>JAQQAC010002837.1:39595005-39756640 GCA_029783875.1 Phataginus tricuspis
CCATTTCTTGGCTATTGTAAATAGTCAAGAAATGGAAGCAACCTAAGTGCCCATCAGTAGATGAATGGATTAAGAAGATGTGGTACATATACACAATGGAATATTACGCAGCAATAAGAAAGAAACAAATCCTACCATTTGCAACAACATGGATGGAGCTAGAGGGTATTATGCTCAGTGAAATAAGCCAGGCCGAAAAAGACAAGTACCAAATGATCTCACTCATATGTGGAGTATAAGAACAAAGAAAAAATAAATAAATAAATAAATAAATAAATGAAGGAACAAAACAGCAGCAGACTCACAGAACCCACGAATGGACTAACAGTTACCAAAGGGAAAGGGACTGGGGAGATGGATGGGAAGGGAGGGATAAGAGGGTAAAAGGGGCATTACGATTGGCAGACATAGGGTGGGGGGGCACGGGGGGTACTGTACAGCTCAGAGAAGACAAGTAGCGATTCTCATCTCACTACGCTGATGGACAGTGACTGTGGTGGGGTTGGTGGGGGGGACCTGGTGATGGGGGGAGTTCAATCATCACGGTATTGCCCATGTAATTGTAGGTTAATGATACTAAAATAAAATAAATTATTAAAAAAAAAAAATAGACACATAGATCAATGGAATAGAATAGAGAGCCCAGAAATAAGCCCATGTGTATACTGTCAAGTCATCTATGACAAAGGAGGCAAGAATATACAATGGGGGAAGGATAGTCTTTTCAATAAATGTATATGGAACAGCCACATGAAAAAAAATGCAAACTGAAACAGGACCAGTGCTTTATACCATCACAAAAATAAACTCAAAATGGATTAAAGACCTAAATATAAGACCAGAAATCACATAACTCCAAAAGAAAACACACACAGTAAATTCATGAATGTCAGCATTAGCAATTTTTTCCAGATATGTCTCCTCAGAAAAGGGAAACAAAAGCAAAATAAGTAGAAATACAATCTACATGTTTATTTAATATCTTATTTATGATGCTCTGAGAAACCCTGTGAAGAAAGTACCTTCATCATTAAAAAAATCTATTTTTTCACATTTTACATTTTTTTGTGATGGAATTGTGTCTTACAATCAACATAGTATTTCCTTTCTTTCCTAAAATGTTCATAAATCAATTGCAATCTTTATTATTGTATAATCAATGCATATTAATGTAAAAATAGATTTTTTATAAGTATTGGAAGCTAAGACCCAGCTAAAGTATTTAACCCAATGATTCAGATCAAGTGAATGAAAGGATCAGGGCTAGAATTCCTAAATGTTGAGTTCTGGGTAATGCTCTTTTTCCCCATCTAGCTCTGATCTAGACTCAGCAGGCAAGACTGTTCTTCCTAAAGGAAAATTAGTCTCCCAAGTCATATAATTGAAAGAACCACTCTATCAGCCACAACTAATATCTGACCTATCAGCTAGTTCTAGTGCCTAAAATTTGCATCTTTGGCTTTTCCTTTGGGCTATACAAGCAATCTTTAATACAACATCCCTATTATGTATAATGTATGTACTATAATTTTATGCCCCACATTATTCCACAAAGAATTTGAGATTACCTAAGGAAATAAAAATCATAAAATTGTAAAATAAAATGACACAGTGTAAGAATCAAATTAGGAGAACATGTGAGAGTTAGAGGTAGACAAAATGGAGCACATTTGGTTGGGCTGTAAGTTCCCATACACAAGATATTGTTAAGTCATGAGCTTGGCTTTGATGGCCATAGCAGAAACAAAGATTCATGTAGTCTGTGTGTAAAACTTAACTTAACCTCATCGAGGAAGCAGAAAGTTTGCCCCCAGATGAGCTCCTGTGGGGCTCTACATAGGAAACTGATTGGCCAGCGACCTCGGTGAAGTTCCTTAGAACAAACACACTAACAATTTTTGTAACATTGTTTTTTGCAGTGTCCCTAGATAAAACATTAAAACAGTAAAAGCCAACTGTTTAGCAGACATAATTGTTCAAAAAAACCTGGTCTACGTACATGATTTTTTGAAGATAAACCTTGATGCAGTAGTAATTCCTACAGTTTATGGAAATGGAGGGACGGTACATTCTCCAAATAACCATCCCAAAGTATCACTTAACAAAAGAACTCATTTTGTCAGTAAGAGAGAGTCCAGGGCACAGTTTCTGGCAAGTGTCTAGAATACAGATATTGTGTGTTCCTGGCTGCGGGAAGACCCATACAGACACACTGGGAAGCCTGAAAAATCTCACCTGTCAGTGGGCATCCACATCCGTGTGGAGAGCCTTCCAAGCAGGAGGATGTCCGATTTGCATAGAGCATTAGGAGATTATACCACTGAATCTTTTAATCAAGTTCCTTTGTGATAGATCTAGCATCTACTGAGTATCTGTATGTGTAGGTGGTGGTGGGAGGACATGGGGGGAGGGTTGTGGTCCCATGCACAAATGCGTACTTGTATGCATGCCTATGTCAATATATGTAATCTCTAAGAGAAGAGAGAGCTATGAAAAGGAAAGCAAACAGTCAGATAAGCCAAATGTGCTAACTACAGAAAAATAATGAAGGCCCTTAGACTCATTATTGACTCCTTTCAGTCACTCATTTATTCGCTCAACCAACAAGGATTTACTGGGCACCAGCTACCTATGTGCCAGCCACTGGGTGCCAGGAGGCCGACGAAGATGATGAATTAGACACAAATTCTGCCTTCAATATTGGAATCGCTTAAGTTTCTTTCTTACCCACTAAGCTATAACTGCCTCAAAATCAGAGATTTCATTTCATATATTGCAACAGAAAATATCTGGAACTGAACTAATAATGAAGAAATAGAAATTTTCTGTCACAGAATACTGTTTGATATCCTATTCTTAAAAAGAGGAAGGGCCACCAGTGGAAAGATACATGCTACACAGCTTGCCTTACTGAATGCCAGAATGCAATACTACAGAACTAGGCAGAAAAGCCAGAGAAGGCTTCCAGTCAGGCGATTAATCATGGGTTTCCACTAGTCTCGACATGGGACTGCTTCACACTGACCCCACTTAACCTCATTGAGGAGGAGATGGTGTCCTGTTGGGTGAAGTGAGAGAAGCTGCCAAGTTGGCTTTAGTACCTCGTGCTCACATCAGACGGCTCACAGAGTTCAGTTAATTGGGCACTCATTTTCAGTAAGCAAACTCTGGTGTGAGCTATCTATGACACGATCAAAGTAGATTCCCGTGGGATTATAGAGTGAGCCCAGGCAAACGCGTCATCTCTTTGGGGGCTACCAGGGCTAGTGGCCACCAAGAATCATATTTGACTTTCCTACCCAGCTTGGTGCCAATCCAGAGTCAATGGTTGCTGAGAATGGCTCAGTGCAAAAAGATCAATCACTTTGAGAACTGGATTCATAGGAAATGGGCATTTACTGAGTACTTCATAAGTGCCAGACACTATGTTGAGTGTTTTATGTTCTCTTTTTAATTCCCAAGCTACCCTTCACTGCAGTTTAGAGGTGAGAAAACCGAGGCTTGGAAAGATTAAGCAACTCATCTGTCATAGCTGTGAAGTAGGAGAGCTAGAAAAGAAACCCAGGTCCATCTGTTAACAAAGTCCATACTCTTTCCTTTTCAGAAACTTTGGCAATTCAAGAGTAGGCAAAAACAGTCTGTTAGTGCCAAGCATTCTCAATCCATTTGCATTTCCAGCCTTAATAACCAATGAGATCATATGCAAAAAAACCCAAATTTTGACAAATCAGAATGTGTTAAATACTTAACTTGAATAAATGCTTATGATAATGAAAAGATTAGGTACACAAAGATATTAATATTTCAGCAAATTAGACAAAATTGCTTTTATCTGTTGCAAACTCTGTTGAATATTTAATGATCTTCTCTATAATTATGCCTGTTGGAGCAGCTATGGAAGGCAGGAGTATTGGCCCATGTTGCTACATCTGTGCAGGTGGCTTGAACCATCATCACCCATGTCTTAGCAACAACAAAACCTCAGTCTCTTTCTTTGATGTCTCTCTTAAACTCCAGATTTAAATGTCCAATGGCCAGCTGGACTCTTCTACCTGGATGTCCTTCAAGATCTTGGGCAAAAAAGGATACATTACTGCTTTCCCTCACCTCAAATCTATTTCTCCTCCAGTATTGCTTATCCTTTACCTGTCTCTGGGAACTATTTTATTCCCCTAAAACAAATACCTAACAGTCTTCCCAAACATTCCTCTCTTCTAAGTCACTGAGTCCTTACTTAAATTTGAATTTCTATCCTTGAAACGTATATGTTGCATTGATAGTATGTACCAAAGTTTGTAATTACACATTTGTTTTTGTGATTCTTTTTCATTTGTTTTTATGATTATTCAAATTATATCTGCCCCTCTCCCAGGCTGTAAATTTCATATTAGCAAGGACAATGTCTTTTTTTCCCTCACCATTTTTCCCCCTTACCAGTAATAGTGTCTGACACATAGTAAGCATTCAATAAATACTTGTAGAAAGGATGAGTAAATCTGTTTCCTACTTGCCACCTCTGCTGCCACACTTCTGGTTGACATCCTTATCATTTTTTACTTGGGTTATAATAATAGTCTCCTAATTAGCCCACTGAAAAAGTCATCCTCCATGCTGCCAAACTGAACTTGCTAGGTGCCTATCTGAACACTGATAGATGTGCCAAGTGAAAGCTGATTCAACTGAACAGCTTAGAGACTGGTGCAGCCCCGTCCGATAACAGGGAGGGCCCTGTACCGCGATGTGAGGGACTGACGCTGATGTCCAGTTGCTCCACATGCTTATTTAGCATATTCTGAAACTTACAAAGTCATGGACCCTCTTAAGATCGGTGGAAAGATATGTATGTAGAAATATGTATACAAATTTGAATACAATGTCAATATCTTCATGGACACAAAGCTGAGTTCCGACTACATGATGAGATCTCTGACTTAGTTACATGACCTGAGCAGTCACCTAGCAATCATGGCTGCAGTGACCTCTTCTCCAGCCATCAGCTGGGGATGACTTTGCTGTGCTGGTGTCAGGAGCCTGGAGCTCATGATCTTTTGAAAGCCCCCCACCCATCCTCTGCAATCTATGTTGTTGTAGATCAGCTGCTCCCTGCTTCTCCCTCACACCCCACTACTCTTACCAGTCAAAAAGAACATGAGAGGCCCCACATTCAAAGTGACCTCTCTGTTCTGTGTTGTCCATGTGGTTTTACACACTACCTTGTATTATAAGAGAAGGACATGTATCAGTCCTGACTCCCTAAACAGCCTGCAAATTTCATAAGCATAAGGGAAATACTATGCTTTTTAATTAATTTCTATATTTATTCTTATATTTATAAAATGCCCAACACAAAGGAGATAGTTAATACTTATTGAAGTCATACAATAAATATTTAGTGAATAACTATTATGCGCCAGGCACTCTTCTAGGTCCTTGGGATTACATCAGTGAACAAAGCAAAAATTCCTACCTTTGTGAAACTTACATCCTATCATGAGAAGACAGGCAATAGACAACAAAGATAATTTTAAGAAGCAAATTATATAAATCTGTTAAAACATGATAAGGATTATGAACAACAAAACAACAACAAAGTAGAGCAGGATTAGAGGGGTCAAGATGCTGGCATAGGGATGCCTTTAAGTTTTAAAGAGGATGACCAGGATAAATGCCATTGAGGAGAAATCTGAGCAAAGACTTGAAGGAGGTGAGGGACTGGCGGTACGGATGTCTGAGGTAGGAGCTTTCCAGGCAAAGGGAACAGCTAGTGCAAAAGCCTTAAGGCAGGAGCTTATCCAGCGTGCCTGAGGAATAGCAAGGAGGACCGCGCAGCTGGGCCACTGTGAGCAAGGGGGAAAGTAGTGAGAAATGAAATGTCTAGAGGTGTGACATGATGTGGCTTGTGTTTTGAAAAGATCACTCCAGGAGCTCTGCAGGGGTATAAGGATAAAAGCAGGGGTCGGTAGGATGTCACTGCAGTGAGTCAGAAGAAAGATCGTGGTGGCTCAGACCAGGCCAAGAGCACTCACAGGGCACGAACTGTGTGTCTGCCTCTTTGAGGGCATAAAAACGACAATATTGTCTCTACCTTAAGAAGCTCACAGTCAGCAATCTGTTCCTAACTTAATTTTCCAGCCTCATTGCCTACCACAGGATCCAAGTTCTGCTCATCTTTCTCATTCCCAGCACAGTATTCCTGCTAGCCCAAATCGCTTGTTTTTTCGCAAGCACACGTGCTTTTGCCTAGGCACCCGTACCCAACTTACTAAGTTCACAGATGTCAACTCCTTCAAGACCCAATTCAAATGCCTCCTAACAGTCTGCAAATAATTGATTACTCTCCTCTGTATCCCTAACATCCTGTGCTTTCTTGTGTGTACACTGCTTATCTAGGTGTAAATATAAATAGACTCCTGTGAGATTATAAATCACAGGTAGTATGACTTTTTCATTGCCCACAATATCTAGCAAAAGTGTTTGCCTTCATTATCTTTATACTAAACACAGGGAAGAAGTTAGGAATGGAGAACAGAAAAGAGAGAGATGAAGGAAAGAACTAATATAAGCTATTCTTGAAAAGTTGCCACCCTGGCCTAGAAAAACCACTTGCACATGTTCCTATTTAAGGGGAGCAAGCTGAGTAAGAACCACTGGGGTTCTAGGCACATTTCTCAGCAAATATTCAGTTCCAGAAATAGCCTTGGAAACTGGGATGGATGACATGGTCAGTGGGAGTCAGTCATTTATGAAATTCCTCTAATCAGAACAAGCGTCTGGATTCCTTGATCAGATTTGAAAAAGGACTTGTCAGTGTTTGGGTCCTGACCTTTGGAGACTGCCAGAGCTGTAATGGGACACGAGTGTGCTGAGCAGGACAGAGTGAGCCACCAGCTCTGCTGTGGGGAGGGACTCAGCACTGCCGGGCCAGGCACTCCCAGCTCGGGGCCAGGCGGACTGGGACTGGGGAGAGGCTGACTGGCTCTGAAAATCTAGCCAGTCCCCGTCACGGTGATGGACAAAGTCTAAGCAAAAGGGCGTAGGTAGGGAAGGGGATGCCAGCTGTGTACTAGGTGACTCACCCAACCTTCTCTTAGATGACCCTGTAGCCACACCAAGAGGTAGGCATAAGCAGCTTTTATAGACACAGAATTTGAAGAATAGAGACACTAAGGAACTTGTTCAGAGCCATACAGATACCAGGGAGAGCCTGTGTTCACATCGGGGTCTGCTTTTCCTCAGCTCTCTTTCAGTCTGGCTCTGGCCTGAGAGGAGACCCCAGTTCCAGACGAGGCTCTGTCCACCTTGCTATGCTTCTCTGGGAAAAGAATTTCTCCTCTTTGAGCCCCATTTTTCTACTTTAGTAATTGAGAGTTGGCATCAGGTGATCTTTAAGGTCTCTTTAAACTCTGAAATTCTGCATATCTAGCAAAGCTTTTAAAGATGCTACTTTCTTCTCTCCTTCCCCTACTCCCATGGCCATCCTCCACACACACCCAACATGCCCACTCCAGAAGCAGGGTATAAACAATCTTATTTATCCTACCCAGTTTGGAAAGAGAAATTTGACAGAGGGTACAGCCTCTAGGGACATATCACTGTTAATTCACTCAGAACCACATACCTCCCCCAACATCTAATGTTTCCTCTTCTTTGTTTTGTTCTGCTTTCAGGAAAACTTATCTTCCACCCAGCAAAAAAAGAGCTGCCTTTATCTTCTACAATTCACTCTTTTTAAACTCTATCTTCAGGTTTCGGTTGCACTGAAGAACTCTATTCAGCATGTAATTGGAGAAAATATAATGGAAATATTGAAATAAAAATAATATTCTCCCTAATATATTCATTTTAATTGTTCCTTTTCTTCTCACAAGAGTGAGTGGGAGGTAATCCCTTCTATTTCAGTTACATCTTTGTTAAGTGACTGGGGTTTTATAATGGGCTATTTTGTGAGCAGAGAATTTTCTTTTTTTCTAACTCCCTTATGTTAAGCCACATCAGTGTTTGAGTTAAATCATTTTATTGTTTCTGATCTACTTGATCATAAGCCAAAGAACAATAAGTATTTTGCTTATGATCCAAGTATCCTTATTAAGTGTTATATCAAGTAAAGACTTCTGGAATGAGTTGAGAATGCAGACCCGACAACAAAAGCAAACTTCCGTGGAAAGGCATTAAGTTCTAGAGGCAATATAGGGTTTTTATGAAAAAAGAGTGAATTGAACCAATAATTCTTATAGCTACAATATTCTGAGGGGTCACATAGCTTTAATTCTCACAACAACATTGTAAGATGGATATTACTAGTTCATTTTTTATCTGAGGAAACAGAAGTTCAGAAAGGTCACATAAATTGTTTCATCCCCCAACAAAGTAAGTGGTGGAATCTGCTTTTAGAAACTGGTTTCAGAGAGAAGGATGAAGAAGCAAAGGGGCATTTCTGGGGAAGGAGTTTGCCTCCTTCCAAATCCTCCTAATAACTAAGTTCAATAGCCATCTTGAGAGACTGCTGGTAGCTGGAACTCTAAGACTGGAGTCCAATCCAGACCAGTTTTCCTGATAGTTACCAGAAAGGACAGGAGATACTGTCCCTTCCAAAGCTGAAAAAGCCTGGGGATCATCAGCAGATTTGCCTAATTGGTGGCTGCCGGGCTATGGGGTTGGATGCAGGCTGCTCCCAAGCAAAACTGCCTTGGGCCAGCAGGAATCTTCCTTGGGCAGGGTGGAAAGTGTAGTACCTAAAAGTATCACCAACCCTGACTGATGCAAAAGAGGCACAGGGTATGCAAAGACACACACATACACGCACACACAGATTACTAACTTATACACACATACACAAACACACAAAACCACACATACTACATATACTATACACACACTCAAGCCCACACATAAACCCACACATACCACATGCAACACACACTCACACACTACACAGGAGAACAAAATATGGAATCAAAAAAGAGAATCTGACTTCATACACTACTAGTGGCAGTGTAAAATGGTACAGCCACTTTGGAAAATAGTCTGGTAGTTCCTCAAGAGGTTGAATAGAGTTATCATAAAACAGCAGTTCCACTCCATGTTATATGCCCAAGAGAAATGAAAATTTTTCTAAACAAAAGCTTGTACACAAATGTTCATAGCAACATTATTCAAAATAGCCAAAAAGTTGAAATAACCCAAATGTTCATTGATCAATGAATAACTAGATAAAATAGTATCCATAGAATGGAATATTATTCAGCCATAAAAAGAAATTAAGTTCTGATATGATATGGATGAAACTTGAAAACATTATGCTAAGTGAAAGAAGCCAATAACAAAAGCCCCATATTGTATGATTATACGTATATGAAATGCCCAGAGTAGGTAATCCTATAAGGATAGAAAGTAGATAACTGGTTGGCTAAGGCTGGGAGATGGGGAGAAGAAACTGCTAATGGGCACAGATTTTTATCTGGGCAAGTGATTAAAATGTTGTAAAACTGATCACAGCAATGGTTGCACAACTCATACTAAAAACCATTGAACTGGATTCAAGATGGCAGTGTGAGAGGTGAGACAGAGAACTCCTCCCAAAACCACAGATAGTGTGAAAATATAGTTAATACAACTAACGCTAAAACAGCAACAGGAAGGAAGGCTGCACCAGACTGCATACAAACCTCACGAACAGAGGAGACCTCATGAAATAGGGTAATGTACGAAAGCCTTCATCTGGCTGGACATGAGCCCTTTCCCCACCCAGCTCACCGGTGGGAGGAAGATAAATGGAGTGGGGAGGGGGTGGAAGCCTCAAGAGCTGCTTTGCGAGCAGAAACCTACATTGTGTGGTGCTCTGGAGGATGGGGAGCTAGGACAGGTGGAGTGCTTGAGAGACAGATTGTGGCTGTTTGTGGAGGACAGAATCCACACCCAACCGCTCTGGGACAAGGGAAAGGTAGGCAGTCTGAGAGGCTTCCTAGCAGCAAGAACGCTGAAGGGGTGGGGTTTGCATGGAGCTTGCTACGTGGGAGAAGGGATAGGGGGACAAGGTTGTCTGGGCGTGCTCTGCCCAGCAGATTGGGAACTTCGGGGAGCTTCAGGCGCTCCATCCCCCTGGCTGGCTACTCAGCTCTAAGGCTCCCCACTGTGATACACAGCCTGCCAAGCCTTCCTTCTGGTCTGACAGCATCAACTCACAAACCAGGAGTCACTGCTCTGGTATCAGGCCAGCCAGAGGGAGGCCCCACCTACAACAGAGACACCAAGCACAGAGACATACACCTGTGTACTTGGCCGACTGGCTCTGATACGGGAGACAGGCAGGGCAGACAGGAATCAGGAAACAGATCTTTCCTCCCCCAAGGCATCAGCTCTGTTCCCCTACGACCCCCAACCTCACTGTAGGGACTGAGCAGCTTCAGAGACTGGAGCTTCTCGGCAATAGAGGGCACCACACAGAAATATGAAACATCAAAAGAACATGGTTCAGACCAAAATCTCACAAACTCCAGAAAAAGGGACAAATGAAACTGAACTCACCAATCTTCCTGAAAGAGAGTTCAAAATAAAAATCATAACATGCTTATGGAGGTACAGAAAAATATTCACGAACTCAGAAATGAGTTTAAGATGGAGATTCAATCATTCAGAAATTCCATATCTGAAGTGAAACATATAATGGAGGGATTTAAAAGCAGATTAGATGTAGTAGAAGAGATAGAAATTAGAGAAGAGGAATACAAAGAAGCTGAGGCACAGAGAGAAAAAAGAGTCTCTAAGAATGAAACAACATTGAGAGAACTGTGGGACCGATCCAAACGGAATAATATTTGCATAATAGGGGTACCATAAGAAGAAGAGAGAGAAAAAGGGATAGAAAGTGTCATTGAGGAGGTAACTGCTGAAAACTTCCCCAATATGGGGAAGGAGATAGTCTCTCAAGCCATGGAGGTGCACACATCTCCCAACACAAAGGACCCAAGGGAGACAACATCAAGACATATAATAATTAAAATGGCAAAGATCAAGGATAAAAACAGACATTTAAAAGCAGTTAGAGAGAGAACAAAATCACAGACAAAGGAAAACCCATCAGGCTATCATCAGATTTCCCAACAAAAACCTTACAGGCCAGAAAGGAGTAGCATGATACATTTAATGCAATGAAGCAGAAGGGCCTCAAACCAAGAATACTCTACCCGGCAAGGTTATCATTTAAATTTGAAAGAGGGATTAAACAATTTTCAGATAAGAAAAGCTGAGAGAATTTACCTCCCAGAAACCGCCTCTACAGTGCATTTTGGAGGGACTCTTATAGATGGAAGTATTCTTAAGACTAAATAATTGTCACCCAAGGGATAGACAAACAGTACAGAATATGATCCATAACATACAAAGAATGGAGGATGAAGAAAAAGGAGGAAGAGGAAAAAAAAAAGAATCTTTAGCTTGTGTTTGTAATAGCCTACAAAGTGAGTTAAATTAGAATGTTAGTAAGGGAATTCCCTTGGAACCTTTGGTAGCCACAAATCTAAAGACTACAATTGCAATAAGTACATACCTTTCGATAATCACCCTAAATGTAAATGGTCTGAATGCACCAATCAAAAGATGCAGAGTCACTGAATGGATAAAAAAACAAGACCCCTCTATATGCTGTCTATAAGAGACTCACTTCAAACCCAAAGACATAAACAGACTGAAAGTAAAGGGATGGAAAAACATTATTTCATGCAACTAATAGGAAGAAAAAAGTAGGAATTGCAGTACTTGTATCAGACAAACTAGACTTCAAAAAAGAAAGATACAAGAGACAAAGAAGGACATTACATAATGATAAAGGGGTCAGTCCAACAAGAGGATATAACTATTATAAATATCTATGCACCCAACACAGGATCACCTACATATGTGAAACAAATACTAACAGAATTAAAGGGGGAAATAGAATGCAATGCATTTATTTTGGGAGACTTCAACACAACACTCACTCCAAAGGGCAGATAAACCAGACAGAAAATAAATAACGAGACAGAGGCACAGAACAACGTATTAGAACAGATGGACAAAATGGACATCTATAAGCAACAGGATACACATTCTTCTCAGGTGCACATGGAACATTTTCAAGAATAGATCATATACTAGGCCACAAAAAGAGCTTCAGTAAATTAAAAAAGATTGAAATTGTACCAACCAGATTCTCAGATCACAAAGATATGAAATTAGTAATAAATTACTCAAAGAAAATGAAAAAGCCCACAAACACATGGAGGCTTAATAACATGCTCTTAAATAATCAATGGATCAATGACCAAATAAAAACAGAGATTAAGCAATATATGGAGACAAATGACAACAATAATTCAACACCATAAAATCTGTGGGATACAGCAAAGGCCTTGCTAAGAGGGAAATATATTGCAATCCAGGCCTACCTCAGGAAAGAAGAACAATCCCAAATGAACAGTCTAAACTCACAATTAATGAAACTATAAAAGGAACAAATGAGGCCCAAAGTCAGTAGAAGGAGGGACATAATAAAGATTAAAGCATAAATAAATAAAATTGAGAAGAATAAAACAATAGAAAGAATCAATGAAAGCAGGAGCTGGTTCTTTGAGAAAATAAACAAAACAGATAATCCCCTAGCCAGACATATCAAGAAAAAAAGAGAGTCTACATACATAAACAGAATCAGAAGTGAAAAAGGAAAAAATCAGTATGTACACCACAGAAATACAAAGAATTATAAGAGTATACTATGAAAAATTATATGGTAACAAACTGGATAACCTAGAAGTGGACAACTTTCTAGAAAAACACAACCTCCCAAGGCTGACCCAGGAAGAAACAGAAAATCTGAATACACCAATTACCAGCAACAAAATTGAATTGGTAATAAAAAAACTACCTAAGAACAAAACCCATGGACAAGATGATTTCACTGCTGAATTTTATCAAACATTTAGTGAAGACCTAATACTCATACTCCTTAAAGTTTTCCAAAAAGTAGAAGAGGAGGGAATACTCCCAAACTCATTCTAATACCACTCTAATACCAAAAACAAGCAAAGATACCATAAAAAAAGAAAATTACAGACCAATATCCCTGATGAACACAGAGGAAAAAGTAATCAACAAAATATTAGCAAACTGAATTCAAAAATACATCAAAAAGATCATCCATCATGATCAAGTGGGATTTATCCCAGGGATGCAAGGATGGTACAACATTCGAAATCCATCAACATCATCCACCACATCAACAAAAAGAAGGACAAAAAACACATTATCATCTCCATAAACATTGAAAAAGCATTCCACAAAATTCAACATCCATTCATTATAATAACTCTCAACAAAATGGGTATAGAGGGCAAGTACCTCAACATAATAAAGGCCATATATGACAAACACACAGCCAACATTATACTTAACAGCGAGAAGCTGAAAGCTTTTCCTTTAAGATCAGGAACAAGACAAGGATGCCCACTCTCCCCACTTCTATTCAACATAGTTCTGGAGGTTCTAGCCAAGGCAATCAGACAACCCAAAGAAATAAAAGGCATCCAGATTGCTAAGGAAGAATTCAAACTGTCCCTGTTTGCAGATGACATGATATTGTACATAAAAAACCCTGGACTCTACTCCAAAACTACTAGATCTAATATCTGAATTCAGTAAAGTTGTGGGATACAAAATTAATACACAGAAATCTGTTGCATTTTTATACACTAATGGTGAACTAGCAGAAAGAGAAATCAGGAAAACAATTCCATTCACAACTGTATCCAAAAGAATAAAATACCTAGGAATAAACCTAACCAAGGAAGTGAAAGACTTATACTCTTGAGAACTATAAGACACTCATGAGAGAAATTAAAGAAGATACTGATAAATGAAAACACATGCTGTGCTCATGGATAGGAAGAATTAATATCGTCAAAATGACCATCCTGCCTAAAGCAGTCTACAGATTCAATGCAATCCCTATCAAAATACCAACAGCATTCTTCAATGAACTAGAGAAAATAGTTCTAAAATTTGTATGGAACCACAAAAGACCCCGAATAGCCAAAGCAATCCTGAGAAGGAAGAATACAGTGGGGACAATTACAATCCCTGAACTCAAGCTCTACTACAAAGCCATAGTAATCAAGACAATTTGGTACTGGCACAAGAAGAGACCCACAGACCAATGCAACAGACTAGAGAGCCCAGATATAAACCCAAGCATATATGGTCAATTAATATACGATAAAGGAGCCATGGATATACAATAGGGAAATGATAGCCTCTTCAACAGCTGGTGTTGGCAAAACTGGGCAGCTACATGTAAGAGAGAGAAACTGGATTATTGTCTTACCCCATACACAAAAGGAAATTCAGAATGGATCAAAGACCCAAATGTAAGTCATGAAACCATAAAACTCTTAGAAAAAAACATAGGCAAAATATCTTAGACATAAACATGAGCAACTTGTTCATGAACGTATCTCGCCGGGCAAAGGAAACAAAAGCAAAAATGAACAAGTGGGACTATATCAAACTAAAAAGCTTCTGTACAGCAAAGACACCATCAATAGAACAAAAAGACATCTTACTGTATGGGAGAATAATTCATAAATGACATATCCGATAAGGGGTTGACATCCAAATTATATAAAGAGCTCATGCACCTCAACAAACAAAAAGCAAATAAGCCAATTAAAAAATGGGCAGAGGAGCTAAAAAGACACTTCTTCAAAGAAGAAATTCAGATGGCCAACAGGCACATGAAAAGATGCTCCACATCACTAATCATCAGAGAAATGCAAATTAAAACCACAATGAGATTTCACCTCACACCAGTTAGGATGGCCATCATCCAAAAGACAAACAACAACAAATGTTGGCGAGGATGTGGAGAAAAGGGAACCCTCCTACACTGCTGGTGGGAATGCAAATTAGTTCAACCATTGTGGAAAGCAGTATAGAGGTTCCTCAAAAAACTCAAAATAGAAATACCATTTGACCCAGGAATCCCACTCCTAGGAATTTACCATAAGAATGTAGCAGCCCAGTTTGAAAAAGACATATGCACCCTTATGTTTATCACAGCACTATTTACAATAGCCAAGAAATGGAAGCAACCTAAGTGTCCATCAGTAGATGAATGGATAAAGAAGATGTGGTACATATACACAATGGAATATTATTCAGCCATAAGAAGAAAACAAATCTCCTACCATTTGCAACAACATGGATGGAGCTAGAGGGTATTATTGTCAGTGAAATAAGTCAGGCAGAGAAACACAAGTATCAAATGATTTTACTCATATGTGGAGTATAAGAGCAAAGAAAAAACTGAAGGAACAAAACAGCAGCAGACTCACAGAACCCAAGAATGGACTAACAGTTACCAAAGAGAAAGGAACTGGGGAAGATGGGTGGGAAGGGAGATATAAGGGGGAAAAAGGGGCATTGCGATTAGCACACATAATGTAGCGGGGGTTGGGGGGGTGGATACGGGGAAGGCAGTGCAACACAGAGAAGACAAGTAGTGATTCTATAGCATCTTACTATGCCGATGGACAGTGACTGTAATGGGCTATGTGGTGGTGACTTGATAATAGGGGAGTCTAGTCACCATAACATTGCTCATGTAATTGTGCATTAGTAATAGCAAAATAAAATAAATAAAATAAAAACCATTTAACTGTATGCTTTAAATAAGTGAACTGTATGGCATGTGAATTATATCTTAATAAATGTGTTATCAAAATAAGAGGAAGAGATCTGATCAAATACAGATGTAGTTGGCACAAGATGAAAAATGTCAAATTCAAGTACCTACTCAACATTGAGAATGTGAGTTTTAGACCAAGAAGAATATGAGCTGCATAGAAGGACTAAACAAAGTCAAAGGGTACTATTGAAATAATTTTTCTTTTGTTAATTACAAATAAGTGTTAAGTTATATAAGCAATTATACTCATTTTTAAACATTTGGAAATAATGAAAAAAGGATACAAAAAAAAATTGGAAATATCCAGATAAATCACTTCAAACATAATTAGTTTATTTATATATATATATGTGTGTGTATTGAGTTTTATTAAATGCTCACCGCAATTATCAGTCAACATAAAATGATGTTACAGAATTACTGACTATAGTTTCTATGCTGTATTTTCATCCCCATGACTAAATTATATTATGATTGAAATTTTGTGCCTCTTTATCACCTTATTTCCTAGCTTTGTTTTTAAATATTCTTTTACAACATGATTTCTAATGACTTCATTTTATGATATACCAAATATATATTTAACCAACCTCTGCTGATAAGTATTTAGATAATTTATAATTTCTCCCAATTATAATGAACACTGCCATGAACATCCTTAAAAACAAATTTCTGTGCATATCTCTGATGATTTCTTTTGTTTGAATGAATTTGAATCCCCATTTTCAGTAGAGCAGCAGTTAAATGTCTGTTCATATTTTAACTTCATTAGTCAAAGGAAAAATATGGGCCTTGAAAATCCCTGATCTTGGTTCCTGGTTCAACTACATAATTACGCTAAAAGGTAAACTTATGGCCCTAAATAAATCCAATCTGATCTAATTGTGATTTTAACAGTTAACATTAACTGAAAGGAAATTAAAGGGTTGATTCACAACCTAAAAAGATTAGTAGAGGCCCAAAGATATAAGCTTGGTCATGAATATCAATAACTGAGGCTCGAAAGGTCAAAGAATTCACCCCATGTTACACGTATAATAACTGGCAGATCTAGGACTCAAATCGAGGTTGAATGATCCCAGAGTCAATGCTTTTCCCACTAACCTTACTACTTGGCATGCCAGATACTGTCCTCAAGGAATTTGTAATTTGGGGTGGCAGGTAAGATCCAGGTAGATGGAGATATCACAAAAATGATACAAACACAAATATTTTATGGATAAAATCAGATAAATCTTTATGTATGTGATATGAGCTGTTAAGGATGAATTCATTCAATCATTTAATAAATATTTGAGTACCTGTTTGTAGGAGTGGAGCTGACTATGCTAGCTACCTACCAAAATTCATGCTCTCTACTTCTTCCACACACAGCTAGACATCATTTCATAACTTGCTTCACAGTTAGATGTGGCCACTAGTCTATGCTTTAGCCTGTAGAATTTGACTTAAAGTGATAAAAGACACTTTCAGGACTGTTCATAAAGAACTCACATGGGCTCTTCCTACCTCCCTCCTCATCTAGCTGCCTGGGACAGAGATGGTGCCCGGGTAACCCTGGAAGTTATGCACTGAACATGTCAGTCAACCTGAGTTCCTGAGTGACTGTATAGCTAAAAGATGCCCTCCACATTTGTTTATGATGAAGAAAACCCTTTCATTTGCTTGATCCATTAGCCACTTTATGGTCAATCTAATACAACAGTTGACCTACCCTAATACATATAGACACTGTGAGATAATAAATAAATTTGGCATGCCCTCAAGGAACTTATAATTTTATAGAGGAAGGCAGTTTCCCAAGGAAAATATGACACAGTATATGATAGGAGGAAGCTCCGTGAGTACATGTGTGCTTATGGCCTCACCTTAGTGATTCTGGTGATGAAGATTTCCCAAAAGAAATGGAATATAAGGTGCAGCATGATGCATCAATGACAGCTTTCTAGGAAAAGAAGGCCAAGAAGAATACTCCAGGCACAGGAAGCACATGTGCAAAGTCTGAGGTATAAAAAGGAACATTGGTGCATAGGATTTCTATGGGAAGTAAAAGGAAGTGAGCCATTCTTAGTGGAAGAAACAAATGCAGTGTGTGAGAAGGTGTGCCTTTGGACTACATGGAAAGTGCAAGGTGGCTGGTACATCATAGAAGCTCAGAAGATTACATGGTTGAATCATTCTTAAATACCTTGACTTGAGCCAGAGGACTGGAATAGAGACATGCACAAGCAAGAGAGAGACCAGACTGACTAAAACTAAGGCTGTGTAGTGGATTGTATGAAAGGGAAGTTGGGAGATACAGTAGGCTTAAGACTTCCTCACCAGACAAAGAGTGAACATTGGAAGCATAAGACAGTCCCAGCTGCAGGGAAGAGTAATCACCAAGGAGCATGCTCAGATCATCTGGTCAAGTGACAAAGTCCTTTAATTAAATTTACAATTATTTAACAGCATCTTCTTTGTGCTAAATATGGTCTAGGCACTGCAGGTAGAGAAGTGACTAAAACAAAGACTAACCTCATGAAGCTTCCAATCCAATAGATCTAGAAACAGAAATCCTGATCAAGAGTGCAGGGTCCATTTTATATATAATATTATTTAAAGCATCATATAGAGTGCTTTCGCAACCTAAGGTTAATATTTATAATTGCAATAACCATTGGTTAGAAAGTTGTATTTTCTCTATTTTATTGATAAGGAAAGTAAAGCTCAGTGATGTGAAGTAATATAGTACAATAATAATTGCCACTATTTCTGGACAAATTACTATGCATTGGGTGCTTCCAGTAAGTTGATTCACATACTTTATATCAAATCTTCAAAACCATCCTGAACATTAGGGTAGTATTGTACACATTTTACATGATAAAAGAATGACTCCAGTCAGTGTCAGCTAGAAACTGAAGCAGAATTGTACTGGAAATACTCCATTTTCCCCTCTGTAACTACTCTCCACCTTTCTCTACCTTTTTCTTTGACTGAGAAGGCCAGCCTCAACTATATCAACTATATTTTACATCAGCTATAGCTTCTATTTAGGTCTTGCACTGGGGAAGTCTAACAGAGGTAGAAGTTTGGCAGAGGAAGAGATCAGAGGTAGGACGGAGGGGGGTGTCAGGATATTTATTTCCCTAGATTCCTTCATGTAAAGTCACTTAAGGCTGGCTGCATCTCTTGATAAAAGGTCACTGCCACTCTCTCTTTCTAGGTTCCAATAACCTGTCCCCACTGTAAGAGTGGTGACAATTCTAATGCCACTAGCCTCAGGTTCTTGTGCTATCCTTTATGATTCTACACAACTTCTGTCCTTAATACAATGACCCTTTATAAATAAACCTTCCTCAGATTATCCGGGTTTGTATGTGCCATCTGTTTTCTTTTGGAACCCTGAATGAGACACACTACTGTGAATACAAGGATCTACATGTTACTGTTCATTTATTCAGCCTCTCACACATTAAGAGGTGCTAGTATTAATTTGAGATATAGCACTACTTCCCCAGATGTAGCAGATGTGAGTCCTAGCTGCCTGTGGCATGATTTCTCAGTACCTTCGGCTTCCTCCCTTGGGAATCTTCAGGAGGTCTAATTCCCTGAGGCCTGTGTCATGAGTCCTGACAAAGGGATCCCAGGGCCAGAGAGCTGAGAATGTAGTCTGGAGCTTTTTAGTCAGTTTTGTCCACAGAGATTTTCTCCATATGTTCTTTTTTTTACTGAAGTATCATCGATATACAGTCTTATATTGGTTTCAAGTATACAATACAGTGGTTCAACAGTTACCCATATTATTAAATTCTGATCCCCCCTCTAGTGTGGTTACTATTTATCAACATAGAAAGATGTTACAGAATCATTGACTATATTCTCCGTGCTCTACTGCTATCCCTGTGACCGACTTAGATTATGATTGAGAATTTTTGTGCCTCTTTATCACTCTCACCCTCTCCACCCACCCACCTCTACCCCTCCCCCATGGTAACCATTAGTCACTTCTCAGTGTCTGTGAGTCTACTGCTGTTCTGTTCCTTCTGTTTTGCTTTGTTTTTGTATTTCACAAATAAGTGAAATCATATGTTATTTGTCTTTCTCTGCCTGGCTTATTTCACTGAGCATAATACCCCCTAGATCCATCCATGTTGTTGCAAATGGCAGCATTTCTTTTTATTGCTGAATAAACTCCATTGTGTATATGTACCACCTCTTCTTTATCCATTCATCTGTTGATGGACACTTAGGTTGCTTTGATATCTTGGCTATTGTAAATAATGAAGCAATAAACATAAGGGTGCATATATCTTTTTGGATCAGGATTTTACTGTCTTGGGGTAAATTCCTAGAAGTGGAATTACTGAGTCGAATGGAATTTCTATTTCTAGTTTTTTGAGGAACCTCCATACTGCATTCCACAGAGGCTGCACCAATTGATATTCTCACCAACAGTGTAGGAGGGTTCCCTTTTCTCCATATTCTCACCAGCACTTGTTATTTCTTGTCTTTTGGATAGTGGCCATTCTGACTGGTGTGAGATGATATCTCACTGTGGTTTTGATTTGCATTTCCCTGATGATTAATGATGTGGAGCATCTTTTCATGTGCCTGTTGGCCATCTGAATTTCTTCTTTGGAGAAATGTCTGTTCAGGTCATCTGCCCATTTTTAAATCAGGTTATTGTTTTTCCTCCATAAATTCTTTCATAATTTAATTTATAAGGAATTTATCTGAATTTCTGGGTATTACAAGGAATATATCTGAATTTCTGCCATATGGAAGTCTGATTTGTAGCATTTTCTAATTTCCACAATATAAATACATGATTATTTCACAATATAAATACAAGCTACCAATGGTTTAAAAATTAGCTCACAAAACTATTGAAAAGTTAATAAGCAGCTTCTGTAAGCTAAAAGATGCACCTCCACCACACTATTGCTGCAGATGACATGTCCATCTGTCCCACAGCTTAGTAAGAATTTGACTATTGGTCACAACCTACCCTTCCAAATGCCTCTATCTCATTCTCACTATTTCTACTGATCTCAATAATACCCTGGGAAGTCAGAAGGACAGGGTATATTATATCCATTTAAAAAAAGATGGGTAAAAATGATATGACTCATATTTTATATATATATACTATGTATATATCAAATATATCACCTGTATATTGAGTGTATATATCACCTTACCTGAAGGTGATAATCTCTGACTTTCTTGCCTCCTAGAGCTATTATGAGGATATCGTGATGCAATCATTTCATAACAATGAAGTGTTGTACAGATTGCTTCATATTGTGGCCAAAGAGAGAATAGGTTGAAATGTCATTCTTGCAGAGAACTTGGGAGTATTTACACAAATACTTCTCTGGTCCTTAGTTTCTTCCTGTGCAAAAATGAGCGCTTTCGGCTAGATGATCACTTAGACTCTTTCCTTTTAGGATGTCAGAACCAACACCAGGTCTCCTCACTCATGCCCTGGCTTGTCTGCTGTTGAGAATTAGAATTCAAGAAGCACGTTAGCACAATGTGTATATTATTTGAGGCTAATTAATGGTCGCTATTATTGTTGCTGCCTAGAAGCAGGAGCTGAGACTTGAATTCAGGTTTGACTGTTCAAACACAAGGCTAGTGCTTGTTCCCTGTACCAAGCTGTCACATGTCCGCCCCTTTTCCTGGAGTAAAAGCAGGAGGCAGTGTGGCATATTGATGAAAGTGACGGGCCTGTGAGTCAGTCCCATGTGGGCTCCAAGCTCTGTGATGCACTTAACTTGCTGTATGATTTGTAGCAAGTCACACATCTTCTTCTGGCTTCTATTTGCCCATCTGAAAGACCATGGGTTTATGATCTCTATTTTATAGAAAGGGGAGTGGTATCAGTGTATCTATTTTTTTTAAATAAAATTTGATTCAGATCACTGACAAGCGAGGTAGACACAAACACATTTGCCCTGGTGGGAATAAGAAAGGCAGGCTTGTATGTTTGCTGAGTTTTCACCTTGCCCTGTGCAAGAACTCTCCAGGCAGCACAGTGTTAAAATCATTTAGAGTGGACATTCTTGCTGTGCCCTGTGTGAGGAAATGATGGCACAGAGAGATTAAACAACTTACTCCTGGTTCATTCCATGAACTAGTAGAAGACCCAGAGATGGAATATGGAATCAAGTCCATGGGACTCCCCCGCATGGCCCTATTTTCTAGTTTCATGCTTCCTCAGGCCACGTTATCCATTCCAGAATATATTTTTTAGAGTTTTTCCTTTTGTTATATCTCTGGTTTTATTCAGTCTCTGGGAAGCTTCAGTCTTTCTGTACTTTTTGACATTCTTCAAAATATTCTTATGCTTTTGGGGCTTTCTTTGTAAGAGAAGGAGTTAAGAAACATGGGTTTAAATTTTAATTCTGAGATAATTGTAGATTCTCATGGATTTGCAAAAATAATATAAAGAGCTCTTCTGTATGCTTCACCCAGTTTCCCTCAAAGGTTGCATCTTCATAACTATAGTACAATACCAAAACCAGGAAATTTACATTGGTACAAGGTGTGTGTCTAGTTCTATGACATTTTATCACATGTAACCACTACCACAATCAAGATACAGAACCACCCCATCACCACAAAGACCCCCGATGCTACCTCTTTGATGGCCACGCCCAGCCCCCTCTGCTTCACCACCCCTTCATATCATATACACATACTTTTCACAACCTCCTGGGAACATTTACCAGTTTGAGCAAACTGTAGAAACTCAACTGCCTTTTAAGTCCCTTTTATAAGTTTTCCACCTATAATATAATGATGTTCAATGCTTCCTCCACTTACATGGAAAACCATACCAGGCAATATCATAATTACTGCTTCAGCATCAAACATAATTAAGAAAACAAAAAGAAAAGGAAATTTTATTTACCCACATTTTTACTCTTTTTGTTGTTTCTTCCTTTCTGATATTCTAAGAGTCCTTGTTTTGTCACTTCTTTTCTATTTCAAGAACCTTCTTTCCCCATTCTTTTAGAGTAGGGCTGCTACTGACAAATGCTCTTAGCTTTTCCTTTATACAGAATGTCTTGATTTTTGAAGGATATTTTTGCTGGATATGGATTCTGGGTTGACAGTTCTTTCAGCATTTGAAAAGCATTGTGCCACTTCCCACTGGCCTCCAAATTTTCTGATGTAAAAGCAGTTGTATTTAATTTTTTTTCCCTGTAAGTAAGGCGTTTTCCTCTCACTGCTTTCAAGATTCTTTCTTTGTCCTTAGTTTTCAGAAGTTTGACTATGATATTTCTTGGCATGGATTTCCCTCAGTATTTCCTACTTGGGGTTCACTCAGTCTTTCAAATCTGTAGGTTTTGTGTTTTCCCAAATCTGAGAAGGTTTTATCTATTTCAAACACTTTTTTCGGTCCTACTCTCTTTCTCCTCTCCTCTGGAATCCTAATGATATGAATGGTAGATTCATCATCCCATAGGTCCCTGAGATTCTGTTCATTTAGTCTATTTGTTTTTCTCTATTGTTCATATTGGGTAACTTCTATTTATTCCATCCTCATGTTCATTTATTCTTTCCCCTGTCCCTGAGTGGGTGGGGGCAGCCCATACTCCTCGTTTGGTCTGACATCATGGAGAGGAGGGAAGGATTCACTACTAATTAGCAGGAATCAAAGTCCCTGTTTCCTTATTATTCTTTAACACCTCCTTATGGGAGGTTGGGTCAAAGATGGAAATCTAGGCTCCTCACTTCTTTGTTGGCGAGGGTGGAAGTGGGCAGCTTTATAGCACAGTGTTTGGCTAGAATAGGTGATATTGTCTCAAAGTTTTCTATCTTACCAGGCTGCTCCTTTTCCTGGCCATTTGCTTAGTAAGAACAGGCTTTGGGAAGGCTTGGCTCTTGTCTGTGCCCAGTGACACTTCCAGGCCACCAGCTACTGTGGTCCATATCTTCAGCAAATGCAACCACCATCCCTTCTGTTGCTTGTGCCAGAAAACCCTGGAAGTAGCCCAGAACTCTTTCCTTTCTCTTACCCTCCACATCTCATCAATCATAAAATTAAGCTGATTCAATCTTGTTAACCCTCAAATCCATCCACTTGTTTTCATCACTACTCTAAGCACCCTAATTCATCATCAGCTGTAGCCTGAGGTAACGCAAAAAGCCAATCCTCCTCCTCCTCGTTCGTGATGCTCTCGATTGAGTAAGACTGATCTTTCTGAAGTGCCAGTGTGACTATGTCCTGTTTCTGCTTAATACCTTCAATTTTTTCACATTCTTCTCAGAATTATCCCACTCCTTAGCTTGGCTTACAAGGCTTACCTCGGTTTCACTCCTACCCACCTCTCCAGTCACCTTCTCCTTAGATTTTCATGTTCCAATCACACTGGCCTTTGCTTATCAAAGCTGTAATGTTCCCTCATCTTCTTGGCCTTCAGACATATTCTATTACTTCACACATATCCGCACCTGATAGGATCTAATTCCTATTTCTCTTTCAGCTCTCAGCATAAATAACACACCTAAGGAAGGGCTCTTATCCTTGGAGCCGACTATGTCTTGCAAGCTGAATAGTTTCCACAGCATGCTGAATTCTCCCTGTTGTAATAGTTATCACACTGTACTAAAGGTACATATTTAGTGTCTAGCGCAATAGACTATTAACTCTATAAGAACAGTAATCATATCTCTCATCACTGTTTTCCTCTGAAACTTTGCATAATCCCTGGTCCACTGTAATTTACTCAGTGAGGATTTATTGACAGGCAGGAGGAAAAGAGGAAGGAAGAAAGAAGGAAAGAAGGAAGGAAGGGAGGAAGGGAGGGAGGGAGGAAGGAAAGAAGGAAAAAGAAGAAGAGAAGAAATGATGCTATTCCACTCCATCTTGAGCAGGGGGAAAAGAAAAGAAACGGTCAGGAAATTTATTGAATTAATAAGATATATGAATTTCACATTTCACACTGATTTCTTGTAATCTCAAGTATTATTATGCACTTTTTACAGTGAGGAAGTTGAGGTTCATAAAAGAGGCACCGTGGCTCATCATGTTATATCTTCCATTTGGAAGGCCATTCTCCTCCTAATTTTGCTCATGTCTAATACACTTGAGATCTAGTTGAAATACCATCTGCCCAAAAAGCTTCTCCTTTTCTCCCCACGGCCCTACCAGTATTATTTTTCCCTTTTCTCTACTCCCACACACACTTCATAGAACTCCCTAATGGTTCTTAGCACAGTGCCCCTTATATTGAACCTACTTATGTTTGTGTTTCATTTAAACCTCTAAAAAATAAAATTTAAAAGATATAATCCAGATCAGATTCATATTATCACCCCAAAACCTAACAGAGTTAGATGCTCAATAAAATTGTATTAAATGGAAGTCACCTCAAAGATTTAGTCCAATCTCGTCCATCTGCTACAATGGGACAAGTCAAAAAAGTTATTTCAGATCCACCACAGGCCACAAGTAACAAAGAAGTTATTTCAAATGCTGCTCACTGCTTCTTTGTGAACAAGCACCCATCTTCCCCATGCAAGGAGTATGGGAGGACCAGTGAACGTGGAGTCCTGAGGTTTCTGGCTAATGCCACTACTTACTAGTTGTGTCAATATCCTAAACTTAGTTTCTGCATAGGTGAGGATACAGATACTGGCTGTCTCATAATGCCAGATACCTGCAGTGCCCAGCACATAACAATTTCATCCTTGGACAACAGTAAAAAACATCAATGAGTTATGGTTGCAGAAACTGGAGGCCTAACAACCAAAAATCCTTCTGAAGTTGAATACAGAAACAGAATTAGAGTGAACTAAAATAGGCAGAAACTGAATATTCCAACTTCTCCATTTTGTTGTTAGACAGTCTGACTTTATCTCCTCAAGGCAGAACAGCCTTGAGTGACCATATATTTATGTAATGTCTTATAAGTTGCTTCCTATGCTCATTTACTTCCCACAACTAATTGATTACCAGACCCAGGCTAAGGCCTGAAGGCATCTTTACTTGGCATCAGGTGCACTCCCTGTAACAGAGGTGAAGAAAAATGCCTTTTTCACCTTGAAAAGGTGAAGAAAGTTTATTTAACCAATTTGGTACGTATTTCATCCAGGAAATTTAGGATTTTTAAATATTTGACAGGAGGTAAGACTTTTCCAAGGTCTACTTGAAATATTAGGGGAGGTAAACCTCCTAGACAAGAAAAGTATCAGAAACTTCTTTTATTTTGGTTGACTTGGTATTAGGGAAGCTGAAATTAGGAAGACACCAAAAGAGATATTCTAATCCTGGGATTTGTAAGGCATTTGTCAGTTGAGTCAGGCCATTGTCTAGAATCCTAAATTGTGATAGACTTCTCAGGACCAGTAAAATGTAATATTCTGAGAGCCAGTTACATACACCTTTGGAAACATTTAGGACTATGACTGCTGGAAGACAGGTATTGGTACAGGTAATCTACAAAGGAATAGAAGAAAATCCTAGGCAGAAAGTACCAGGGGGCAGGAGGAATCCTCAGAAGAGGCCAATATCAAGGAGAATAACAACTATGGCCGGTACAGATTGGTTAAATAAAATTCTAAAATGAAAGTTCCTTTTGGGAACAGATCTTTTCTGTCATATTCATACAATATCCTCAATATCTAGAATAGTGCATGGTACATTAAGATACTCAATAAAGTCCTGTTAAGTCAACAAATACCTAAACATCTGGCTTGAGGAAAGGGGACTATGAAGGAACGTGGGTAGGTTTGCATCCAAGGTCTGGAGATAGCAAAGTGAAAAATGGGAGAGATTACACATACCAACAACTTGATTTACCCAGGTGCACTATGCCTTATTGCCTTGATGAACTTCAACAAACTCGGTTTTGAAACTTTAAACTCTTTTCAGACCGTTAGGGAAGCCCAATGACGGTTCATGGCTGCTGCTGAGAACCTGTCAGTAGGGGCAGGAACTTGATGCTAAGGCATTATAATGTAAGTGAAAGGACTCGTTAATATTTCAAAATCTTGTCAAGAGCCCAGACAGAGAAGACCTAAATGATAATGCCTGAGAAACAAAACAAAATAATTAGGCTTAAGGATTTGCAAAAGCACACAAAAAAGAGAAGACTCCAGAACTTAGCCGTTGGGAGAGAGAGATGATGATGATGGCCGCTGTGTAACATCTCAACACAGAGCCTGGTGAAAGAAGTACGGTGCTATTTGGAAGGTCCTCATGATCATATCCACAGTCACGTCCTTTTGTTTGCAAGGTTTGAAGTATGTTTCTACACACACACGTGTTAACAGAGAGATGTGCTCTATCGTTATCCACTGAGCTGAGCTGAGAGACTCAAAGCAAGGACTCACCCCTTGCCCAGATCCCACTGTCAAAAGGAGATCAAGGAACAGCACTATAGTTGACTTGATACAGGAGAGCAAAAAAAACAGCCCAGGAAGATATTTTTATCTTTTAATAAACAGTTTTCATTATCATCAACAAATGCTTACACTTATACAAACCTGTGCTTCTCAGCCCAGCATTTATGGAAAATCATCAAGTATCATGTGTAGATAAAAGCACACTTCAATATTTATGAATTGCTAGTTTTCTATAAATACAGACATTTGGAGACTTCTTCTTACAAGTCATTAAAATTTGAACAGGTATCAAAGCTGGAATAATATTAACAATTCCTTTCATTTGTATAGTGTTTTACATAATACTATTAATAATAGATGACATTTATTGAGCACTTAGCAAGTGCCAGGCATTTTACATGTAAATTCTTATAACAAAGTCAGTTCAGTTCAACAAGCATTCATTTAACACCTACTGTGTGATAAATGAATAACACTTGTTTCTATCTTTAAAACTTTCATTTTGATGCATTCAATCAGCGTTTGTTGAGTGAATAAATGAACAGATGGATGAGGAAATTAATTGGTTTGAATGGCAGTGTGGGGTGATCAAAATAGCACTGTCCCCTCTCCTTACTATCTGTGGTCTTGAGAAAATCATTTTATTTAACATTCTTTATCTATAATATAGGGATATTTAAGATCTCCCTTGCAAAATTGTTATGAGACTAGTTAACAACTAATATGAAACATATGACAAAGAATGGGCTCTCAGCAAGTGAGAGTAGTTATTATCATCATTATCATGGTCATAAATCTTACTATTATTAGGCAATCATATTAAACTCTCCTCACCCTCACTATATTGAAGGAACAAACAACTTTCATCCACAGAAACAGATAATACCTATACAAAAACACAATGAAAACCAAGCAAAGCAAAGGAAATCTACAAAACTATAGCTCCCAATGTCTTACTAGGTTACCACATGGCATCTATGCTCAGGCTACAAAAAACGTAGTATTAACTTAAATTATGCTTCCGAAGATATCATGATGAAAGGCAAACAGGACAGGAAGTGTATCAGCTAAGCAGATGCACCTTCCCTCATGACAGAATGCTGGCCACTCCAAATGTGGGACCATGCTCCCTGTCCAACATTTTCAATGAGCAGTATACCTAAGGCCTAGACAATGGCCATCCAGAAACTCATCTTACTCCTGTTAATGCCAGTGAAGCTAAGCCCTAGCCCTACAGCAGATAAATCTGAGCCCTGGGTCAGATTCCCCAACCAGGAGATCCCATTCTGTGGGTCACTTACCATTTTGGTCTGCTGGTAGATTTCACCATAGGGGCCATCCCATCTCTATAAAGGCTCTTGGTTTTGCTGAAGTTAACAATGTTGAAAATGACTCTCTGTAAAACAAAGAGGGAGAAGCTTATCAGGAGACTATGCAATGCAAGTTGCCACTTCCTGATAATCAGGACTGGAAACAATAAACAGGATTAAAGGAAGCCATATGGACTAGCTACCAATAGCATAGTGAGGATACATGGTGCCCACAGAAATCTGTGTTTGCACTAGTTTAGCATAGTTGTTAATAGCACAGACTCTGGAAACTGGAAGCCTGAGTTTTAATCCCAGTGTATGATTCTCAGGCTGTGTGACCTTGCCAAGCTACTAAACCTTTCTGTGCCTCAGTTTCCTTATCTGAAAAATGGGAATAATAATAGTACCTAGGTTACTGTATTAAATAAATTAATATATTAACCGTGTTTGGAACCATACTTGGTATATAGTCTATGCTACATAAGTTTTAGCTATCATTATTAATTGTACCTTTTCTTCAGGTTGATCTAGAATATGCATGGAAATGAATAATATTATCATTAGAGTAACAGCAGTGCGTTTGAAGTTCAGCAAAACTAAACATAGTAACTGAGTGAAAACTGATGTTAAAAAATTCTGAAACTGCTCGGCATCTCTTTGACTAGACCTAGAGGATATATGGCCTCTTTTGCATCCTTCTTGTTATCCTCTGCTAGGGGTCAGGGCTACTGGGCTCACCCTAAACTCAGCATCAACTTATAGGGGCAGGTGTTTGTATTCGTCCCTTCCTCCCTCTGGGGCCTACCTTTAAAATGGGGGAGTAGGGTGTTCTAGATTACTAAAGCCCTTTCCAGAGGATAGTACAGCCTTTGTTCTGGTAAACAATTTTGTCATAAGTGAGCAGAAGAGATTGGGAAAGAGAAGGGAATTGGGGTTAAAAGGACCTCAGTGACCACTGAGACAGTCCAGAGGAGAGAGGATGAGGACCAGGGCAAGGGCAGCCAGAATAGTCGGTAGAAAGGGAAAATTTCCAAGAGGTCCCCGTAGGCTAGCTTTTCTATCCAGAGGCAGTGAAAGAGAGGGAAGCATCAAAATTCACATATTATTTTATTAAACAAATATTTAGTGTATGAGGTATTATGTAATATTAAGTGCCAGGAATCTTATACACTTTTTTAAATGTTTTAATATCCTCCTATAACTATAATACAAAGATAACAGTATCTCCATTTTAAAGAAGTATTAACTGAGGCTCAAAGAGTTTAACTAACTTGTCCAAAGTCATTAATAGGTGGAAAGTTGATATTTGAATCCAGGGGATAAAAAAGTAAGATGTCCATAATTTCTACCTTTGAGTTACTCGCTAAGGTTCCAAAATCCCATAAATCTAACCAAATCTGTTTCCAAAGTTTGGTCAAAAATAAATATCAGTCTTTTAAGCTTAAAAATTTTTTTTTCTTAAAATAAGAATAAGAAAATCCAGCCTATTTCCTCTGGCCTCATATTTGGGACTACAGCTTTGTTCTATGAAATAGGCTCTTATGAATGACTTGTGTTTTCCTTTCTTCTCAGAGATCCAGCCACCGACCCTATCTTCAGGCATTTCAGTTTCAGACCTCCCTTCTGTCATTAAATTAAGTCATCAAGAATGTCCAAAGCTGATCCATTATTAATAACCTGGACCTGCCTGTTGTCAGTTCAATGACTTCTCCCGGGGTCTTGGCTACTGTCTGATTTAGGAAAATCAGTATCAAGGGGTGTCTTGCCAATGGGTTTCAGCCCCGGGCGAGTTCCCTATGGATTCAATATGACCAAAGAAACTGACAGCAAAACTGTTCTTGTGGTGAAAGGGTTATACCCAACTTTATTTCCAGGTGGCAGGTCAGTCACTGAAATCCCGTTCACTCAGAGCGAGTCTGCATGCAGCAAGCCGGTCTCTGCCTCTGGGCTCCTCTGTCAGCACAGTCGTCCCACACAGCCGTCCTCTGGGCCTCTGCCCTCCGCGCTGCCACCACTCCAGCCTCTGCTCTGCTCTCCTGCAACCTTGCAGCCCTGCCACCCTGTCGTGCCCAGAGCACTGGGTGAAGCTCTTTATATAGAGTCAAGAGCCAGGTATTGGCCACAGGTGTGCAGTGAGCTAATTAGCCAGGGCCAGGGCCTGGTGAGAATCCGGGCCACAGGAACTCTCATTTTATCCACAAGGGGACAAATGGCCTTTGAGCCTCACAGGGCTTAATCCCCTTTTTACTTCTGAGATTCCAGGCCTCCCACCCATTTCCAGTGAACCTGGAAGTCATACTACACTTTCAGGGTCTCAATGAATGCTAAACATATGGGTAGTAATATGTACATATGTGAAGCTGGAATAAGGAAAAGTGACAGTGAAACATTTATTGATTATTAAAATCCTACTATGTGCCAGGAAGTTTTCCCAGATGTTTTAAAAATGCTATATTATTTAGCCACTGCATCCATAAATGAAAGCTGTTTATTTTAGCTCAATATTGGACATGAGGAAATTGAAGCTAATAAAGGCTAACTGGCTTGGCCCCCCAAAAATCCCAGAACTATTAACTGTTAGAGCTAGGACTTAAATCTTTGGTGTTCTGACTATAAAGATTATACTTTCTCTATGACACTGTATACAATAAGAACACCATATCTTGCAATTCCCCACTGATGCTTTTTTTTAGGTTTTCCAGCTTATTTAGCAAGGCAACCTGTGGCTGTGAGAATCAAAGGTATTTGGAAGTAGGCAGTGCAGGAAATCTTTTTATATTTTACATTTAATTATCTCTTATTTACGCAAATTACATTACAAGAAATGGAATCCACAGAGGTAATGGCAATAACTATAATAATAGCTAACAACTTCTGAACACTTTCTGTGTATCAAATTGAGTTAAGCACTTGTTCATGTCTCAGTGTTTTGTGCATTAGAATCACCTGCTCGTATATTAGAATCACCCGGAGAGCTTTTATAAACTACTGACGCTTGAGCCTCACTCCCAGTCAGATACTCTGATATATGATGTGTTATCTCATTTGTTTTGAGGATAATGAACTTTTTAGACAGGGACTTTTTATTACCTCTGATTTATGGATGAGGCTACTGATACTGAGATTAAGGAAATTAAAATCACAAAACTAATAAGAATTTGAACCAACTCTGTTGACTCAAGAGAATAAGATCATGGATATTCTAGACAGATACTGGACTGAACCCCAGTTCCCCACTAATTCAGTGAGCTTGGGCAAGTAATTATTCTTTTTTGATATTGATTGTTTACATCTAACAAAGTTGTAAGAATCTGTGAGATTATAGAAGTAAATCACCTCACACAGTGCACCTAGCTCAGAATAGGTGTTCAATTTTTAGTGAGCCTTTGTTCTTATCTTTAATAAAACAGGATTTATTACAAGTTTTTCCTGCCTTTCTTCCTTTATTTCTTTTTCTTTATTATTTAGATTAAAATTTTTTAACCCAGATTTCTTGTTTCAGCAGTGTGCTGCTCTAGACGGGATTCGCCAATAGTGATCTGCAGCACGGTGGTAGGCTGAGAATGGGTTCTAGCTTCTCAAGGCAACTATGTGTGAAGCCTGGAGCTCTGCCCATCCTGACCAAGGGGCTTATGGTGTTAGGGAGGAGGGCAACGTCCTCTCCAGGCATAAGCCAAGGAGTAAGTAGTCCAGTTGTCTGGGGGTATAGTAAGGAGCCCGCATGCTGTGCATGGCATCGCATGTATGTCTTCCCACAGAGCCAGTACTACGTCCAATCGTTAGTAAATTTCCCATTTCATGTTGTCCAAGCTAGTCCCAGGGACTATTCTCAATAGACATGCACATTCTGCAAATGAGGTTAAGATTATTTAAAAATATTTCATTATCTTAAGATATTTCACTAAAAGTTTGATTAGATTTGAAAGACCTTTGATTTTCACAAGAAATTTCAACATTGTAATTATGACTGAAAGGAAAGGGAGAGCTGTTAGATACTTTAAATACAATTTCATATGAACTAAATGAAAAGTTTGGAATTGTTCATCACTTTATTGTAAGCAGTTTCTTAATGATGGTGAATATTAATATTTTGAAGAGGTTATCACTGAAAAGTCTTCTTCAGGAATTACAGGTATTCATTTCAGAAATAAAAACCTCATAAAAATGGTATGTCCATGGACACAAACCAAAGGGTTTCAATTAAAAATCTGAAGATTTAAAAAATAAATTCAGCATTGGTATCCTCTACACAATTGTTTAATTTTTAAATTATGCATTGGGTTTTTCACCAAGCTTCATATGGTCATCCTCTAAATATTCCCCCAGGTACCACAACATTCTGCATAAATATCATCTCCATGTGCATAAATTATTTTCTGTGTGTGGACTTGAAATAACCTGCCTTGGATAACCTTCTGCAAACTCCTAGAATCCATGAGAACATTATTTACATGAAGAGCTCCAAATAAATAAAAAGAAATCCACAGATGCCAGAAAAATACAGAGATGCAGAAGGCAGGTTATTTTATTGGTCTTGGTATAAAAAAACTTACATTTTAATATAAATGCAAGGATAGCAAATGAGGTCTTGAATCTGCATGAGGCAGAATGTTTGAAATGAGATGGCTTTATATGTCTAGGATTCTCACAATGATACAGTATTCATGGAACTATGGTCTAAAAAGAAAGAAATCCATCATCAATAGGAGATGACAAAGAAGCATGCCTATCTATTCCTGGGTTTGGGGAGGAAAAATAACCTAAACATGGGCCAGAGTTTGGATTTGAATTTAAACTACTAGCTTGGTCTTAAGAACCCAGGTCAAGTGTTTCAAACAAATTTGGGTACAGCAGACATCCCTGAGCTACCAGGTAAAAACAACAAAAAACTGTTTTTAATGTACACATTTTCACCCCAGGAATACAGGATTTCCATAAAGTCCTGCAGAGGTTAAATTTTCACACAAATTTAAAAAACATCAAAAGAAACAATCCACACTAAAAGAATCAGCAAGAGAAATATATAACTGAATAAGGTCACAAAGAAAATCAGGCCATAAAACTATCTGGTGAACTATAAAGAAAGCATTTTTTAAGTAACCAGAAAAATTAAAAGGATGTTTCAAACACATGAGAATAGGACAAAGCACAATATTCTTAAAAGACCATAAATAGTCTCTAAAAAATTAAATAAAGCTTTTAGAAATAATCTTTTTAAGTGATTGAATTTAAAATTCAGTAGAAAGGTTAAAATGCAGAAGAGATGGCATTTCTAAAATCAGTACAGCGAATTAAAAAATGATAGAAAATGTGATGAAGAGACACAAAGGAAAAAATTAAATTCTACATCTAATATGAGGTCTTGAAAGAGAGACAAAAGAAACTGGCAGTGGCAAAATCTAAAGAGAAAATGGCTGAATATATTCCTGAATTGATGAAAGACACAAATATCCAGATTCAGGAATTACAAGTCAGTCCAAAGAAGCATTTGAAAAAATTTAGATATAGATCATTATCATGAAACCTCGCAACACTAAAAATGAAAAAAAAAAAGAAAGAAAAAACATAAATTACCTACAAAGACACAGAAATTAGATTTTAGCAGCTTAACACCAGAAACATGAGAGGCTAGAAAATGGTGAGTAACTATCACCCAAGAACGAGGGTAGACACACAGTCTAAGGAGTTGAGCAGTTTCAGACTCCCGGTGAGAGAGCGACTAGCAAGCTCACGGAAGGATGAATTTAAGAGGAAAAAAGAAGTTGAACCCCAAAGTGGCAAGCAGCCATGGTGGGGAGAAAAACAGGTAAATCTAAGAGTTGACTGCATAAAAGTATTATAATAAAATAATAAATTTGAGGGATGTTGAAAAGTTTGCACTGAAACACTGGCCAACAATAACAGATATGTTTGGGACTTGGTGAAGTGGAGGGAGGCAAAAGCAAAGCTAAAGTACTCTAAGGTCAAGGTCCCTGCATGGTTCCAAAGGAAGGGAGGGATGGGGATGCTAATTAACTTAAGGCATTGATATCAAATAAGCATGGGGCAATTCCAGAGTAGTCGCTACAATAATGGAAACAAGATTCATAAATTCCAAATGGGTAAAAGGAAAAAAGAATAAAGAAAACATGACAAAAAAAAAGAAGATTTGACAGGTTGGAAGATTAAAAGCAAAGAGAAAGTGTTGTATATGGAAAGCTTAAAATAAGATAGTAGTAATAATTCCAAATATCAGTAGACACAAAAATGGGAAATAGACTAGTTTATCTGTCTTAAAAATTTCACAGATTAGGAAGAAATATTCACATTTACCATATTTTCCAGAAACATGCCTAAAACATGATAAAGAAAATTTCAAAGTAAAAGGATATCATGAAAATACTCACCAAATGAAATCTGTTTCAGATATATTAATATCAGAGAAAATACATATTGTGAAAAAAGCAAAATTAAGGATAGGGTCACCACATAAAAGCAAATATTCTCCAAGAAGATGTATGCATATGAACAATTAGAGAATAAAGCATTTTTTCCAAGTAGACAAGGAATACGTATAAATGATAAACCAGGTTTATGTGATCAGAAAACAAATCTCAACAAATATCAGATAATTAGTATTCTGGTCACATCCTCTGACTATCAAACCATAAAAGTATAAATCTATCATAAAAAGTCTTTAAAAAACTCATATTTTGAGTTTTAAAACATTCTTAATTTTTCATGTCACAAAGAAGAAACACTGATGGAAATGGGATTAATTCAGCACTACATATCAGAACTTGTGGCATGTAGCAAAAGCAGTATACAGAGAAGATAAACTTTAGCCCTAGTGCATATACTAGAAAAGAAGAAAGACTGAAAGTACTCAAAAAGTTAAAGAGTAAAGAAATAATTCATATCAAAGAATTCAGAAATGCAAAACACTGGAAACATTTTGTACCTCTGAATGTTGGGGTGCCAGGCAGGGCTTAGTCCAAAGTCTTTATTATAAAGAGACATTAAGTCATTAAATTCTTTCCTCCACACCAAGTACCCAAGTGACTATTCTTTTTCAATCATGACAGGAGACTAGAGGCTCATTCTCTGGAGAGGTTCTGGAGAGAGCACAGAGGTTCTGGATTAAAAATCCGGAATACTGGTAGGGAAACATCTTTATAGTCAGATGAGAGAATTTTGTGAGATAACCAACTCCCAATCAAAGATAAAGGATTTGGAAATATGGATATGGGTGACTTCCCAATGAAATGATTGCTTCTCCACTGGCATTGTCCACACATGCATTTAGAACCTTCATTTCAAATTTTAATGCCAAACTATTAATGATGAAATATATTAAGAGAAGTAGAGACCAAAGCAACCAAGCAAAGATACAGGGATTGAGGGAAGGACTCATGGGATAAGAGGCAATTTGCAATAGATGACTGAAAACTAATTTAACAGAAAAAGAAGCAACTATTAGCAGAATGCATGAGGTGGGTATGTGTAAAAGGAAAACTTAATCATATGTCACAACTCTCTCTGTATTAATATTTACCTATTTATAATAAAGAAAACTGGAATATTTAACTGAAATAGTGATACACATATTAAGAGAGAAGTGCCTGTATTTTGCAGAAGTGTTAAAGAATGATATCATCTCCATGAGGTCAATAAATACTATCTAAAACTAAAATGAATAGAAAGTAGCTGTACAGAAATTTATTTAGAAATATAGAAGATCAGAGGAAGCAATGAAAAGAAATACACTTGACCCTTAACAACCCAGGGGTAAGAGACATGAACCCCCAAAGTAGTGGAAAATCTATGTATAACTTTTGACTCCCTCCAAATTAACTAGTAATAGCACACTGTTGACTAGAAGTCTTACTGATAACATAAACAATTGATTAACACATATATGAATGTCATATGTATCACATATGGTATTCTTCCAATAAAGTGACAGAAATTTTTTTTCAAATTGTTGCAAATCTCCGAAAATTTTTCAATATATTTATTGAAAAAAATCTGTGTATAAGTGGACCTGTGCAGTTCAGCTCATGTTGTTCAAGGGTCAATTGTATTAAATGATTTCCACAAGCGCAGGAGCCAAAGCCTGCCTGAAACTTGTTTTTATAATAATAATGATGATAATAATAATAATAATAACAATAGTAATAATAAAGCCATGCTCATTCATCAGTTGTTGTCTATGGCTTTTGTAACATAACAGCAGAATTGAGTAGCTGTGAAAGAGACCCACAAAATGTTATTTATTACTTTATTCTTTATAGAAAAGGGACTATTTTTGACCTTTGTAGTGTTGACTTTTTAAATTACATATATGTACTTACATATATGTATTAATATAAAGATTAAATTAAGTGAAATAAAAGAAAAAGAAAGTTACCCAACTCATTTTATAAGGCTATTACAAACTTAAATCAAAAGCATGTAAGGAGAATTAGAGAATGGAAAATTATAGCCCTGTGTCAGTTATAAACATTGATTGAAAAAATTTAAATATTACCAATTAAAATCTAGCTATAAATTTACACACACACACACACACACATAGTTTATCAATACAAAGTAAGGTACATCCTAGGAATGCAAGGATGATTCAACATCAAAAGGAGATATAATGTAAGTCATCATATTTACAGATTAAGTGAGAAATACTAAATTAACAACAAAGAGCAAAAACATCTGAGAAAATTCAACACCCATTCAAAAAAAAAGTATTTTAATCTTTGCAAGCTAGAAATAGAGAACTTCCTTTGTCTTAAGAAGGGTATCTATTAAAAATTTATAGCAATTATAATTAATAGTGAAATGTAAGAAGTACTCCTCTTAAAGTCAGGAAACAACAAGGATGTCACTATTTTTGCTTCAATTCAATATACTGAAGTTCTAGTGCAATAAAATAAGAAAAGGTAGTAAAAGGAAAGATGTAAAACTCATTATTTGAGGATGATAGCATGGCCTACATATAAAAGAGAAACTGAAGGAAATTTTATAATAAAGATTTCAAGAAGGTTGATGGATTCAAAAACAATGTAAAAATTTTAATAAACCTATAAAACAATGGAGCTAGTATAATCAAGAAATTATTTAAAGAGCACAATATTCTTACACTGAGCATAAAAAAGAGAACACAACTACAAGTACTAAAAAGATTTAAGAAGATATAATAAAAAGACATTATGCAATGAACTTGAAAAGTTACAGAGAAAGGGCAGTCCTAGAAAAACAAAAATAACCTTACTAAAACTGATTGAAGATACACAAAATCTGAGTAGTTCTATTAAATTTATAAAGGTAATTGAATATCTTATTTAAATATTTTCTACAAAGAAGATGCCAAGCCCAGACAAGGCTTCACTGGTGAAGCCTTCCAAACACTTAAGGAAGATAAAATGCAATCTTACACAAATTATTCCAGATATTCGAAGATGAGAGAACACTTTCCAAGTTGTATATAACCAGCATAACCTTGATAATGTAATCTGAAAAGGATATTGCAAGAAAATCTTTCCCACACGTCTAAACAAAAATTTAGCAAATTAAATCTAGTGTAGAAGGAGGGGTCTGAGGAGGAAGAGGACAATTAAGTCACGATTAATTTGAATTTACGCTAGGAATACAAGGTTCTTTTAAAATTCTAAAATTGATCACTATATACTGTATTTATTTACTAAAGTAGGTTCTCTCAAAAGATGACAAAAAGCATTTGATAAAATATAACACTTTTAAATGATAATCAGCTCTTAGAAAACTGATTATAGAAAACATCTTAATCTGATAAAGAATATCTATCAGAAGAAAAATAAAAGAAAGGGAGGAAGGAAGGAAGGAAAGGAGGGAAGAAAGAAACAAGCCAATAGCAATATCATGCTTAATCATGAAAACTTAAAAGCATTTCCACTGAATTTGGGAACAAGTAAAGAATGCCTCCCACTGCAAATGACACTCCTATTCACCCTTGCACTGGAGGTTCTAGTCAATGCAATAAAGCAATAAAAATAAAAGGAAAGGGTTGAGTTCCGGGAAGATGGCGGCGTGAGCAGGGTGGTGGAAATCTCCTCCCCAAACCATATATATCTATGAAAATACAGCAAATACAACTATACCTAAAAGAAAGACCAGAATATACAGGACAGCGCACAGCCTGCATTTGCACCTGAGAGGACTCAGAACCCAGCGAGGCAGGTAAGATACAGAGCCATGTCCCAGCGGGACGGAACACTCCCCCACCCCAGCGCACCAGCGGGAGGAGAGGATTCAGAGCTGGGAGGGAGTGGAAGTACAGGCCCGCAAAATAACCAGTCCTGGTGATCTGCGCCGGGAGCACTGACACACATCACATGGTGTATCGGATATTGGAGAGGCAGAAGGTGCAGGTTTTAAGCTGGGAATGCGCCCAGGTCCTGGCAGCAGGCTCCCTGGGACAAAAGAAAAGCACGCACTTTTTTTTGGTGGTCTTAAAGAGTCAGGGGCCCAACGGAGGAATACAATCATCCCAGCACACTCAGCCTAGCAGGCTGGGAGTCCTGAGGAATTTCGGATCCCTTGGCTGGCGACTGGGAAAAAGTAGCCACACTGAGACCTCACAAAGAGAATAACAGCCACCCATTCGTTCCTGCCCCGGCCAGAGCTACAAACGGCCTTGTGGAGCTGCATGGCCGTGGCTGCGGAGTAGTGGAGCAACAGCGCCACCTACAGCATTCTTACAGAATCTACTCCCGGTGGGCGTGTATTTATTTATTTTTCCTCCTTTCTTTTCTTTTCTTTCTTTTTTTTCTCTTTTCTTTCTCTTCCTTTTTTTTTAAAGTCTTAAAGAGCCCAGCTGACATATGTGGCACCTACCAGCGATCACTTCTATCGCCATGAAAAGACAGAGGAATATGGTACAGACAAAGCTCACCCAGACCCAGACAACACCAGAGAGGGAGACTGAAGGGATGGAAATGCACAATCTTCCTGAAAAATAATTCATAATAAAAGTCATAACCACGCTGATGGATCTACAGAGAAAAAGGCAAGAGCTGAGGGAGGAAGTGAGGGAAGTCAGGAAAGACAATGCAGAAATGAGACAAGCCATCAATGGGCTTAGCAGCAGACTGGACAAGATGCAAGAGACTATTAATGGAATAGAAATCAGAGAACAGGAATACAGAGCAGCTGAGGCAGAGAGAGATGAAAGGATCTCTAGGAATGAAAGAGTATTAAAAGAACTGTGTGACCAATCCAAACGTAACAATATTCACATTATAGGAGTACCAGAAGAAGAAGAGAGAGAAAAAGGGATAGGAAGTGTCTTTGAAGAAATAATTGCTGAAAACTTCCCCATGCTGGGGAAGGAAATAGTCTCACAGTCCACAGAAGCCAACAGATCTCCCAACACAAGGGACCCAAGGAAGACAACATCAAGACACATAATAATTAAAATGGCAAAGATCATAGATAAGGACAGAGTATTAAAGCCAGCAAGAGAGAGAAAAAATATCAACTACAAAGGAAAACCCATCAGGTTATCACCAGACTTTTCAACAGAAACCTTACAGGCCAGAAAAGAATGGCATGATATATTTAAGGTAATGAAACAGAAGGGCCTCAAACCAAGAATATTGTATCCAGCACAATTATCATTTAAATATGAGAGAGGGATTAAATAATTTCCAGAAGAGTGAAAGCTGAGAGAATTTGCCTCCCATAAATCACTTCTACAGGACACCTTAAAGGAACTGCTCTAGAGGGAAGCACTCTTAAGGCTAAAAAGATGTCACCAGAGAAAATAAAATCATAGCAAAGAAAGTAAACCATCCAAATACTAACTAAAGGCAAAGAATAAAACACTTAGTATATAAAGAATGGAGAAGGAAGAATAAGAAGGGAGAGAAATAAAGAAACATCAAACTATGTTTACAATAACTTAATAAGAAAGTTAAGTTAGATTGCTAGATAGTAAAGAAGCAACCCTGAACCTTTGATAACAACGAATCTAAAGCCAGCAATTGCAATAAGTACATATCTATCGATAATCACCCTAAATGTGAATGCACTGAATGCACCAATCAAAAGACACAGAGTAACAGAATGGATAAAAAAGCAAGACCCATCTATATGCTTCCTACAAGAAACTCATCTGAAACCCAAAGATATACACAGACTAAAAGTAAAGGGATGGAAAAAGATATTTCATGCAAACAACAAGGAGAAAAAAGCAGGTGTTGCAGTACTTGTATCAGACAAAATAGACTTCAAAACGAAGAAAGTAGCAAGAGATAAAAAGTACATTACATAATGATAAAGGGGTCAATCCAATAAGAGGATATAACCATGATAAATATATATGCACCCAATACAGGAGTGCCAGCATATGTGAAACAAATACTAACAGAATTAAAGGAGGAAATAGCAATGCATTCATTTTAGGTGACTTAAACACACCACTCACTCCAAAGGACAGATCAACCAGACAGAAAATAAATAAATACACAGAAGCACTGAACAACACACTAGAACAGATGGACCTAACAGACATCTACAGTACTCTACACCCAAAAGCAACAGGATACACATTCTTCTCAAGTGCACATGGAACATTTTCCAGAATAGACCACATACTAGGCCACAAAAAGAACCACAGTAAAGTCAAAAATATAGAAATCCTACCAACCAACTTCTCAGATCACAAAGGTATAAAACTAGAAATAAATTTTAGAAAGAAAACAAAAAGGCTCACAAATACATGGAGACTTAACAACATTATCCTAATTAATCAATGGGTTAACGACCAAATCAAAACAGAAATTAAAGAATATATGGAGACTAATGACAACAACAACACAAAGCCACAACCTCTGTGGGACACAGCAAAGGCAGTTCTAAGAGAAAAATATATTGCAATCCAGTCCTATTTAAACAAGGAAGAACAATCCCAAATGAATAGTCTAAAGACACAACTACTGAAATTGGAAAAAGAACAAATGAGACCCAAAGTCACCAGAAGGAGGGACATAATAAAGATCAGAGAATAAATAAATAAAATTCAGAAGAATAAAACAATAGAAAAAAATCAATGAAACCAAGAGCTGGTTCTTTGAAACAATAAACAAAATAGATAAACCCATAGCCAGACTTACTAACAGAAAAAGAGACTCTACACACATAAATAGAATCAGAAATGAGAAAGGAAAAATAATGACAGACCCCACAGAAACACAAAGAATTATAAGAGAATATTATGAGAATCTATATGCTAACAAGCTGCAAAACATAGAAGAAATGGACAACTTCTTAGAAAAATACAACCTTCCAAAACTGACCAAGCAAGAAACAGAAAAACTAAACAGACCAATCACCAGCAAAGAAATTGAAGCGGTAATCAAAAAACTACCCAAGAACAAAATCCCTAGACCAGATGGATTCACCTCTGAATTCTACCAGACATACAGAGAAGAAATAACACCTATTCTCCTTAAAGTTTTCCAAAAAACAGAAGAGGAGGGAATACTTCCAAACTCATTCTATGAAGCCAGCATCACTCTAATACCAAAACCAGGCAAAGACCTCACCAAAAAAGAAAATTACAGACCAATATCCCTCCCTGATGAACATAGATGCAAAAATACTCAACAAAATATTAGCAATCCGAATTCAAAAATACATCAAGAGGATCATACACCATGATCAAGTGGGATTCATTCCAGGGATGCAAGGATGGTACAACATTCGAAAATCCATCAACATCATCCACCACATCAACAAAAAGAAGAACAAAAACCACATGATCATCTCCATAGATGCTGAAAAAGCATTTGACAAAATTTAGCATCCATTCATGATTAAAACTCTCAACAAAATGGGTATAGAGAGCAAGAACCTCAACATCATAAAGGCCATATATGACAAACCCACAGCTAACATCATACTTAATAGTGAGAAACTGAAAGCTTTTCATCTAAGATCAGGAAAAGACAGGGATGCCCACTCTCTCCACTGTTATTCAACATAGTACTGGAGGTCCTAGCCACAGCAATCGGACAAAACAAAGACATACAAGGCATCCAGATTGGTAAAGAAGAAGTCAAATTGTCACTATTTGCAGATGACATGATATTGTACATAAAAAACCCTAAAGACTCCACTCTAAAACTACTAGAACTAATATCTGAATTCAACAAAGTTGCAGGATACAAAATTAATACACAGAAATCTGTTGCTTTCCTATACACTAACGATGAACTAACAGAAAGAGAAATCAGGAAAACAATTCCATTCACTATTGCATCAAAAAGAATAAAATACCTAGGAATAAACCTAACGAAGGAAGTGAAAGACCTATACATTCAAAACTACAAGACACTCCTAGGAGAAATTAAAGAGGACACTAACAAATGGAAATTCATCCCATGCTCTTGGCTAGGTAGAATAAATATTGTCAAAATGGCTATACTACCTAAAGCAATCTATAGATTCAATGCAATCCCTATCAAACTACCAACAGGTTTCTTCAATGAACTGGAGCAAATAATTCTAAAATTCATATGGAACCAGAAAAGACCCAGAATCGCCAAAGCAATCCTGAGAAGGAGGAGTAAAACAGGGGGAATTACGCTCCCTGACTTCAAGCTCTACTACAAAGCCACAGTAATCAAGACAATTTGGTGTTGGCACAAACACAGACCCCCAGACCAGTGGAACAGAATAGAAAATCCAAACATTAACCCAAACATATACAGTCAATTAATATTTGATAAAGCAGCCTTGGATATACAATGGGGAGATGACAGCCTCATCAGGAACTGGTGTTGACAAAACTGGACAGCTACATGTAAGAGAATGAAACTGGACTACTTTCTAACCCCATACACAAAAGTCAACTCAAAATGGATCAAAGACCTGAATGTTAGTCATGAAACCATCTTAGAAAAAAACATAGGCAAAAATTTCTTGGACATAAACATGAGTGACTTCTTTATGAACATATCTCCCCGGGCAAGGAAAACAAAAGCAAAAATGAACAAGTGGGACTATATCAAGCTGAAAAGCTTCTGTACAGCAAAGGACACCATCAGTAGAACAAAAAGACATCCTACAGTATGGGGGAATATATTCATAAATGACGTATCCGATAAGGGGTTGACATCCAAAATATATAAAGAACTCACACACCTCAACAAACATAAAGCAAATAATCCAATTAAGAAATGGGCAGAGGACATGAATAGACACTTCTCCAAAGAAGAAACTCAGATGGCCCACAGGCACATGAAAAGATGCTCCACATCACTAATCATCAGAGAAATGCAAATTAAAACCATAATGAGATATCACCTCACAGCAGTGAGGATGGCCAACATCCAAAACACAAACTACAAATGTTGGCGAGGATGTGAAGAAAAGGGAACCCTCCTACACTGCTGGTGGGAATGCAAATTAGTTCAACCATTGTGGAAAGCAGTATGGAGGTTCCTCAAAACACTCAAAATAGAAATACCTTTTGACCCAGGAATCCCACTCCTAGGAATTTCAAAAGGCCAGTTTCAAAAGGACAGATGCACCCCTATGTTTATCGCAGCACTATTTACAATAGCCAAGAAATGGAAGCAACCTAAGTGTCCATCCGTAGATGAATGGATAAAGAAGAAGTGGTACATATACACAATGGAATATTATTCAGCCATAAGAAGAAAAGAAATCCTATCATTTGCAACAACATGGATGGAGTTAGAGAGTATTATGCTCAGTGAAATAAGCCAAGCCAAAAAAGACAAGTACCAAATGATTTCACTCATATGTGGAGTATAAGAACAAAGAAAAAAACTGAAGGAACAAAACAGCAGCAGACTCACAGAACCCAAGAACGGACTGATGGTTACCAAAAGGATAGGGACTGGAGAGGATGGGTTGGAAGGGAGGGACAAGGGGGAAAAAGGGGCATTACGATTAGCAGATATAATGTTGGGGGGCGCACAGGGAGGGCTGTACAACTCAGAGAAGACAAGTAGTGATTCTATAGCCTTTCACTATGCTGATGGCAGTGACTGTAATGGGGTTGGTGGGGAGGACCTGATGAAGGGGATAGTTTAATCACCATAATATTGCACATGTAATTGTAGATTAATGATACCAAAATAAACTATAAAAAAAATAAAGGAAAGGGCTGAAAGAAAGAAATAAAATTTTTATTATATCCATGGCCAACATGATTAGGTATATAGACTACCACAAAGTAATCTAAAAGCTATTAGGATTCATTGATACAAAGTCAATATTAAAAAATCAGTTGTGTATCTATATATTAACAATAAACAATTAAGAAATAAAATTTAGATGTGACACCAATTGTGACAGTGTCAAAAATACTGAATACCCATAAATAAATATAATAAAAAGTATAAGACTTCTACAAAAAAAAGTATAAAATGCTGGGACAAATCAAGGTGGCTTAAATTAATGGAGGAATATATCATATGCCTAGATTAAAGATTAATTACTGAGATCAATATAATTCACTAAAATCCAAGCATGTGTGTATGTGTCTGTATAGAAATTGATAAGCTGATTATAAAATTTATATGGGAATGCAAAGGGCAAGAAATAGTACAAACAGTCTTATCAGTTAACAAGATTTACTACAACATTTTGGTAATGAAACAATGTGACTTACATTGCTACAAGTCTGTAGAGATAGGCTAATGTATCACAACAGGGAACCTAGGAACAGACCAAATATCTGAAATGACAGTGCAGATCAGACTGAAAAGTTGAACTATCCATTAATGGTCATGCATACGGAAAAAACATTAAATTAGATCCCTACCTCACACCAAATAACAAAATAAATAGAAATGGATTAAGGAATAATAAAATGAAACACAGCAGATTATTTTATGGTTTCAGGTATATAAGGGCTTTTAACAAATGAAAAAACAAGTCAATGAGAAGAGACTGGTAGTCTTAAAAGGAATGGAAGAACCATAATATCATCTTCAAATAATGAGTTTTCCATCGTTCTTTTTACTATCTTTTCTGATTTTATTGCACTAAAACTTCAGTATGATATTGAATTGAAGCAAAAATAGTGACATCCTTGTTTTTTCTGACTTTAAGACTTTTTTTTTTTTTTTACCATGGGGGAGGTGGGGATGGGTAGGTGAAATAGGTGAAGGGGATAAAGGGGCACAGAATGATAATACAAATTATTCACAGAGATGAAAGTACAGCATAGAGAATATAATCAATAATTCTGTAACATTACTATGTTGAGAGATTGTAACTACACTAGTTGGGGTGAGCATTTAACAATGTAGTTAACTGTCACATCACTGTGTTATACACTTGAAACCAATATAATATTGTATATCAACTACATAAAATAAATAAAAAATATTTTCTCTGGGGAAAAAAAAACAAGGATTGAAGTAAATATGTGTAACCCTTCTAATGGAAAAGGACTAATACACAAACCTATAAAGAACTCCTATAAATCCAATAAAATAGGCCATGGATATAATCAGACAAGTTACAGAAGAAGTGAAAGATATATAAATATATGAGAAGATGATCACCCCACTAGTAATTAAGTATATTTCTCACCAACCAGATTAGCAAAAATTCTGGGGCTGGGTGAGTTAGGAGATGAGACTGCATTACAAAAAGACATATGAGCCATATTAAGGAGTTTTAACTTTTATGAAAACAATATGAAGAGGCTATGGAAGGGTTTAAGTGTAGGTGTGAAAGGTCTAGACACACAGGTGTCTATGTTTTGGAAAGAGCATCCCCAGACTGACTTCCTGTTCTCATCCTAGGATGATGGTGAGGTCAAGGAGAATGAACAGAGCACAAGCTACCTGGATGGCTCCAACCTAGGCCAACCTACAATGCATCAAAAGAGTGATCTCTTTTATCTCAATAAAGCTGAAAAAAAAAGTTTTAAGGAAGGGAATGAAAGAAAAAACTAAGAAGGAAAATAATTTACTTCACATTGTAGTTCATAGTCACACTATTTGATATTAAACTGGCTTGCTTGATTTTTCTTTCCTATTTTTGTTATTTTATTTGACACAAGTCTATTCTTCCTTAAATATTAAATCTACTTATTTAAAAATACCATTTAAATTTGATCATACTAAAACATACGTTTGATTAATTTTTCTCTAGATTTTTTTACTCTCCAACATTATGTAGTAGAGAAAAGATGAATTTCTGCCCTTGAGAACTTGGCAGTTTGTCTCAGTTCACGAGAGGTGACGTTGGTATGTTATAAAGCAATGTCAGTTTCTTTCTCTTGATTTATCTGCAAAGTGAGAAGTTTGGACAAGATTATAGTCTTAGGAAGCAGAAACCTGAGTTCAAATCTTGTGTTCACCACTATCTTTGTAAACTTTAGTATGTTATTTCATTATTTCACCTCAGGTGACCCATCCATAAGATCAGAATTATACTTCACATGTCAGAAGGCTCCATCTTCAGCTAGATAACTAAAGCAAATACTCTTCTGAGGGTTCTTTCAGCTCCAAGACAGAGGTCTCTATGGTTCTGTTTCTATTAAATACTTCCTATGTATTTAATAATACTGGGTATTTTACCTGCAAAATCGCATTCATTAATCACTACAATTGTGAGGAAGGTCTTAATATTACCATTTTATATATGAGGAAACTGAAGCTCTTACAGAAATTAAATAACTTGCCCAAGGTCACAGTGCTGACAAGGGATAGAACCGGCATCCAAATAAGGTTTATTTGACTCAAAAGCTGGAGCTCTAAGTAGTAAACCATACTGTGTTCCTCTTCTCAGTTCTGGACTGAGACAATCTGAGCTAAACAAAAATGTAGTAAATTCCTCTCCTGTTTAGAATCATGTTGTGAATTAACAAGCAATACTAAAAAGATCCATGCTTTCAATTTGCCTCTGAAGACAAAGATATTTTTAATAAAAAGCTCTTGATGGATAGCAAACTGTAGAGCAGTCATTCTGAGGGAGAAAGCAGCACTTGCTTGGAAAGGGCCTTTCTTTTCCCCAAGCACCTGAGAATTATGGGGTGACTGTTATGGCAGAGCTTCATGTGGTACTGTTTCCAGGGCAGAGAACAGCCCATAGCTGCTATCAGACCAGCGACTTGAAGGTGTCTGTCAGCTGGAGGAAGGGTTGTATAAGCCAAGCAAACTCTCTCATCCAGTTCCTCTGAGGCCAGTGGCAACTGCTTACAAGCTTCTGATACAACAGAGGTCTAGGTTCAGTCTCCAGCCAGTATCTGGGCCACACCCAGGGCCGTGTTCCATTTTGCAGCTGGGGGGTCAGGGCTAGAACCAACATAAGGGTTCAGCCTGGAGCCAGAGTTAAGATTCAGTTGGAGAAAAGAATCAGTCACTCCCCACAAATAGAGGACAATCCAATAAACAAGTCAAAATATTGTATAATTTGCAACATGAAAACATGTTTTTTGAAAAGTTGATGCAACATTATCCTAATCATATTGATACCATTACCCTGCTGTTACTGACAGATTTTTTTCATCACTTGTGCAAGGCTCAGGTTGAGCTTTTATAAACTTCAAATTATCAGAATCCACATTCATAGAGTTTCACCTCAGCAGTTTTGGAAGCCAGAGAATTGAAAGAGATCAATTTTAAATGGAAAAAGTGGGAGTATCTTGTGGATTGCAAACAGCAGATAAAACGTTTCCTTATTAAAACCTGCTCTCTCCAGTGAATTTCAGAGAACACTAAGATCTCTCCTTTGTTTAAAGATAATCACATTTTTCTCAGAGTGATTCACTAGGGCTTTACCTTAGGCATGAATTTTTCATGACTGGTTGAAAAGACAATGCCAACAGAGAATAACACAAGTGTAGGGACCTGTCTTACAAGGTAGAGTTAAATTACTCCAAGGGTTAGAATGACAACCCAGGTGCGGCCTTCAACTCAGCAAGTAAATTGACAATTACAAATCTGTTGATAAAATGAGAAAAATCAATTAGGAAATAGTTGACTTGTACTAAAAAGTGGTGTTTGCTTTATTGAACACCGTTCAGTGGATTTGGGAAGCACAGAAAGAGGTCTGAAAAATGTGTCTTTGGGTGGGGAAAGGTGGGGTTAGAGTGAGAAGAAAGTTGGACTGGGAGAGAGGAGACCTGTCTTCCCGGTTTATGTTACTGACTTGTTACTTGACCTCAGGAAGATTACTTCCTATCTCTGGTCCTCTATTTTCTCATTTCTAAAATAGAGATGACTGACTAAGATCCAGAGTCACAGGTTGAGGAGTTCAGACAAAGTAAGTAAGACAGTTAAGTCAGGTCAAGAATGAAAAAGGAGATCCTATAAATATCTGATTTCATTAATTCCTTTAATATTCAAGAAACATTCATTAAACTCTGTGTGCTCCACACTACTTTATGTGCCTGAGATACACAGATACTGAGAGACATACCTAATTCCTGCTTTCATTAAGTTTCCTTCTTAGTGGGGGAAGCAAACAACATGCAAGTAAATAAATAACTGTGTAAAGCATTATCAGGTAGTAATAAGAACTATGATAAATAAAATAAAATAACGAAAGGCCAGGGGACAGAGTGGAAGATAGTCTATGGTCTTTTTGGCTTAAAATTATTATTATTTTACATATAATTTGTTGAACACCTACTAAATTCCAGGGAAATGTCTAGGTACTTTTATATTGCATATTATTTCTAATCCTTAAAACATCTTATAGGTAAATATTATTTTTCATTTTACAGATTGGGAAAATAATATGAAGAAACCTAAAGCTCAAGTATCTTTCTATTTGGTCATTTTTCATGGATGGGATAGACCGTTCCACCCAAATTGGGTTCAGATTTTGAAAAAGATGATGCCACACATGCATGAAGTGGGTATGAAAAGGTTTATTACTCACATAATAAAGATTTCTGGCAAGGGTAGGGTAGTCTACCAAAATAATATGAAAAATGGCTTGAGAGAACAGGAAAGGAGGCTTGATTGGAGTTTTATGGTGGTTAGCAGCCAGGGCCACAGTGAGGATTCTCAAATGCACAGACCAGAACTTGTATGGTTTGAATTTCCTGCCAGAGCAAAATGAAATCGCCTATATTGGCTTACCCACGTGTGGGACAGAAGAGAAAAGAGATGTGGGGCTTAAAAGGTGCTAGCAGTAAAATGTCAAAAATGGAGTCAGACTCTCTAATGTACTTTCTACGATGGTATAGCTTATGTGGCACACAGGATGAATGAAACCCAGGTCTGGTTTTGTCTAACCTGAATGTTCATGCTTTCTCTATTTTACACTGTTATAACTCAAATGGAAAGATTTTATCCTTTTCTTTCAATAGGCCTGGGGAAGTATGTCTCAAAAAAGGAGTATGGGTATGGTACTATGCAAAAGACACTAGGGAGATGGTATGATGGTGGGTGTCTAGACTGATCCTGCTACATAAAACAACTTTAAATGCTCAGAGAGCATTTGCTGAATCTGCTGAATCTGAGACTGGCAAAAATAGAGATTGCCTTTTAGGGCTGCAGAGGCAGTTGGGAATTAGGGAAACTGTAGAAAAGTGAAACCAAAATTCTGTGTAATTTCCCTTTGAGTCATTTGCAAAATTCTAAGGTGCTCACATACAGGGTGTGATGCTTATAAACCATATAGAAAGCAATATCAAGGAGGTTAAAATCCTAAGTGGAGATGTCAACAGTCTTCATGGTGCTGCAGAGAGTGGCTTCCAGGGTCCACCAAAGTGGAAAACCTAGGTAAACACCCTATACTGTTTGAAATATCACAAGGGCTATGCCTTTAAAGTAAGGGCAAGTCAAAGGTATACCTGAATTTGTATACCTGAAATTCAGCCTTGAATGGATAAAGATGAGCTTCCAAAGAGCTATCTGCCTGCCAGAAGAAAATTAAATCCTCTTAGAGGAAAATAGTATCAATAAAATCATCTACATTTTTCAAACACAATGTCCTGCATCAACCAGATTTACCAGGAATAGTTAAAAAATAGAAGCAAATGAATGAGAAAGAGAGGAAGGAAGAAAGGAAGGAAGAAAGGAAGGGAAGAAGGAAGGAGGGAGGGTGGGAGGGAGAAAGGAAGGAAATCCCAACTCACAGATTATCCAAATATTTCAAGTACCACCAAGGACTTTAAAGTAATTATGACTAATATTTTTGAGAAAATAGAATACAGAGAACTGGAATACAGATAAAGATGCAAGTGGAAATCCAGAAATAATGAAATTTAATAACAGATTTAAGAATTTCATAGATGGGTTTTAATAACTCATTAGACCCAGAAAGAGAAAGGAAAAGTGAAATGGAAGATTTGTTATTAGAAAATATTCATGTCAAAGTGCTGAGAGAAGAAAGAATAGAAAATACAGAAAGAAGATAAGACTTATGGGGGTATGGTAAAAAGATCTAAATATATGGCACATATGTCCCAGAAGGAGATAAGAAAAAATGGAACAAAAACAACAGAAACACTAACCAAGAATTCTCCAAAATTGACAGAAGACATCAAACCACAGATTTATTAACTTCTCTGCACCCTAACAGGATCATTACAAAGAAAGCCAGACCTAGACACATAATACTAAAGAAGCTTGAAACCAAAGACAAAGAAAAAATCTTATAAAAAGCTGGAGAAAAATTATGCATCTTTAAAGTTAGAGAAAAATTATATATCTTCAAATATAAAAATTATATATTTCCAAAGGGCCAACAATAAGATTCAGAGTTCACCTCTCAACTAAAACAGAAGCTGAAGATGATGGAAGGGTATCTTCACGTGTTGAAAGAAAAAATAAAACTGCCAACTTACATTTCTATACCTAAATACATCCTTCAAAAATTAAGATAAATACATTTGCTGGAAGAGAAAAACATTCATTATTCCAAGATCTAGAATAAAAGAAATAATAAAGGGAGTTCTTCATACAAAAGAAAAATAATCGTAGGAGGAAATGTGTCAATATAGGAATAAATGGGGAGTACTGTAAAGGATGTGGACAAGTCTACATGCTAAAGGTTTAAAAACACAAACACACATGCATTCACATATATGCATATGTATACACATATTCACACAATACATGAATACACATACAGGTACACACACACATGTACTTGTAGATGCACTCACATATATTTTATATGTATGCTTAAAATACACAAATAATAAAATGGGGAAGGAAATGGGGTTAAATATTGTATAAATTTTGCATCGTCCAGAAAATGGTAAACATTTTCATTTAAACTATAATGTAATTTCTAGGGTAATACTATAAAAATAATGAAAGAATGTAGTAAGCAGCTCATAGAAAGGACATAAACTAGCAACAAAATGTATAAACATCCAGTTATAAGATAAATAAATTCTGGGGTTGAAATGTACAACAAGGTAACCATAGTTAACAATACTGTATTATATATTTGAAAGTTGGTAAGACAATAGATCTTAAAATTTCTCATCAAATGAAAAACATTTTGTAACTCTGTGTGGTGATGGATATTAACTAAATTTATTGTGGTAATCATTTCACAATACATACACATACAGTCATTATATTTTACACCCAAAATGAATACTATGTTACATGGGGATCTCAGTAAAAAAATAGAAAAGGTAAGATAAATATATAATCTGAACAGAAACTAAATAATTGAAGAGGTAGTAAAAGAATACTCTTACTAAGATATGTTTTTCAGCATATTCAATCTTCACCTTCAGAAACAATTGCTACTAGGCTATAGGAAAAGTTGTAGTAAGACTGTAAAGTCTTATTCAGAAATAATAATAAGAACAACATTTGGTTGATTTAAAAGCTAAGTCTAAGAAAAAGAAATAAATGAACAAAGAACAAAGGGGATAAGGAGAAAACAAGCAGTAAGATAGTAGACTTAACTACAATGTGCTAATATTACATGACATACAAACAGATTATAGTTAAAAATAAAATTATCACATTTTCAAAAATATTTTGCCTACAAGAAACTATTTTAAATGTAAATATATAGAAAGGTTGAAAGTAAAAATGATAGAAAATACTAAGCAAAAGAAAGTTGTTATAGCTATATGAATATCAAATAGACTAGACTTTAAGGCAATAAATACAATTAGAGATAAAGAGACACATTTACCAATTACAAAAAGGGCAATTCAAGATGTATACATAGCAATTCTAAAATTTAATGCACTTAAAAATCATAGCCTCAAAATACATATAGAACAATTATGGAACTAAAAGGAGGGTTAAATCCACAATCAAAACTGGACAATTAACCTCAGTGTTCAGTAACTAATAGAATAAGCAAAGAGAAGTATCAGTAAGGATATAGAAGACCTGAACAACTTCATTAGCAAGCTTGACCTAAGTGATGTATATAGAACATAACATAAAACTACAAAATATATTATCTATTCTACTATGCATGGAATATTTACCAAAACAGACTACATGCTACATAAGGAAGTTTCAACAAATTTCAAAGGGCTGAAGTCATACAGAGTATATTACAAGGGATTACAGTGAAATTAAGATAAGATTCTGATTACAATGGAATTAGGCTAAAAATTAAAAGAAGAGAACTAGAAAATCCACAAGTATTTGGAAAGTAATGTCCAACAAGAAATCACAGTAGAAATAAAATATTTTCAGTTTCAGGCACTCTCATGCACTGCTGGTGTTACAGTCACTCTAGAACACTGTTTGATAGTGTCCAATAAAATTGAAAACAGTTATAAAATTATACTCCTAGTTATATACCCATATAATTTCATATATAAGTGCATTTCATCAAAGGACATGCATAAGAATATCTGGAACACCATATACTTAATAGCTGAAATCTAGAAAAATTACAGATGTCCATTATAAATGACTGAGTAAGAAAAGTCTGGCATATACATACTATACTACACAATAATAAAAATAAATTAATCACATGCCAAGTATGCACACTTCTCAGAAACAAATATTGACCATAAGAAACCAGATTAGGCAGACATAAAAGAGAACCTGTTATATGATTCTATTTACATAAGGTTTAAATGCTAGCAAGACTAATTACAGTGTTTGAATCCAGAATGGAAGAGGTACTGATCTGGAGGGAGGAAAGAATGGTCCAACTAGTGGTAACATGTGTGTGTTCACTTGCACAAATCCATTGAACTTTACACTTTAATTTGTGCATTTACTTATAAGTAAAACGATTTTTATTTAATAATAATGATAAAACATTTAAAAATAGATGAACTGCTGATACAATAGTACTTAGAGGAAAATTTGTAGTCTTAAAATGCATAAATAGGGATAGAAGAAAAGTTTAAAGTTTTCTTTAAGGAGAATTGTCCTATTTTAGAAAGTGAGTGACCTCAATTTATCTCCTGTGATGAGTTCCACAATACATGTTTAAAATGTAACTCTAGAATCTAGTTTCATCTGCCCTATGGAATCCATGTGGATTTACAACATAGGGATTCAAGTACCATCTGTCACTATACAAAGATATTACAATATTATTAGCTATATTACCTATACTGTACTTCTATCCCTGTAACTAAACTTATCTAATGAATCTAAAAAAGTAAGTACAAAGTAAAAAGTACAACGCAAAGTAAATAGAAGGACACAATAAACATAAAAGCAAAAATCAATGAAATAGAAAATTAACAAAGAACAGGAAAAATTAAACAATGCCAAAGTGTTTCTTTGAAAAGGTTAATGAAATTAATAAAATCTTAGGAGGCAGTGTAATTAAAAGAGAGATAATATACAAATTATCACCACTATTAAATTAAAAAAGGGAAACTACAGATCATAAAGACACAAAAAAATAAGATGCCATTACCTTGATAAAGCTGGAATTTAAAGAAAAGAATAAGGTGATATTACTAAAACTTTGGTAAAAATTTCAAAATTTAGATGAAATGGTCTCACTCAAAAACATAATTTGTAGTAAACAGTAACTAGAAAATCTGAGTAATCTTTTAACCTTTGTATCTCAGGCTTCTGCTGAGACCATGACATGTAACAAACAACTCCCAAATTTCAGCGACCTACAACAACCTTGCTTTACAAGGCTTCCAGATGGACTATAGATCTGTTGGGGGTGGCTGACATTAGCTAGGATTGGCTCTCAGAGTTCTGAGTTGAGTTTAGTCTACCATGTATTTCCTCAACCTGAGATGAACAGCTCTCTGAGGATAAGTTCTCATAGTAGATGACAGAAGAGACCAAGCAAAACCACTCAAACATATTTAAAGCCTCTGCTGGAGTACATATTCTAGCATTCCATTGGCTAAAGCAGGTTATATGTGTAAACTCAGCAACAATGAATCAAAGAACTATACTCTGCTTACTCTAGAAGAGGGCACTACAAATGGGCATGGCTTATAATTCTATTAAGGGGAAAGAAAAAATTCAAGAAAAAAAAAACAATAAAATATACCAAAGTGCTATGCTTATTTAAAAAATTAAATCCACAGTTAAAAACCTTCCTTTAGAGACATTCCAGACCCAGGTGGCTTTGCTACTGAATTCACCCAGTCATTTTAGGAAGACTCTTACACAAAGTATTTCAGAGATAAAAAAAAGAAGGTACTCCCTCCAAATCATATGTAGCTAGCATAAACTTGATACCAAAACCCGATAAGGACAATTCAAGAAAGAGGAAGCTAGTAAGCCAATCTCTTTCATGAACACAGACACAAAAGTTCTAAACCAAATGCTGTCACATCAAATGAAATTAGTTGTGATATAAGAGAATGTTATACATCAGTGAGAAAGAACAAGCAATTGTTAAACACAGTAATATGAATAACATATCACTAAATGAAAGAAGACATATTCAACAGGGTATATATAACATGATTCCATTTAAAGGAAGTTCTAGAACAAGCAGACTCATCTGAGTTGACAGAACACCTGTTATCTTTGTATGATGAGGAGAAGGCACCAGGAAATCTTCTGGGTAACCAGCAGTGCTCTATATTTTGATCAAGGTAGTGGTGCATGTACTTATAAAAACCCACTGAGCTGTGTACTTGATATTTGAGCATTTTGCTGTATGTATGCTAGTCTTCAATTAAGAAAAGTTTCCAAAAAAATTTCCAGTAATATTTATGACTGGAGGAGATTCTGAATATATAGTTGCTAATATCCCTTCTAGTTTTCAAAATCTGTAATTCCACTGCTAACTTTTACTAGTTGATTAGAACTTTTACTATGTCTCCTTAACAACAGTAGATCAACACTAAAAACAGCACTAAAAGCTTTAGATAATATAGAATACATCTAAAAATAGCTATAGTGGCTTAAGTGAGAAACATTTGAAAGACCATAAATTATTCTGAATGGTTGGCAGTTTTCTTGAAAATCTCTGTAGTGAGAGGCAAACGGTGCTTTAATTAGGACAATAGCATATTCTCATACCTAGGGCCAAAAAACAAAAATCAAAACAAAACAAAATCTAAAGCTTAAATATTACAAAGCCAAGTTGATAGACAAATATATGAAATTTCTAGCCCTGGAAGAAAGCTAAATCTAAATGTCAAATTATGTAACTGAATGTTTTACCCTCTACAATTTCAAAGGATTAGAAATGCCAACAGCAGGGTTCCTGAAATTTAGAGAAATATAATTTATAACATAGAAGAAAAAGTACAGAATTGAGAGTGTGAAAATCTCTGTACTAGTCCTGGCTATGTCACTTATTAGTTGCATGATTTTGGAAAAATAAAGTCTCTGAGTTTTGTCCCTTTATATACAAATTGGTAGTAATTATATGTACCTCCCGATAGTATACAGAAACTACAGAGTACACCTAAAATGTACCAATTATTATTCATTTACCCAGGTGAGCTTTGAAGTACTTACCTGGATTTTGTTTTTTTGAAGACTCTTGTCCCAACAACCCAAGCTATTTGGAAACTGAAAATCCACATGGATTCCATAAGGCAAATGAAACTAGATTCTAGAGTTGCATTTTAAACATGTATTGTGGAACTCATCACAGGAGATAAATTGAGGTCACTCACTTTCTAAAATAGGACAATTCTCCCTAAAGAAAATATTCCCTCTAAATTTTTCCTGAGGGAAAAATGAAAGATTACTACAAGATTAGACCAATTCAACATCAGCGAAGTCTTCCCAAACTGAATCCTTTGCCAACCATGGCATACCTATGAGAGCTCCCCAGTTTTAAGTTTGTGTTTTCCCATATGCAAATATGGTTTATTTGTTTTAATTTTTACTTTAAAAATTTTTTATTGAAATATAGTTGATATACAATATTATATTGGTATTTTTACTTTAAAAATTTCTTATTGAAATATAGTTGATATACAATATTATATTGGTTACAGGTTTACAACATAGTGATTCAACAATTATATACATTCCTAAATGCTCATCATGGCAAGTGCAGTACCATCTGTCACTATACAAAGATATTACAATATTATTAGCTATATTCCCTATACTGTACTTCTATCCCTGTAACTAATTTATTTTTCATTTGAAGTTTGTACCTCTTTATCCCTTTCACCTATTTCTCCCATCCCCTTTCTCCCTCCATGGTAACCAAGAGTCTTTTCTCTTTGTTTATGAGTCTATTTCTGTTTTGTTTATGCACTTGTTTCATTTTGCATCTTTCTTTGACTGACTTATTTCATTTAGCATAATACCCTGTAGGTCCACCTATGTTTCCCAAATGGCAAGATTTCATTCTTTTTTATGGCTGAGTGATATTTCATTGTAGATATGTACCACTTTTGCTTTATCCAGTCATCTATAGGTTTCCATCTTTGGAAACTTAGTTTGCTTCCATATCTTCACTATTGTAAGTAGTGTTACAGTAAACATAGGAGTGCATATATCTTTTCAAATCTGTGATTTTGTTTTCTGCAGGTACATTCCCAGAATTGGAATTGCTGGGTCTTACAGCATTTCTATTTTTAGTTTTATGAGGAACCTCCATACTGCTTTTATAGTGGCTGGACCAATTTATAGATGTTTTTTCCAAAGAAGACACACATGGCCAACGGACGCTTGAAACAATGCTCAACACTACTAATAATCAAGGAAATGCAAATCAAAACCACAATGAGATGTTGTCTCACACCAGTAAGAATAGCTAAAATAAAAAAAGAAAGAAAGAAATATGGCTTTGAATCTGATGTCATTAAGTCAGTCTCTCCATCTTCATGTTCCCCAACTTTTCCAGACTAAGCTCTCTATTTCTGCCAGATCTGGCTCACCAGCAGCCCCAAACATAGCTCTAGAATGCTTCTCCTCTGTCAGCTTGGTTCACTCCTACTCATGTTCTGAGACTCAGCTGAGGTGTCATTTCCTCCAAGAAGCTTTATTTAACCCTCAAGCTCTCATAGGTACTTCCTCTATGCTTTCTCTGCAACCTGTATGTCCTTTCAGAGCAATCATGAGGCTACATTGTTAAGTGTTTATTTACTTGTCTGTATACCTTCTCCCTAAAAGGGAAAATTTTCAAGCATAAAGCTTCTTTTTATTTATAAAAATTCAGTAGGCTCCTGTTGTATGTTTGTGCTAACTAAGTGAATGAATGAATGTGTTCATACGTGAATCTGTGAATACATAAAATAAATGTATGGTGCTCATTCATTTCAGCCTCCATGCCTTTGGTCTCACTGCTTAGATCTCCCTGGATTACTCTCTTCCACCTACCCAAATCCTTTCTTTCATTTAGTTCCTGCTAGAATTCCATCTTCTACACACTAGACTTTAAGTATTGAGTATATAACACAGAATAAGATGTACCCCCACTCTCAAGGGTCTTACAGGAGATTAGGGAAGAGGTTTACGTAAATAACTGTCTGCAGCGCACTGTGACAAGACCTGGCAGGGTAAAGCAATGATGTTTGTGGGATTATAGGAGAGGATCAAATCCACACTGGTAGATCAGAGATGTCTTTCTAAAGAAGGCTCTTTCTGACCTAAGACTTTAAAGGCAGGTTAAGATTTCCAGGTAAAGGGTAGGCATTGGAGATGATATAAAACATTTCAGACAGAAAAAACTATGGACATAAGAATAGAGATGTGAAATAGCACAGTGCAGGATAGGATCCTAGAATCAAAAGAGGCAGTAAGGTAAGGTGACTTATCTGGGACCAGAGTCAGATCCAGGAACAAGATGAGACCAGAGCCTAGGATTCCTAATTCCACGTCTAGTACTGCTTCTATTACCCCAGAAACATTATGGTCAGAGTACGTGTGACTGGCTTCTATGACTTTCCAATGGGAAATGCCCCAGATTAGCGCTTTGTCTCTTTAGCTGGTGGGTCTCATCCTGCCACAACTCCTTTCTCAGTAGTTGTGACAGATCTCAAGGAGATTTTAGCCCTTCACTTCAGGCTTCAAAGGCTGTCATATAGCAAGACATCTAGTTTGCTGGGATTCTGTGAAATATTCAAACCTCCATAGCAACTTGAAGTTCTAGCAGTGGAACAATGTAAACAAAGCTGAAACCTCAATGATAAATCTCTCCAACAACAAATCTTTGTCTAAAGAATGACAATTCCAAGTTTCTGACAGAAACCATAGTAATTGTGTATTCTTGAGATAAATGGTTTGTCAACCAAGACCTTCAAACATGTTTCAATTATTCCAATTTTACCAAAATATCTGAAAAACAGAAAAACAGTCTATCTACTGCAATACACAGTAGCTAATGCTTACTAAATGTCAGGCATTCTGTGCTTATCTGAATTCTTCCTAACAACGTAAACATCAATATCTCTATTATAAAGTTGAGGAAACAGAGACATTAAGTCACATTTCTGAATTCACAAAGCTTACAGGATTCAAACTTGAGTCTGTCTAACTTTAAATCCAGTCATATTTTTGGGAATGCTAATTATGCAGTTAAGCAGACCCTCTCTATTGCTCACCATATCAAATTTAGTGACTATGGTTTGGGGATCATGGAGAAAGTCCCAGACAAAAAGTCAGGGGACCCTAGTTATTTACTGCTTTTCTGTGTGATCTCATTGCATTGATAGAAATATGTCTTCATGATTTCTAAGGCCTCTGATAGTTCTGACAGTCTGTGACCATGAAATTTAAAAATACTCTTGTATAACAACTTCCCTATGGAAAGGTCATGGCCCTGTGAGTTGTCTGTAGTGGGCAGACAGGAGGATAAAACCTTCAGAGAAATTGAATTGAGTTCTGTGAGCTTATCGAAGTGGAAAAATAGGCACCTAGCTGCCAAACAGTGAAGGAGTAAGTCCTTGGGAGATGAACTTAGTTCAGGCAGAGGCTCTTGTGTCTCAACACTGTCAGCAGCAACCTCAGTCAATGTCACAAAGGCAGTGAAGACTCCAAAAACACATGTTGTTGGTTTTTCTTAAGATGATAGGACCTTTCAACTAAGTGGTACATTAGACTCCACATTAAACCTGGACTTAGGGTCAAAAGACTCAACGACTTGCCCTAGGTGTCCAGGCTATTCAGCATTTTCAGTGGCCCCTTCCCTGCCTATGTTCAAGGCCAAAGATACTCCATAGACTCTGACTCCTACACTCTGGCTTTTCTCGTATTTGTCTGACCCCTAGTCTCTGTTCTGTTGCCTCACATCTGGACAAGACTAGCTTGCTTCATTCACTTAGTTTTAAAACATTTACTGAGTCTATACTATATGACAGCTACAAGCTCCCTGAAGGTCAGTGATAGCTATGCCAAGATATGAAAGATGAGAAACTTTTTTATTTATCAAAAAAAAAAAGAGAGAGAGAGAGGAACATTAGGGACAGGATTCTGGCGGCAGCGAGGGATCAGGGAGAAGAAGAGTGTTTCAGACGAATAGAAATGTCTGAGCAAAGGACACAGGTTAAAGAAAGAGTGATCAAGAAACTAAGAGTTCAGTGTGAGTGACTGCAGAGCATGAGGGGGAAGTTGCATGGGATGAAGCTGAAAAGGAAAGCACAGGATGACAGCGGAACAGAGAATTCTGATCCTGCCACCTCTTGCTAAGTGACCAATCTCAGTCTCTTTATCTGTAAATTAGACAGAACATTTCCTACTTCCTGTAGCACTTGGTTTCCAGCATTTAATAGGTGCTTAAACATTCACTGAATCCAAATCCCAGAATGGAAAGGAAGAATGGGACTTAAAAATCATGAGACAGTGGGTTGGGCAGTTTTCCTATGGAATATGCAGGGGGAAGAAAAAGTATATTTTTGGACTCATCTAGGATTCCCAGTCTTGTGTCCAATGAGATGACAGGTCAGGTTCAATTTAAGTACACAAGTCCTGTGCAAGTTACGGCTTCCTAAAATTCAGGGCATAGAAAAACCCCAGCAGCTTCCTCACTCCTCGTGCCATGAGTTCTGCATAAAACCCTAAGAAAGTTGTCAGCCGTGATTCTTTCCCCTCCAATGCAAACACACATGGCACAGGCATATGATTCCCATCTGGATCCACCCCCAACTTCCGGCCAGAAGGCTGCTGTGTAGGCAGGACCGTCTGCCTTTGAATTTGCCAGCCTAACCTGGTACCCTGAGCCAGGCCTCTCCAAGCAGTAAAACACAAACCTGGCAAAATTCACACTCCCACAAATTCCTTTCAAGGGTCTTTACATCCCTACTTCTCCCTTACTCTGTAAGAAGAGGTTGGCCTGAGTCAGAGATAAGTTTGCTCAGATAGAACAAATCGGTATTATTCCTGCAAAACAGCAGACAACCTTTCCTTTAAACCAGGGAACAGATGCTGGCCCAGGAGGAGAATGGACTGAAAGTCCCACCAATCACTCTAAGGTCATTAGGGCCAGGAATTGTTATTCAAAGCAACAGACCCCCTCTCCCCTCAGGTTCCCTGATGGCATCAGTGCCCAGCCGCTGCAGTTATTACCATCATCATCTCTGCTGGATTCTATGCCCTAGTCAAACTGGCAGCATTCCTTCTATTTGCAAACAGATTGCAAAATAAGAACCCCAGGAAGGATGCAGGCTGGCCAGGCTCCAAAGACCTTCAGCAGTGAGCGTGCTAAATCAGGGCTCCATCCTACTCCCTGAACATAGCCAGTGCTGGCACTGCCTCCCAACAGCCCCAGATCACTGGAGGACCTGGCCTCTCCTCCCTCCCTCTTCCTTCCTGTAATAAGCAACCTGGGAAAAGGGAGTGTGCAAAACTTCCTGAGAAATTAGAAGCAAGAATCCACCACTGGGGCTCTAAACTCTTCACTAGTTTCTTGACAGGGGGTTTATCTCCATGAAGACTGGCCTGGAACACACGGTACCAACAGAACCCGGGACTCCATCTCCTCCTGTCACTATGGTCCTCTGCAATCTAGCCACTTGTGCCCATGTCCAGGCTTCTCTCCTGAACTGATCCTTCTTCTCCTGCCCATAAACCTGCATTCAGTCCCTTGTTTGCATATCAAATGTGAGCCAAGAATAAACACTAGTAACAATGACCACTGCTACTTAAGTGTTTATTGTGTAACAGGCACTGTGACAAGTGCTTTACACATATTTTCTAGTTTAAACTTAAAAAAATAAAACCCAAGATGTAGGTTCTATTATTAATTCCCTCTCACATCTGAGGGAACTAAGGCTCTGAGATTGTAGTACCTTGCCTAAGACCATGAAACTAGTATGTGAGATGTCTGAATGGAAATATTGTTGCTTGAAACAATTTTCCTGAACTAAGTTTCACTGTCCCCATTTTACAGATGAGAGAACACGTCCAGAGGTTTAGTAACATGCCCATGGTCACAGAGCTTATGGGAGACTGGAACTCAACTAAAACCTGTCTGATTCCAAAGCCCTTGCTCTTTACCATTGCTTATCATCTGCAAAGTGGGGATTAAATTAGCTACCACCCTCCCTCAGGGAAGGGAAAGAAATATCTCTCATTTTACTCAGTGACTCAAGTAAGAGAGTGTCAATGAAAACACACTGTAAATAGTAAGGCGATGTTTGAAGTTAGTTACAACTGATATGACTTACTTAATATGGTAAAAACATATTTTATTCATTTACTATAGTAGACGACTTGCTTTTTCTTCCTTTCCAAACTGTATAGAGTTTAGTTCCACTTTTGTCTTTTATTGCCTTTTCTGCCTTTTCATACTAGCGAGGACTTCAGTATGTATAATGTTGAATAGGAGTGGTGAGATGGACATCTTTGCCTTATTCCTGATCTTAGGGGGAAGATGTCTAGTTTCTTACCAGTGAATACTATGTTAGCTGTATGTTTTATGTATATGTTCTTTATCAAGTTGAGGGAATCCCCCTCTAGTCCTAGTTTGCTGAGATGGTAGTTGTTTTAATCACAAATATGTATTGAATTCTGTCACTTTTTTTCTTTAGCTTGTTGATGGGGTAGATTAATTAATTTTCAAATATTGAACGAGTTTTGCACACCAGAATAAATCCTACTTGGCCGTGGCATACAATTGTTGGATTTGGATTCACTTTGCTAATATTCTGTTGTGGATTTTTATATAGATATCAGTCTGTAGTTTTACTTTCCTGTATTGCTTTTACCTGGTTTTGGCGACAATTTACTTTCTTATGATATAATGAGGGTTAATATTATTTCTCTAACCCATTTTAGTAATGCGTGCACTTCCCTAGAAATAGAAGTATGGGAGTCAAGTTCCAGATCTAGCCTGTAATTGCAGATGTAGTAAAGCGAAAGAGCAGGGTCTTTGAAGTTACACAAACCTAGGTTTGAATCCCAGCTCTGCCGTTATTGTCACCTGAGTCAGTATTTAACTTCAGCAGACCTCTGTTACTTAAATTGGTAAAATGGGAAACAATAATTTCTTCCATGCAATATTATATTGAGAATGTAAAAAATAAAACAAAAACAGAGGCTAGATATATGGCATTAAAACATAATGAGACAAGAACGTATTTGTGTCATTATTTTAAAAACCTAATCTGATAACAAACTAGAGCTGAGTTCACATGCTTTTATAGCTGTTCCGTAACCAAGAGACCCACAGTTCTCCATTAACAGCCTGAGCATCCCTGTATAAACGTCAACATGATTTTTTTCCCCAAAAACATAAATCTGACCATCTCTCATCCCTTCTGAAATCTCTTGGATGGTTTCCCATTGTCTTCATGGCAAATTCCAAGCTCTTTGACATGGCAGGTGGTGCCCTCTATGATTACCCCCGTCCATATCTTCGGCTCATCTCCTCCGTTTGTGTACTCTGATTCAGCTACGGAAATGACAGCTAGCTCGATATGCTGTTCTGCAGACTCGGCTAAAATGCCTTCTTGGAACTCTGTGCCTGGCTAATTGTTTTTTAATGCTCACAACTCAACTTTGGTATTCCCCTCCTCCAGGAAGCCTTTCCTGGCCCCACGTGATGGTTAGACACTCCTTGGTGCTTGCATTACCTGGGCTTGCCTCTCATAACTTTAATCACTGATTTAACTATTTGTGTATACCTCTTTCTCCCACTAGATGGTGAGCTCCTTAAGGACAAGGACAACATTTTGCTCATTTGTGGTACATAATAGGTGCTCAATGTTTGCTAATTTAATAAGAAAAGAAAGGTCAATAATGGCCTTTGTCTCAATATCCATTGTGAAGTGGACAGTTCACTAATCAATATCCCTCAGTTCATAGCAACATCCTGTTAGGAGTTCTCAAATTACTCCTGGCTATAGAACAATTAGACCCTCTGCTGATTTCCTCTCCAGAGGAAAAGCAGGTAGTTCCCTCATTGCAAAGTGAACATTCCTCTTTTCTTCCTCCCCCTCTTCCATCTTTCTTCGTTTAGCAAGTCAACTGAGGAGCAGTAATTATGAGAAAACCTACACTATAATTATTACAGCACTTAACTTTGTATTGACATGTGTAAAAGAAAGAACCTTAGGAAATGATGAACAATGATGTTCTTTTCTGCCTTTCTTTCAAATGCTTTTTTTTTTTTTTTTACCTTTGACACATGTCTTAACAGTTTGAAATATGTAGATTTTATCTTTGGGGGAACTCCTGAAACATAAGAGTTGGAAGGAAACGTAGAAACTGTTTAATTCCTTTGTTTCGCATTAGTGGAACTGAGGTTTCTATAGGGGGATGTGACTTACCTAATGTCACACAGAATTAAGGGAAGAGTGGCAGCGAAAACACGTCTAGGTTTCAGATGATCTTGGATCACAGCCCTCATGAATGGCATTAGGGCCCTTCTTAAAGAGGTCTACCAGAGTTCCCTCATCCCCTTCTGCCATGTGAGGTTACACTGAGAAGATGGGCATCTATGAGGAATCAGGTCTTACCAGGCACCCCATCTGCTGGCCTCTTGATCTTAGATTCCCCAACGTCTAGAACTGTGAGAACTACAGTTCTATTGTTTATAAACTACCCAATCTCTGGTATTTTGTTACAGCAACCCAAAAGGATTAGGAAACAAAACTGGTATTGAGACAGGGACCATGGGTTTAGACAGAGTAGGGAGAGGGCCTCTGGAAAAAAGCAAGATAACCATTGTGAGATGTGCTATGGCCTGCTGGGGGCCCAGCTTATTTTTCTAACTTTACCCAAGTGCTGCCTTTCTTCCTCCAGCTCTAAACAAATGATTTGTTGCAACTTGGGCAATGTAGCAAGCAAGCCCCAAACTACTGCAAGCCCAAAACAACATAGTAAAAAAAAAAAGGAAGGATTCCATCTTGAAACCCAATTAGTTAAAAAGTAAAAGAATGATTCAGTCCACCTTGGGAGCAAAGCAGGCAGCCTTGAGTGATATGCTCCCAGACCAGGAAGCTGCTATCCTGGGAGGAAATCAGAGCAGTAAAGTTCTTGTAAATAACTAGGAAGACTAATAAGAAACTTAGTGTTTCTTCAAAAGTATTTGGGACCACTTAGCCTGTGTACATCCCTAGCCCTTTGTCTGTCAACTGCCTCTAAAACCCCCTAGACAACGCACCACCCCGACTCTCTTGTCCCCTCCTGGCCTGAGCCGGGAGCTCTTCCCTCTCACTTTATTTCTAAATAAAAGCCTGTACCTTGCTCTCCTACCTTGGCTGTTTGCTAAGCTCATTCTTCGGCTTCGTGAACAGAAACCCTGGCATCAGTATCAAGAGCGGGGTCCTGCTGTACAAATACCTGAAAGTGTGGAAGCAGCTTTGAAGGAATTTTGAAGTGCATGCTAGAAAACACCTACATCACTGTGAATGGCCAAAGGAAGGCTCAGATGGAGACAGGGAGAGCAGTAGAGAAAGCCTCAATCTTCATAGAGAATATCTAAGTGATGGTGAATGGAACATTGGTAGAAATATGGACAGCAAAGGCCATCTCAGACAAAAAAGTGGAACATTTTATTGGAAACTGGAAGAAAGGTGATCCTTGTTATAAAGTGGCAAAGAACTTGGCTAAATTGTGTTCATGACCTACTGTTTTATGGAAGGTAGAACTTGCAAGCAATTAAACTGGTTATTTGTCTGAGGAAGCATCCAGTGTTGAAAGAGCAGCCTGGTTCTTCCTGACCCTTTATAGTAAAATGTAAAGAGAGAAATTACTTTAAAATGGAATTGTAAATTAAAAGGAAAACAGACTTTGAAAATTTAGAAAATTCTCAGACTATCCATGTTGAAAGGAATGAGAAAGCATGTTTAGGAGAGAACAAAAGAATAGGCCAACACTGGTAAGATTAGTATTGATCAACCATCCAAACAGATGCCAGCAACTATTGCCAAAAACAATGGAAGAATGATCCTGAAGGCATTTTGGAGATCCTTGGGGCTGCCAACTACCATCACAAGCCCTGAGTGCAAGGGTTTGCAGAGCACAGTGATTTCAAGTAATGGGTCTACTGCCCTGGTTCACATCACATTTCATGCCGCCAGCTCCATTTCCTACATTTCAGTGCCACTCTCCTTGGCTGCTCCAGGTACCCTGGTGGGCCCTGGTGTGGCAGTCAGCTGCATGCTACCTCCACCTAGATTTGGAAGTAAAAAGCCACCTCAAGAGGGCCGCAGAAGGGGCAAAGCCACCACAGAGAAAAACTACTAGGGCGCAGGCTAGTGGAGCTGTGGGGAAGGGGCTGACCCCCAGGCCCCAGACTGGTATAACCACCAGCACATGATTCCAGCTCAGGATAGCAGCAGGTACGCAAACTCCATGCTATGAGAGCAGCACCTTGGGCTGCACCCAGCACAACCATGGATACAGGGCCACCCAGAGCCGTTGGGCCCCAACTCTTGACTAAATGTGTCTTGACGGTGGAAATCCTTCCCGAGTGGGCTTAGAAGGCAGTGCCTTGAGTCAGAGATGATTCCAGAGCCTTAAGCTTTTGGACTTGCTGGAGACCTGTTACTCCATCTTTCCTATTTCTCCCTATTGAAATAATAATGTCTATCCTATACCTTCCCACCACTGTATTTTAGAAGCATGTAACTTGTTTAATTTCACAAGTTTATAGCTGGAGGGGAACTTGCCTCAGGATGAATTGTGCTCTTAATCTTAACATATCTGATTTAGATAATATTTAGATGGGACTTTGTACTTAGAGATTTAAGTTAATGCTGAAACTGGTTAAGAGTTTTGGGGCTATTAAGATGGAATCAATATATTTTGCATGCTAGAAGGATATGGATTTTATGGGCCCAAGGACAGAATATTATAGATTGGATGTTTGTGTCTCGTCACCCCCACCTTTGCAAAATTATTTTAAGATCTTTTATTCTGAGTAAAGTGGGAAGTTACTAGAGAGTTTTGAGCAAAGGCATGGCATATTTTAGAAGGATAGTCCTGGCTATTGTTTTAGCTACAGACTGTAGGGAGGCTAAAGTAAAAGTAGAAAGACCAGTTATGAGTTACAGTAATCCAAGTGAGAGATAACAGTGGTTCATACTAGAGCAGTATTGGTGGAAAAGCCAATTGGGTTTTATAAAAGATTAGATTGGGAAGTAAGAATTTAAGAAATATAGGGCTGCAGTTCAGACCCTGCTCTTAACTAATCAGAAAATGCGATCTAAATTGTGCTATGATCAATGGAATAATGACTCTCTTTAATCTGTTTACATAAAATAAACTTTGAAGGATAAGCAGAATTTGATTAAGGAAGAGAGATTTTGGTCCTGTGGCATTCCTTTAAGTCATTAGGGTGATCCTGTAACACATGTGATTCTATGACTATCACAGAATTTCTGGCCTCAAAGGAGGAAGTACAGTCTGTTAAATTGGCTTGTATTTATTCATAACTTTCTGTATGTCAGGCACTATTCTAAATACCTCAAGAAAACCCTCAAAAAAAAAAACTGCTTCTGTTGTACACATTATTATTATTATTCCCCATATTACAAATAAAGAAACAGATCTCAGAGACATTAAGAAATGTGTTCAAGATCATATAGTAAGTTGGGGATTTGGAATTTACACCAGACAGCCAGGCTCCAAAACTCAGTCATTGTTCACTACACCATATACTTCTAAAGACTTCTCTAAGCCTCCATTTGATCAAAAGGAAGTTGAAATAATAATAGCATTTGCTTTATAAGATTGTTGTTAGCAGAATAAAAATGATTATTTAGCTCCCAAATTAACAATAAATAGCTATCAGTATTATCACATGATGTTACAGTTGATAAAAAATTATGACCATTATTTTTTGGGGTCCTCAGATGGTTATTCCTATTTTACATATCAGTCAATTGAGGTTCAGTGATCCTTAAATGATTTGTCATGTCACAGAGGTAAGCAGCAGGATTTAATCTCAGGTCTCATGTCTCTAAGGTCTTTTCTAATTTGTCTCATTGTCTCTAATAGATGAAGAATACAGAGATACACGAGGCACTCAGTGCTGCCTACGGTTTCCAGAAACATTACTTAAATGCCTTATAACCTGTGATTTAAATGGAATCTATACATAAGAAAAAGTATCTTTATAAATCAGCAAAAGTCTGTTCCCAATGTAACAGAAAAAAACTCTTACACTCAATAGCAATAAAAATAGAAGCTACCTTCATTAAACTTAACAAAAAATGAAGAACTTGCATAAATAAAGTTAGCCATCTCTAGTATGGACAGAAAAAGATGAAACACGACATGCTCATGTATAAGACTTAATATTATATGTCAACCTGCTCAAATTTTTCTATAAAATTAACATAATTTCAATGAAAATGCAAGATATTTTTAGAATTTGAAAAAGTGACTCCAAAATTCGTATTTCAAAAAATATGAAAACATCAAGAACACTTTTTTAAAAAAAGAATAATAAAGGGGAACTTACGTTCAAATAAGATATATTAAAAACTTACATGTGTTAAAACAATATTCTAATGGTACAGAAAGTCCTGTATAACTCATTCATTCATTTATTACCCAACAGAAATTTACTGCGTGTCTAACATGTGCCAGGAACGAGTCTAGGCTCTGCAAATATAGAAAAAAAAGTAAGATGAAGTTCCTGGTCTCATAGAGTTTATATTCTAGTGAACTAAGCTAATAAAAGAATTGACCAATATGACAAAAAAAAAAAGCTCTCCATGGAGAAAGAATAGATATTTTGACAAATGATATTGGATAACTGGCTAACCATAATAACTGAGAAAAAAGTTAAGTTAGGCCCCTATGTCTAACTTTACTAAACAAAATAAAGCAGATTAAGATTAAACATAGATGGAGGAGAAGAGGAGAGGAAGAAAAGCCACAGACCCCTTAAAGAGAGTATAACTGAACAAGTAATTATATATTCTTGAAAGAAAAGGATCTTTGTTTAATCCCAAAGAGGTAATTCCCAGAGAAAAGATTTATGGATTTACATAATAGTCCAAAAATTCATGGATATTTTCAACATCAAAAATTCTATAAAGAAAACCAAAAGGTAAATAATAAAATGGGGAAATTCATCCAATTGCATAAAACAGAAAACTAGTTGATTTATTCAATATAAAAAAAACCTTTCACTTAAAAGAATGGAAAGATATGTCACAGATGGGGAGAAATGGACAAAGGAATCCAAAATGCACAAAGAATTCTTACAACTAAGCAATAAAAATCAAACAACTCAATTAGAAAATGGGCTAGAGATCCAAAAAGATACTTCACCAAAGAAGATACATGTGGTAAATAAGCATATAAAAAGATGGTAAACATAAGTCATTAGGGAACTGCAAATAAAATAATGATGAAATACACTACACACATAACAGAATGGCCAAAACCCAGAACATTGAAAACACTAAATGCAAGAGAAAATGTGGGGCAACAGGAACTCTACTTCATTGCTGAAGAGAACACACAATGATACAGTCACTTTGGAAGATAGTTTGGTGGTTTCTTATGAAACTAAATGTATTCTTACCATATGACCTACCAATTATGATCTTTGGTTTTTATCCAAATGATTGAAAAAATGTCCACACAGAAACTGGCATGCTCATATTTATAGAAACTTTATTCATAATGTCTAAAATTTGGAAGCAATCAAGATGTCCTTCAATAGGTGAATAAACTATGGCAATCTGTACAACAATATATTGTTCAGCAATAAAAAGAAATGAGCTATCAAGCCACGAGAAGACATGCGGCAAACCTAAATGCACATCCCTGTGTGAAAGAAGCCAATCAGAAAAGGCTTTACACTGTATGACTCCAATCATTTGAGATTCTGGAAAAGATAAAACTATGCAACAGTACAAGAACAGGTATTGTCAGAGGTTTGGGAGAAGGGAAGAAAACAGGGATGAGTAGGTGGAGCACAGTGGATTTTTTAGGCAGGAAAACTATTATTCTGTATGTAACTGTAATGGTAGATTATCTAATTAAATATGTGTCAAAATCCATAGACTGTACACCACAGAGTGAACCCTAAACTATAAACTCTAGTTAATAGTAATTTTATCAATATTGACTCCTCATGTGTAATAAATATAGCACACCAATGCAAGATGTTACATAATAGGGGAACTGGAGAAGGGGAGTGGCAATGGGATATGTGGCAACACTACGCTATTTCCTCAATTTTTTTCATAAAGCTAAGTTTGCTAAAAAAAATAGTCTATTAATTTTTTAAAAAAGCCCTCACAACAACAGCAAAATGATCATTGTTATGGGAAGTGAGGGGAGGGAGAGGGAAAGGACAGGAGAGTTCCAAAAGAAAAGAAATCAAAACAAAACTATAAATTACCATTAGTCTTAAGGCTAAACTAAGCAGTAAAGAAAGTTAAATAATTAAGAAAAGGATATTATTTAATTTTGAAATCAGAGAGGTTGACAGATTTATGCACTGCTTGAGGGGGTATCAAATGGCAGAACTTGGAGGACCTTTTATTAATGTGGCTCAAAAGTGCTTCAAATATACATAACTGCAATTCCATATTTGTGAATTTGGCTTAATGAAATAATCATGGTGAACACAAAGTTGTTTATTAAATCACTGTTCATTATAGAACACTAAGGGATTGCCCAACAATAAGGGATTGATAAAATAAAATATGATACATTCAAACAAAAATATCCTGAGATGCTCTTAAAAGAATCTTATATAAAAATACTTAATGTGTGGAAAATACTTAGACTGTATTGCCAAGTGGATGATAAAGAGGGTTTACAAAATAGTTACATGTTATATAGTTTTTAAGAAAAGGTATATGTACATCATTTCACTTATTCATTTCTCTCTATATGTAGCTAATTATGGAGAAAAACAAAAAAGTTAAAGTATTCCAACATTCTAACAGTGGCTATTTCTTTTTAATTGGGTTATGAGCAGTTTTTGTTTTCTTCATTTTGATTATCTAGATTTTCTGTAATTTCTACAAGTAATATGCATTGCATTTGTAATAAGAAAAAATATAATGGATAAGAGAAAATGTTCTGGACTCATCCTACCTATACTTTGAGCTAGTTACTTTGCCTTTCTAAACCTCAGTTTATACCTCGACAGAACGAAAATATTAGTTATTTTGAAGAATATATGTGATAATCACTGTTAAATTTTTAACATAATACTTGTCCCACAATAAGTGATCAATAAATATTAATAATATCATCATCCTCATCATCATTATAAAGGCAGCTGAGAATTCAGGGACAAGACCAGGGCCCATTTACACAATTTTATTTATTTTTTTGTTTCTCTCTATATATAGTTAGCTAACTATGGAAAGAAAGAAAAAAGTAAAATTATGCCAACATGCTCACAGTGGTTATTTCTTTTTAATTGGGTTATGAGAATTTTTTCTTCATTTTGGCTATGTATATTTTTTATAATTTCTACAAGTAATAAGCATTTGTAATAAGAAAAAATTTGTTAAGAGAAAAGGTCCTGGACTCATCCTAGCTATACTTTGAGCTAGTTATATTCAGCTATATATTCAGTTATATATCCACTTAGCTCTACTCAGACATTATATCCAGGACTGCGAGAAGCTGGGAAATAGGCTTAGAGATCCCTACAGTTACACAATAAAACAATGGCTAGCCTGCCTGGCCTTCTGATTCTGTGAACATAAATGTCTCAGTGTAAACTAAGAAAACAATCTCCAAACAGATCCAAGCAGACAGAAAAGAGCAGGCAGGAGTCTGTGTGTTGCTTCAGTTACACAGTGATAATTAAGAGCAGACATATGAAACACCCACTTCAAAAATCTAATATCCTTAACATAGGGTAATAGAACACTGAAGTTTGTAAAGGTGTCAGCTTCACCTAATAGTATAAGTACTGTAAATGCCTTGCTTTTATGAGGATTTTTGTGTAAATGTTGTTCTTAGCGGTGTCTTTGTGGATATGACTCCAAAGGCAAGGGGAACAAAAGCAAAAAGAAACAAAGTACATCAAACTAAAAAGCTTTTGCACAACAAAGGAAACCATCATCAAAATGAAAAGGCAACCCACTGAAAGGAAGAAGATATTTGCAAATCATATGTCCAATAAGGGGTTGATATCCAAAATATATAAATAATTCATATATCTCAAGAATAAAAAAACGTAATTAAAGAATGGGCAGAGTATCTGAATAGACATTTTTCCAAAGAGGACATAGAGATAGCCAATAGGTATGTGAAAAGATGTTCGATGTCACTAATTATTAGGGAAACACAAATCAAAACCACAATGAGATACCACCTCACACCGGTTTGAATGGCTATTATCAAAAAGACAAGAAATAACAAGCATTGGAGAGGATGTGGAGAAGAGGTAATCTAGTACACTGATGGTGGGAATGTATCATAGCAGCCTTATTTATAATAACTAAAACCTGTTGGAGAGGAGCTTTCAAACATCTGTCAACAGGTGACAAGATAAGCAAATTATGGTATGTCTATATATGGGAGACATGTATAACATATACAAAAGGGAATTACATTTTGATACATGCAACATTGATGAATGTCAACATAGTTATGCTGAGTGAAAGAAATCAGATAAAGAAGAGTACATAGTATGTGATTCCCTTTATATAAAACACTAGAAAGCAAAAACTAATTCATAGTGAGTTACTAGTTGCCTGGGGAGGAGATGGTTTCATAAATGTGCACACATGTCAAAACATTGAATTGTGCACTTTAAATATGTGATTAAGTTTATGTCAATTATATTTCAGTATAGTTTTTTTTTCCAAGTGAAAAAGGGAAATGTAAAGAATATAATATGGTGCCTATCCCATGTAAGTAGTCAATGAATGGTAGTTGCTATTATTATTAAAGTGTAATGAAATTAAAATTTTTATCTATTACACTAGTAAGCTAGTATCAGAAGTAAATAAATACGGGAAGATAAATAAGTTTGGTTATATGTAAAACCTAGAAGGCAAAAGCAATAAAAACAGACAGTTGTGTGATTCAACATGGGCAAATGAGAGGAATTTGGGATTTGCATCTAAGTAGACAGAAAAAGTACAGACATGGTGGTGAAGTACATGTAAGGATGATGCTATGCAGTGAAGAGGCTAGTAAAAATTCCCTTGTGGAGGGTGGTTGAAAGGTACTTTAAGACAAGAAGCGCTGTTTGGTTTTAATTTTTTGGTGATGTAAATCCTTTCTTCATTCAACTAACTGATAGACTTAATAAATACTTTAGGAGAATTGTAGTGTTGGTTTTATATAATGTGTATATATATATACACATCAGTTAAAAATAGGTTTGGCTGTGAGAAACAGAAAAATAATACATCTTAAACACAACAGATATTTATCTTTCTCTCCCATAAAAGACATCTGGAATTAGGTATTCCAGAATTGGTACAGTGGTTCTACCATTATGAGACCCTCGTCTTTTTCCATTTCGCTACCCATCATCTTTAGCATGTTACATCATGGTTCAGGATGGCTGCTCAAACTCCAGCCAATATGTTCAGATTCCAGCCTTTAGGAAAGAGAAGGACAAAGACTCCTCCTTTAAGGATACTTGCTTCCCGAAAGATGCAGTCTGTTTACATTTCTCTAGCTGTAAGTGGGTATGGCGAACGCATTTGTTTTTCCCCAGGAAGTGATGTACCAAGATAATATTTTACCATTAAGGAAGAAGGGGAGGAGAATGATGGATAAAGTAGGTAAATAACAATCTCTGCGTGTAAAGAAAGAAAGGAAATTTTAGTTCTAATTCGATGCAGTGTGAAACAGAGGCAATATACACAAGTAAAAACCAAGAGGCAGAAGTGAAATGTGAGGTCTTCCCTGAGAAAAGTGCACAGAAATCTTGCACAGTTCTTAGGCAGGGATTAGGCTTAATCCTGCCTGTCTTCCACCAAATTCATCACTTGAAATTGGGGATTAATGCTATATCCCTACCCCCAGCACTACTTTTGCTATATGGTAAGTATTTAATAAATATTTGTTGACTAAGTTAAATTGAAAAAAAATCTATCTACCTACCTACCTATGATTATGTTAAACCTAATAAGCAGGGACACAGATTAAAATAACAATGAGATGCGCTTTCCACCCACCAAATTAATGAAAAATAAAAAGCATGACAATGTTAATGGCTGGCAAAAATGTAGGGAAAATAGTACTCCCATACACTGAAATGTATGAAAACATAAATAATCCAGTTTGAAAACAACTGTCAACTTCTACTAAATAAATAAATGATTTGTTTACCCTATGACCCAACAATCCCACTTACAGTTATGACTTGGAGAAATGCTCACAGATGACAAAAATTAGCTCATACAAATGTCTAATGCAGCATTATTTACAACTTAGAAACTCCCTTAACATCGATCAATACGGGAATAGGTTTATAGTATGGTATATTCATATGATGGGATAATAGGGAAGGGCCGAGGTTTCTATTGCTCACTGTATCTAGTTCCCCTTTCGTTCTGGACATACTTCAGTACCTCCTCTGCATTTAGGTGAGTCATGTGATTACTTCTGTCCAATAACTTATGAATGGAAACAACACTTATGCATTGCAGAACTTCGTTGCTCATATAAAGCCCTATAGCTTTCTTTGCTCCTTCTGTAGAAACTGAGGCCTTGGTTTTCAGATAGTATGTTGCCAGGATGGTAAAACCTTCTTCAGCCTGGGCCCTGAGTGAATCTATAGAGCCCAGCATACCACTGACCCGTGCTGGCTATATAGCAGGAGTGAGAAATAAACTTTTGTTGTGTTATATAACGAAGAGTTTTGGGATCTAGCCTATCCTGACTAATAAAAAACAATTAAAAGTAATAGACCAGAGCATAGCTAGTTCTAATCCACCCAAACCACACAGTTCTCAAAATTAAGCCATTGATATAAAAAAGCAAATTTCAGAATAATTTAGGATGTTTTGGTAAATTCACAACTATACACACAGAAAAAACATAGATGACTTTATATGATGAAAATAAATGATGTAAAACAATATGAAAAATGATATGAAGGTAACACCACATTTAGTGAATGGGGATGATAAATGAGACTTACTTTTTTCAATAAAAGGGATTTCAGTTCTATCTATGTAGTAGGTTGAATGGTGTCCCCCAGAATTTATGTCCACATCCAAATCTCTGGAACTTATGAATGTTACCTTATTTGGGAAAAGGGTATTTGCCAATATAATTAAGTTAATGATCCTGAGATAAATCATTTGAATTACCCGCTGGACCCTAAATCTAACAAGTGCCTTTATAAGAAAAAGAAGAGGGAAAAGGTGATGTGAAGATGAAGACAGAGGTTGGAATGACGTAGTCACTAGCCAAAGAGTCCCAAGGAATGGCCGGAGATACCAGAAACTAGAAGAGCCAAAGCAGGATCTCCCCCTAGAGCCTTCAGAGCAAGTGTGGCCCTTGACTTCATCTTAGTTTTAGACTTGTGACCTCCAGAACTATAAGAGAATACATTTTTATTATCTGGAGGCATCCAGCTCGTGGTAATTTGTTGCAGCAGCCTTAGGAAACAAATACCACCTACAATGCCCCCTCTCTTAAAAAAAAAACCTGGAAGCAAGTATGACAATATATTAATGGCTGTTAATACTGGGTAGGAAACAAGGGCGTTTGTACTGTTCTTTGCATTTTCCTACATCTTTAAAATTTCTCACAATAAAATTATACAGGGGCTATACTAATTAGAGTTTGTTGTGTATCTTTCCTTATCCATTTAACTGTTTTGAAAATGCTTAAAACCCTGAGGAAAGAAACACCCTGGGTTATTCAGCAAACATACTCATTAAAATAGCCCACTACTCCAATAACTTTCAAGATCCTTGACAATTGACCTCCATCTCATCTCATGGTCTTAACTCTTATATACAAAACTTCCTGACACATACATTTTATTCTATATTACCTATAGTTTGCCAGATAGGAAAGCTTTAAGTCTCCATGTCTTGGAACCTGTTGTTTTCTTCACTTGGAATGGTTCCTAAGGCCTGGGGAACTCTTATGTCCTCCTCTAGACCTAGTTCAACTGACATCCATCAGTGGAATCTTCCCTGATTCCTCAGAATTAATTAGTTCCTCCTTTGTGTCCTGTTTACATTTAGTTCATAATGAATTCTCATATTTGTCACCATATTTTAATTGATTCTTCTTTGTTTTTCCCTGTAAGTGTAGAGTTAGTCAAATTACAGTTACTTATATTTATATCCCCAATAACTGACACAGTGCCTAACACACATTAGGAACCTAATGAATGCCAACTGGATAAATGAATGAATGAATGACTTTATTTCATAATTCAGTGCTTCTTATCCTGAGCTTCTTTCTGTTCCAAACATTGTGTTATTTTAAGGGAGAGACCTGCAGGAAAGAAAATTAGTACAAATAGACCCCAAAAGTATTTCTCTCTAAAAGTATTAATCATCAGAGAATGCCTTCCTAATCTCTCCATCATGACAGAAGGAAAAAGAGAACTAATGGCAGAGATGCATTAACCACAGAAAACTTGTCTCGCCTCTTGGCTATGATCCTACATCCATTGCACTGGGGCCAGTTCAGTGACCAGTCCTCTAAAGGCATCTTGAGTCACTCTCCAACAGAGGTTGGCACTCTCTCCAGTGGCCCAATGCACACCTGGTATTCTGTTTACTTTATTAGAGGGAGGGAGAGAAGATAGTATACCGACCATTCCTTTCCTCTTGGAGCCAGGGTTGTCTGAAAGGACTTACTAGATGCCCATATTTAGAGGGCATTAGAAAGAGCTGAATTTGTCTACTTAAAATAAAGTGAATCCTAGAAAAGCTGGCACAGAAGAGTGACCTTAAGCAGTATAGAACCAAGGAAAAGTTACCTTGGTCCTGACTCCATCCGACTCCATCTCACTCCTAAATCACCCTCTGACTCCATCCCTCCCTTCTTAAATCCACCAGAAACTCCTAATGTTTAGCTTCCCCACTACTCAGAAGCCCTCACTGACCACTATCATTTATTCATTACTAAACACTTCTAACATTCGTCTCATCTTCTGCATATATATATATATATATATATATATTCAGCCTCTACAATAGTGAGTGGTATTTAGTGGGAAACTCAATGAATATTTGTTGAATGAATAGTCACATAGGCCTTAAGTCGGGAGCATAAGGAACAGAAAAGGGGAATGTTGTGAGGTGGAATCACATGTATACTTAATTCAAGGAATTTATCCATATATCAATACTGTTTCATTTTTACTTTCTCATCTTTTTTATTGAAGATAACTTGAAACAGTAAAGTGCAAAAATTTTAAGTGCATACATAGCTCATTACATTTTTACATGTCTGCTTCCTAAAATAAAAAATGTAAGAATATTATGATCATTTAATCTCCATTTACTCCTACCTTTTATATTACAGTTGTCAAATGTTAATTCTACCTATAATAACCAGAAGAATTATTGCTATTAATAATATCCTCTTCTTCACATATTTACCCATTTCTATTGTTTTTTTTTATTTACAATTTATTTTTGTATCATTAACCTACAATTACATGTGCAATATTATGGTGATTAAACTACCCCCTTCATCAGGTCCCCCCCACCAACCCTATTACAGTCACTGTCCATCAGCGTAGTGAGATGAGAATCACTACTTGTCTTCTGAGTTGTACAGCCCTCCCCTTGCCCCCCCCTATTTCTATTGCTTTTTATTACTTCTCTTAGTTCTAAGGATTTCTGAGAATTTATGAAAGACATTTATTCACTGATATAAGAAATTCAGTACATTTCAAGGGTGATGAATACAAAGAAAACCACACTTAGGAACTTGATAGACCATGGAAAACCCATCTCGGATCATTTTTCTTCAGCCTGAAGAACTTCCTTTGATACATTTTTGTGGCACAGGTATGCAAGCAATGAATTTTCTTAGATTTTGTTTGCCTCCATTTCAGAGGATATTTTCATTAGAAGTAGAATTCTACTTGTTTTTATTTTTCCCTTATCACTTTAAAGATCTCAATTTGTTGTCTTTTGACTTCCATTATCTCTGTTGAATGGTCACATCTACTGCACCTTTGAAGATTATTGGTCTTGTATCTATAACTGTGTTTAAGATTTTCTCCGTCTTGGTTTTCAATTGTCCAAGAGTATATTTGAATAGGCAGTCTGAAGTTTAGAGGAGAAACATCTCTAGGAATCCTTAGCATACAGCTGAATTTAGTGGAAATTGTGAGGGGTGGCCAAGATCATTCAGGGACAGTATGAAGAAAGGGAAAGGAAGGGACACAATGAGATGGAAAGGAAAGAGAAATAAAGACAATAAAGAGGAGGTAGGGCCCATAACTGACAGAGAATGATCAGAGAAGGAGGAAGAGATTAAGGACTGTGTGATATCTTAGAACGAAGGGAACAGAGTCACAAAGAAATGAAGTCATCAGTGTCCCATTAGGCAGGTTCAGTTATATTAGTGCGGAGAGAGAGTCTACACCCAGCAAAATGGAAATCACTGAAAAAAATTACCTCCTATATGACTTTATTGTATCAATTTCCTTTTGTTTTTGTAACATATTACCATAGACTTAGTGGCTTACACCACCACAATTGTGTTAGCTTACACTTTCAGTGGTAAGAAGTTCTAAATTCATGATGTCAGGAATGTGACATTACTTCCAGTGGCTCTAGGTGAGAATCTCATTTCCTCGCCTTTTTCAGCTTCTAAAGATCTCGCCATCACTCCTTGGCTTGCACCTCCTTCCTCCATCTTTAAGGCGAGGAGCACAGAATCTTCAAAACTTTCTCTCTAACCTCTCTGCTTCCATCAACATGTCTCCTTTGATTAATACTTCAGGCTTCCTGTTGCGATTATATTGAACCCTTTTGAATAATACAGCATAATTTTCTAATCTCAAAATCCTCAACTTAATTACATATGTAAAGTCCTTTTTGCCATGTAAGGTAACATGGTCACAGAGAATAGGATGTGGACATCTTTGGAGGGGTACTTATTCTGTTTACCATAATCATGTCACATAGCCCATTATATTACCTGTGTCTCACTTCCCTTATCTGAAGGTGGCTATAATTATACTGATCACACTAGGCTACTGAAATAACTTATTTATATTAAAACATCCTGATTCAGCGTAGACAGTCAATAATAAACAGTGGTTAAATTGAATTTTAATTTCTCTGCCACTGGCGTGGTATGGTTGGAGAGGGAGGTGGGGTGGAGTGTGGGCTAGAGAGCACGCCAAGGAAATTTCCTGGCAGAAGAAGCAGTGGGTGTGTTCAGAACAGGGTTCCCTAGTAGTTGAAGAAAAGTGGACACTTCGGATTGCAAAAAGGTGCCACATACTCCCTAGCAACAGCCCAAATGCCTCTCAGCAAACTGTCCCCTAAGAAAGGAAATAAACAAAAACAAACCTAAGGGGAAAGGGACCAGAGAGAGAAAAATGAATCCATGTGTAATCACCTGGGAACCTGCAGTCCCCTGATCCCCAAAGGCCATGCCTTCCAAGATGAACATAAGAATTGCTGGGCAGAAAATGATTAAAAATAAGAAAGGCAATATTCTCTTGCTGTTCATGATTTTGGTTTCTATTTCAAGTTTCAGTTTCACTTGAGCAGCTACAGTTCTCTACTGCAGAACACCTAAGTTGGTTGGAATAAGTATCAGTGGAAAAGGGGGCTACAGACTGGGAGTAAAGAGACACAGGCTATAGTTCCAGCTCTGCCACTGACTTACTGGATAATTTTAAGCATGTTTCTTCTCTCTGGGCCTCAGTTCACATAAGCCAAGACTTAGACTGAACTAACGTGCCATAAACTGTTTTATTATTGGGTCTTGATAGTTTTGCTTTTGTCTCCCCTGTCTTTCCCTCAGAGATTTAATTTTCATGACTTTGATATCACTTCTATGCTAATAACTACCAAATCATGTTCCTCCAATTAGCAATCAGAGTTGTAGCTTAAACTATCCACTCATCATTTTTACTTGGTCATTTTGCCACATCTCACATTCAACATGACCAAAAACTTCATTATCCTAACATTCAAATCCCTTAATTCAATGTGCTAATTTTACTTCCAGCTCGTACCCAGTACCTTCCACTTCATGTCAAGCGGATGGCCACTCCCCTAATCCCACTCACTCCCGTTACCCACATCAAGTGTCCCAGGTTCTTTACTTTGCATATGTTATCTATCCAGTATAAAGTGCCTTATCCTCTTAGAATCTCCTAGTGTAGAGATCTCAGTTTACCATAAACATATTGCAAATTATGATAAATAGGCATTTAGTAATAAGTTCTTTACCATGTAGGGAAGGGGCAGTTACTTCAGTGCAAAGACCAGAACAAAAATGACGGAAGCTGGGTCCTCATACTGACTCAGGAACTGACTTACTGTGTGACCCCCAAATCAAGTTTATAACTTCCAAGCACTAGTTTCCCCATATAAAAAATGCACATGGGAATTTTTCTCATGCTATTTCTTTGCCTTTCAAAATTCATTTACTGTTCAGGCATAGTCCCATTAATGCCAGCTATCTGAAATCTTTCTGAGCTTCCTGTCCACCACAAGAATATACTGACAGTTGGAACGTGATCATTTCTCTGCTTTCACACCCTGCATCTCTATATCACTGAGTCTGTCTTGTGTTACATTTACTCAAGACCATACATATCTAAGTACGTCTCCTCTCCAACAGGTCAGAGACCATGACTGTATGTACACGGTCTTGCTCAGTGCTTGTCCACAAGGATGTGACCCAGAAATGCTAGCTGACTGAATGTGTGAGCCTGTGGAGAACAGGAATTGAAGGGGGAATCCGACATCCATGTTTTATATTCATTGTGACATTTCTATTTGGAGCCAGGAAGGTAGCTACATAACCTCCTTTAAAATTCTTTTGAGAGGAAAAATATCCCATGATACAAAAGCATTTAAATGAAGTTTGGAGTTTCATTTGTCTTTTAGACTCTAAGTCTAATAAAGCTATTTAGCATTTCTATAGTATTTAACATTTCCAAAGTATTATTCAATGTTAATGAGTTAATCCTAATGCTCTGTAAGGCAGGTCAATATTATGATCCTCTCTGAAAAGTTAAGAAAATGAAAATTCAAAGGTATTTTGGCTTCCCCTTCCAGGACGTGAGACACTGCTGAATGTTATTACAAATATAAAGCAGTATTTTGGAAGAGAAATTAGCAAAGTTTAGAAATGGAGCACAGGAAGTTACATGGAGTTCTTCTTTTCACTGTGACATATAAAAGAGAAAAAGTGACCTGGGTATAAGTCTCCTCAGCCAGTCATTTCAGGCCCAACCACACCACCTTCTCGCCCCAGGAAGAGGACTGGGGCTTAGGTAGGGAAATTAAACAAGAAATTCAAGCACACTAGATACCAGATTTATGGCAACAACACAGATATCAGCACCCACCTACGTGTTGGTGGGTTGAGTTAGATGGCATAATCAAGATTGGCTCAGGGACTGAGGAACAGCCCAGGTGTTCAGCTCAGAGCTTCAGTGACTGCAGCTGAGAGGCTCTAGTCAGCACTTACCACGCTTTTCCCCCAAAGGTTGCATCCTAAAGCTATAGCTCCACTTAGCAAAAGGAGAGCAGACTTGGCAAGTTCCAGCTGGTCATCTCTCTATCCCTGTGCCTTTCCATCCAGAAGCCTTTTTACAACTCTGTGTGGAACATGCAAATAGAGTGGTATATGACATTTAAAAGGGTAAGATGTTTTTTTCTCTCCTAGAGCTGAGTTTGATGTACAGGAAGCAAGGAAAGCCCATTCACCCTGTGGTGAATAAATCCAAGTAGAGGGGAAATCATAAACATTAGAGACTAGTAGCAAGGTCAAAAACTCTTTTTGATGAGAGAGAATAAGTCTTCAATGCCTAAATATAACTAAACTCATTCATTCATTTATTCATTCATTATTTCATTTATTCACACATTTCTTCAGTAAACTGTTGATTTCTTCCTCACATAAAAATTAGATAAATAGGGCACATTCCCAGACTCAAGACATTCATAATCTATTTCAGGGTTCCTCAAAGTATGATGGAGGGCCAACTGCATCAAAAGTATCTGGGATGCTTTTCTGAAATGCAGATTGCCAAACCCTACAGACCTACTGAATATGACTAAATATTCCTAAGTATGACCATACAGGGAATTAAAAACCTCCCATCAAATAGAACACCAGGCCAAATGATTTTTAAGGTGAGTTCTAACCAATTTTCAAGGAACAAAGGCAGAATATACCAATTCATTATTCCATAAAGCCTGTATAATTCCAAAGCCAAAACCAAAAAATGATGATAGGAAAGAGGAAAATTACCAACCTATTTTGCTTAGGCACTTAGTATGAGTATTTTAAACAAAACTCTAATATAGCCTATTTTCACTGTGGAATAATATAAAATAGTGAAAGAAAATGAAATATAGTAAAACCCAATGGCATTAATAAATCTTAGTCATGTGTCATTAAATGTGAAAAGCAAGACTCAGAAGACCACTTACTACATTACACCCCTTTTGAGCTCTAAAACAATGAAAATTAAACACCATATTATTTAATTATACATATGTGTTTGATAAAACTATTTTTAAAACATAAAATTCAGGATAGTAATTATCCTAGAGGTAGAGGTACAGGAATGAGAAGTAAAAGGAAGATGTAAGTTAACATTCTTTTCCTTGTATTAGTTGGCAGGTTCTTGAGTATTCATTTCATTAATAAAAATAATAAAGGACTATGTATACATAGTGACAGCATACATTAAACAAGGATTATGATTAATCTAATTCAGCACACCTAAATTCCTTATTAAAAAAATAAAATTGAAGACTGAGGTTTTCAAAGTCAGGAATTCTATGGGCAGTCGAGATGACAGCCAAGGCAAACCCCCTAGTTCAGTTTGGCCATGGCAAACTCAACCCAGCTGAAAAATACCACTGTTTAAATTTGTTAGAGCTCATTTAAGAAAACCTATCGTGAAATCTGGCTGAGAGTATCAATCAAGTCTGGATTTCCACAGGCCTTCTAGACTGAATGAGGGTAGATATATTGCCCAGCAAAGAGCCAGGTGTGAGGATGTAGTAAAAAGGGCAAAGTAAGAGGTCTAGCTAGGTGTACTTCTGTCTAGCTACTATCATCAATAGGCTGATAGTGTATATCTGTAATAATTATAACCATACCTAAAATTTTGTACAGTTAGTTTTCAAAGTACTTTCATATTCATTGCTTCCTTTCCATACTCATAAACCTATGAAGTAGACATGGAAGCAGGCATGGCAAGTACTGGTACTTAAGTATCTAAGAAGAAAACTGAGGCACAAAGACATGAAGGGGGATAGAGGGTGTCTTGCCTGACAGTTTCAGCCCTGGGAAAGTTCACTATGTATTCAGGGAGACAAAGAAATGACAATGGAATGTTCTTGAGGTAAAACATAAAAAAAAGTTTATACCTGGCTTTAATATCCCAGTGGTAGGTTGAGCACTAGAATCACGTCTGCACCCAGCAGTCTGCTGATCCATAATCCATCTCTATCTCTGCCTCTACCCAGAGCACTGGGCAGAACTCTTTATAGAGCAACTCAGTCACCAATAGCTTATTGCCTACAGATGTGGAAGCATTAGCCTAGCAGCAGGCAACTACATCATCAAGAAGTTTAAGGTCAGGTGAGGATCCTGGCAATAGGGACTTTCATTTTCCCTACAGAGGGGAAACCAGAACTCAGATCAGTTCTGCGTGACTACAGGTCTCATCTTCTTTCTGCTGTATCAAGCTATCTCTTACTTATCTTTTCTCAAACTAAAAATCTGGGAGGTACTTTGACCATTCATACCCTTGAAAATATTCATACCCTTTGACTCATTAATCCCACTTCTAGAATTCATACTCAAAGATTTAACATAAGAGACAACCAAAAAATATTACTATCATTGTCATTATTATTGATAGTTCACATGCATGCTTACCAAATGGCATGTGGTACTTATCAAAGCAAGTATTAGTATTCCCATTTTATAAATGAGGGAACAGGCAGAGACAATTTTGCATTAAGAGTTGACAAAAATCACATGGCCAGGAATTAACCCCACGGGCTGACTCTGAAGCCAGTGTTCTTAAACATTATATTAAGTGGAACCACCATGGCCACAAGTGACTCTCCTTGAGAATTAAGCTCATCACTTCTCCAGTACCTCCTTGGCAATATAGCAAGCCTGACATCCAGAGAAAGTGTTAAAATAACTCTATGTCCAGCCATGTGTGTGTGGGAACAAGGAGGGATATTACTGAGGTATGGCAAAAAAAAAATTCCTACCACAGGCAGGTTTTGTTGCCGAGCTTAGTTTTATGTCCAACTAACAATCAATTCCCATTTGGGGCTAGGGAAGGCTTGGAGCTCTTGTCAAACCAGCTCCATCAGTTTTTCTGTGTTACTTTTGGCCATTTGATCTCCAAATACACACATACAGCCTCAGATTTCCACACATATATTCAACTGCTTACTTGACATACACTCTTTAATGTCTAGTAGGCATCTCAAATGTAATGCAGCCCAAACAGAACTTTTGATATTTTGCTTCCAAAATCGGTCCACTCTCAGCCTTCCTAATGAAATGACCCTTCAGTTTTCTCTGTTGCTCAGGTGAAAAGCCTCAGACTCGGATTCCTCTCTTTCGCTCAAACCACACCTGAGCAAGTCATATAACCAAAGTCTGTTCACACCTCTCGATATCTTATTACCACTCTTGTCCAAGCCACCACCATCTCTCATCTAGACCACTGCAATCATCTCCTAACTGGTCTTTCAATCTATTCTATATTAATTCATTCTCCACACACCAGCCAGGGTGACTCTTCTGTAAATACAAGTAAATTCTGTTATTCCTCTGCTTTAAATCCTCTCATGGTTTCCTGTAACATGTAGAATAAAACCTGAGCTTTTTACCTTGGGCTATAAAGATCTAAAAGATAATGGCCTTTCCTTAACTTTCCAACCTCATTTCAGCCCCTCTTCCCATCATTTTACTCTCCCACCACTTTTTGTGTTCTTTTTTCCTGAAATGTAAAAAGCTTACTTCCCCTTAGTGTCTATTTACTTTCTGTTCTCTTTGCTTACAATCATAATCCCTTAGATATTTTTAAGACTGGGTTTTTCTTGATATTTGGGTCTTAATTTAAATGTTTCATCCTTAATGAGTCCTTCCATGACTATCCAATATAAAGAAGAGCCTTAGCCTCTCTGTACTTTATAGGTCTGAAGCATTTATATTTGTTTATTGTCTCTTCGCATCAGAATATAAGGTTCATGCTGGTCTTTCAAAGGTGTATATCCAGGGCCTAAAATAGTACCTGGCATGTAGTAGATGCTCAATAAATGTTAACTGAATGACCAAATCTGTACAAATAGGGATAGTAATATCTACCTCACAAGATGGCTTAGAGAGTCACTAACATGTAGAAATAAATGCCTGGTAAGTAGTAGGTGCTCAGAAGCAGCCCTCAATAATGGTATCATGATACACTTGAATGCAACATTAATATCCTTCTCACTAGCATTTTCCTACTCTCATCAAGCAGATGTCAAGTGAATGTTTTTCTTCTCAATGCCTTGGATCTTCATCAGTAAGATGAGGATTTAAAAATCCATGCAAGATTTCAGAGATTAAATGAGACAGCATGTAAAGCACCTACACAATATTAGGTTCTCTTCTGCCCTTAGTTGCCATAAGAATCAAATGGGATAGCTGCTAGGAAAAGTGCTTTATAAACTGTGAGGAGCTGTTTTCCTGCAGGTTTGATATTCCGAAATAGAGATCTGCAGACAGACAGACAGATGAAGTCAGATTCATTAGATTCTTGCTGTCAAATAAAATATGTTTTAAAATATAAATTTTGGGCTCTTCAGAATCAAACAGGATTCTCCCTGCCAGCAAGCAACACAAGGCTTTGCCCAAAGCCATTAACACCACACAAACCATGCTTGGCACAGTTAGCCCTCATATTGGCAGACAGGATTTTCAATTAACAGATGGGGATCTGGCTCTTGGAGCACTTTGGGGCAGGGCTCAAAGGTGCTCTGGGTAAAACACTTGTTTTCGCAGTAACCCACTGGCCATCATGTCCTTATTTCCTGCACCTGCTCATTTATGTGGCCTGCACCTGCTCATTGTTTTAGATGGCTACAGTTCCTCAAACAGGAAGGAAGGTATATCCCCCATGGCAACATCTATGATGCTTAACACTTTCCCCACTGCACAGGCTTCTATTTAGCTAGGAGACTTGATAATTAATTAGACTTTTTCCTATAAATGCATGTGAATTTCAATGATGAAATGTGCATAGTCTGTGCTTTCTCTGAATTTCAAAACCTGATTATCAGCAAAGGTACACTTTGTGAGTTTCTGTTTTTACTGCAAAGTGCCAATCTCCACTGGGTCCTATTTCAACAATTATTTAACATTTATTGAGCACCAATAATGCACCGGGATCACTCTCTCTCTAATCGTGTCATTAATGATCCATCAGGCTCCTGTGGGTGACGGGAAGGAAGAAGAACAAGTTAATTATCAGTGTGGCATTCAATCTGAATCAGTTAAATTGCCCGAGTTATTGAAGTTTATCTACTCAAGTAAAATGGTGACCGAATTTCTACAATGAAAACTAAGACATCTGTCTTATTGTCTTTAAAAGGCTAAGAGGAGTAGGAGAGAGCTAAGAGAAGGGAAACATAAAGCAAATGGTCTGGCTGTTAGAAAGGAAATCAAAGATGCCTAAAACAGGAAATAACCACACATTCCCCAAAGGAATCTAGAATATATAATGTCTAAATCTTTTCTCATGATGTCCCTTCTAACTGGAACACACTTGTTATGCCACCTGTACATGTTAAAAATGTAATAAGATCAAGTTCAAATGCCAACTCTACCATGTAACCTGGAGTGACCTTGGTAAGTTCCTACATATCCCTTTCCTTCATCTTCAAAAATCGATTCAGTCTCCAAGGCCTATCAATTATACCTCTTAAATACCATTCATGCCTTGCATTTTAAGAGTAGAGGCTGTTTTAGTCATTGTGGATAAAGTCAAGATTTCTATGGCCAGGATTCTCACCTGGCCCTGGCCGGCTAGCTCACTACACACCTGTGGGCAGTACATCATTACTGACTCTATATAAAGAGCTCCACGCAGTACTCTGGGCGGTATGGTGGCATGGCCTCATGGCTGCAGGAGAGTAGAGGTTGGAGTGGTGGCAGCGACGAGGACAGAGACTGAGATGGCTGCAGGGGACAGAGAGGCCCAGAGGCAGAGATCAGCTTGCTGCAAGCAGACTCGCTCTGAGTGGATGGGATTCTAGTGATTGACCTGCCATCATGGGAATAAAGTTGGGTATAAACCCCTTTTACCTCAAGGATGTTTCATTGTCATTTTTTGGTCTCACTGAATCCACAGTGAACTTGTCTGGGGCTGAAACCCATTGGCAAGACAATCATCCCTACATCTTTGACCCACATTCTTTCAAAGGCAGATAGGGCTCAGAGTCTTGGCATAGTCTGGGTTCTGCAGAGTCTGCCCAGGCAGAATAGTGAGGCTGGTCACTATTGTAAACCCAGGTCAAAGAACAATTTCTAAGACCAGAACAAAGTGGTATCAGGAAGCAAGGAACTAACAAATGTCAAGGCCCTGATCCAAAAGGAACTATCTGGTCTGGTGATTAGAACCTACTTAGGTAAGTGTGTCAGGAGTGAGTGCCTAGAGAAGTACCCTGAAGCTGCTAGAGGGAACCTTTATTGAGGTGCAAACCACAGGACCAAAGAACATGAGTTAAGGGCTCTGAACCAATCTGAACATCTCTGGCACACGTCACAGTGTCTGGCACATATTTAATCCTCAGTGTGTGTTTTGCTAATGAATAGAGTGCCACAGAATTTGTCAATTCCTAAAGTTAGAAACTTTTTGGAAGAGTATAATGATCATATCCAGGTTCAGAGAATTAAGCATCTTACTAAAGGGACTAACTTGAGCAAATTCAGCAAATTGTTCTTGTGTGATTTTCTTCTTGAATTTAAATCTGTGTTTAGATTTGGTAATAGCCAAGAGCTAACCCCTCCGAACCACTTAAGGCAGAGCACATTGTTACTGCTGGCCTTTATCTGGATAATCAAATAATAAAGTCAAACTGGCAACCAAAGGCGAGTTCCCAAGCTAACTCTAAAATACTTTCAATGTTATTTGTTCAGTAAACTGCAGAACATTAAATTTCTATATTAAGTAAATTATAAGGAAGAGTGCACTTTGCAAAATTAAAAAGTTCTTCGTTACTTTATCTATTATTCCACTGGGAAACTTTCCGGAGTGTGCTTTGTACAATGAGATAACTTTTTGCATGGATGGTGGGTAGTGAGGGAAGGGTTCTTAAGGCTCAGTACATGCAGCACCAGGATTTCAGATGTAATTTCACAGCTTATTTCTGGCCCCTGAGGCAGAAATCTTTGATGACAAGTGCCCAGTTCTGAGATATATTCATGACTTTAACCTTCTGTCTCACACTAGGAATATCAGGAAATAAAGGGATGAAATACGTGAGACAGAGCTGCAAGGGCCCATCAAGGTCATTTGTTTCCAAGGCTTCCACAATGGGCACTGGAGGGCCTTAGAATATTCTCAGAGAATCTTCTTAGGTTTTATGTTGCTTCAAAACTCCTGTTCATCCATTTTACATGCTGGGATTCTAGATAACATTCCTACTATAGAAAAAGTTCTCGGGCAAAAAAAACCTTGAAAACCAATGATCCATACAGGTGTAGAGCAAAGGGCACCATTATTGGCACAAGTCTGCCACAATTCCTTGGTTGAATATTCTCTCACGCTCACTTAATATACAATCTTAGACAAGCCATTAATGAGGTTTTTTCATCTATAAAATGGTGACAGTCCTATGGCAGATACTGACTGAATGTTGCTCGATATCATTTTCTCTTTCTGTGAAAGACTGCATATCCCAGCACATCTTGCAATTAGGTTTCTCCAAGTGACAGATACTATCCAACGGAGTACGGATGGAAATAATGTATCCTACTTCCAGGTTTAGACCATATGAATAAATCCCATATGCAATCAGCAATGGGATTAATCAGTTTTCTCTTCCCCTTCTACAGAAACCTTGAAGGCAATAGGTTGATGAAAGGTAGCAACTTAAAACTGCAGGATCCTGGATACCTTGAGTTATCACTTGAAAGAGAACCACCGACTGGAACTTTCTGACTCAGGTCACTCTGTAATATTTGTGAGAAATAAACCTTTACTTTGTTAAGCTATTGGAATTTGAGGTTAGCATTATTTATGCTGATAGCTACTATCCTCAAAGTTTTGGGAAAGATTCCATAAAGTATATGCCAAAGAAGTATAATGCATGTAATGTAGAAGGTATTCAACAAATCTTAGCTGAAATTTATGAGAGAACATAGAACTGACTTCAAGTCACAGAGCATATCAGAGGCAGGGAAACTAAGCTGAATGCTCTTCCTACCAACCCACCCTTCATTCCTTGACCTAATTAAGTCCAGTCTCCTCTCTAGGCTGCATTTCCTCCATTACATGAAGGAGTTTGTTCATGCAATAATTCAACAAATGTTTGTTGAGTGTCCCCCATGTGCCACGTACTCCTATTCTATGTTTTGAGTATACAAGTTGATGAAGACAAGGTACTGCTTTCATGAAATTTATATTGAAGTGAGGGGAAACAAACAAAAATCAAACATATATTCAAGAAGATATAACTAATAAGAGATATACAAAAAATCAAAACAAGATGACATAATAGAGTTGATTGGGTAGCTACTCTAGATTGGGTGGTCAGGAAAGACTTCACTGAGGAAGTAACATTTAAGTTGAAACCAGGGCAACAAGAAGAAAACACGCTTATAGGGGAAGAGTTTTCTGGGTACAAGTATGGCCAGGGCCAAGGCTCTGAGGCAGTAATTACTTTAGCTGGCTACTCTTACTAACAAGCCTGAAAAGCTTTTTCACTGAGGCACAAACTCACTCTCAGTGGTTCTAAGGGAAGAAAAGAATTTGAAGATAGGCTACTCCAACTCCCTTTATCTGCTTTCCTACAGGAAGGTTGAGCTTTAGAGTTTCAGGTCTGAGTTCAACTCATAGGACTTGTATTTACTGACTTAATTTACTAATGCTAAAAAGTTACCTCACTCCATTAAGGCTCAGTTTCTTCCTATGTAATATGGGGATAATCCACCTATACCATATAGGATGGCTCTGAGAGTTAAATGAGATCATGCATGTGGCATGCCTGTGACAGTGCCTGGCATCCAGCAGTGCTCAAGGCAAGAGGAGGAAGGACACTGCCGAGGCTGTAAAGGCAATGTGGAATGCGGCCGAGTGGGAGGCCGACTCGTGTATTCTGACTCTAGCTCTTTAGATCAGAAAAAGCACAGAAAAAACATCAACTAGAAATTGTTTTCTGTGTTAGCTATGGAATGCTAGGCAACTTTTTCTCTAGAATAAACAATGTATCCGCAAGAATTTCTTGAGAACACTGACATTTGTTGTACTGATGTCACTCAGACCACCCTGCTACATTACCCTCCATGTAGTATAGTTACCCCCCGCATCAGTGTTGGATTCTTTAGGTGTATTTAGTCTCATTTTCACATTAGTTTGGAAATCCTTCCAGAACAGGAACAAAGATCAGACAGAAGGGACTGCTGACCTCGCCAATCCATCTCCTATTTCCCTTAGCCAATTTTCATTTCCTGCTCTCCTGGGTTCCTGTTTGATCCATAAGACACCCTCTCGACACATGACAGAGACACACAACCATTATCTCTGTGACAGACGAAGAAGCATAATAGAATAGGCAGACTTGGGACTAAACTTCAGGTCTTTTGACTCCATGCTATCTCTAGATTCAACATATTTTTGAAGAAATGATCTCAACTCCTTCCTGATATTTTTCACTTATTTAGATTTCCCAAATGGGCACCAGGGTCTGAACCATGGAACACTTCAGTTATTGTGAAACCATTTACCTCCTGGCCTCATCCCATAGTCAACAGAGTCAGTGCCTCCCTTATCTACCTTCCCATAAACTTAGAGCTATGTGAATATTAGCCTCCATAACAATTCCAATGTAGATAAACATTAGCCTCTGTAACAAATCCAATCATACCTTGTGAAATTATGTTTTTGCATCTGTCTCTTACAAGACACAAGGTATATTGCTGTATTCAAAATCTACTAGAATGTTCAGTACATAGAATGTACTGAATTGTGAGACTTTAGACAAGCAGTTTTCCTCTACCTGCTTCTTTCCTGCAGCTCCCTTGCCCCCCAACCTTGTTTTTCTTCTTTCCTCATCACTTCTTCCTAATTAACTGCTCCTATCCATACTCGAGATGTCAGCTCAGGTGTTTACTTTCTGAGGTGCTTTCCCTGCTGTACCTTCCTCCCTCTGAGACAGGAGGACGTGCCTCCTTACATAGTTTTATGACACCATGTACCTCTCCTTTATAGCACTTAACAGAGTTCATAATCCTAAACTTATTTGTATAATTGTTAGATACATTTCTGTGTCCCCTCTAGACTGTGAGTTCATTAAGAACAGTGTTATGTGCTGAATGTGTCCTCCCAAAATTCATATGTTGAAATTTTAACACCTCATACCTCAGAATATGACTGTATTTGGAGATAATATTCTTAAAGAGGTAAATAGGATACAATGAGATCAAATAGATGGGCTCTAATCCAGTTTGACTGGTGGCTTCATAAGAAGAGAAGATTGGGACACAGACATTCACAGAGGGAAGGTCTTGTGAAGACAGGGAGAAGACAGCCATCCACAAGCCATGGAGAGGCCTCATAAGAAATCAATCCTGCCTACACCTTGGTGTCAGAGTTCTAGCCTCCAGAACCGTGAGAAAATAATTTCCTGTTGCTTAAGCCACCGAAGTATGTGACAGTGTGTTATGGCAGCCTGAGCAAACTACGCAAACAGAAACGATACTTGTTTCTATTGACTGATGTGTCCCCAGTGTATGTCACAGTGCTTGGCACACAGTAGACCTTCGATGAGTATTTGTTGATAAATGAATGAGATGTTTGTTTAATTGAATTCAGTTAAAAGAATGAGGCAGTCATTTTTGTTTGTCCATCTGGATGTATGGTTCAGGCCCACTGAAAGTATCACAAACAACTCAAACACCTGAATTTTATAATGAACAACTGAGCAAGGTGGACAGCAGGTTAGGACAATGACCTAAGTCAACTTAACTTAGAACCCAGGTTCTGGTGACTTCGGCTCCCACCAGACCTCTGGTCCTGATCTTTTCAGCTCCAGAAGATGCCTTCTAGGGCAGAATCACTGATTAATATCTCTTTTATAAATGCTAGGTTTTCTACTCACAGTGGAAAATAAAACGAAATATAGGGAATGTACTAATATAAGAACAAAACTATAGATACAATTTTATGTAATAATTAAGCTATTCTAATGCTTATGTATAGAAAATTACACCCCAACAATTTAAGGTGGGCCTGAGATCAGTGAGGTCCCTGTCTCTGTTCTCATCCAAATCTTCTAAATCTCAGTTGAGCTTCAGTGAGGAAAAGTCTCAGGCCTTATGCTGTCTTTTGATACCACCTACAATTGTTCCCTCTTATCCAACATGTCATGAGTAAGGGATAAAAAGGTCCCAGTTTCTGCAACTAAATTGCTATGTGATTCCAACTAAGTAATTTATTCTACTGAGCCTTAGTCCTCTCTTATATAAAATGAGGTGTTTATTGCCCAATAGCCTCTACGGCATCTTATATTTCTTGACATTACAAGCCATCATGAATCATGCCCAAACTCCTAAGCAGAGCACTTGGGTTTCTTTAATGAAAAAGGCTTGTCTCCCCTGTGCTTTTTAAATCCCTAACTCCCTCTTTACTAAATATCTCCTGTACTTGCTGCCTGCATACCTTTGCATGAAATGTAGTTTCCCTAGTTATTCATCCACTAACACACTACTTATCTTTTAAGACCCAGCTTAAATCACCTCAATTCCAGAAAGTCTCCTTGCTTTCCCCATTTCATGCTCCTTGCACCTCTGCTGAGTGGTCAGTTTCTTCTGTTGGGAAATAGTTATTTGTTTCCACATCTATCTCGCCTTCTAAATGAAACTCCGAGAGTGGGAGGATTATCACATTGCCGGGCATGCTAAAGACACTTCATCAGACTGCTAGTTGGAATGAAGCTTCCCTTTTTAAAATTATTTGCCCAAATGAATCTACCAATATTTCTTCGCAGAAAGGCAGCAGCAGGATGAGCCTTAGGGAAGAAGAGAATCAGCTGTGGCTTCCCCTGATGGCGACTGCTTGACCTGCACAGGAGCCCTGAGGCAGAGATCTCAGCTCCAGGCAGTTTTAAAGGCCTTCCTTCCAGTCTGCCAGGACAAACAACAGCAAGAGGTCTGGAAGCCATAGGTCTGACAGCAGTGGCTGGAGGCAGAAGCAACCAGCCTCTGGAGACAGTGGCTTGATCTAGGGCTGCTTGTAGTGACACCTGTAACATCAGGAGCAGAACAACAGGAAGGTAGACAAAATAATAATAAAGACCTAGTATGTATTGAGTGCTACCAACATCAAGCAAAAGCTGAGCACTTTAGATGTTTTTCCAATCCTCTTAATTTATCAACAGAACCCAAATTGTCCCTGTTTTATAGATGAGGCTCAGCAAGTTTAAGAAACTTACTCGAAGTCACACAGTAGTAGGAGGTGGCGTTGGGATTTAAACCCAGGTCAGGCTGGTCTTTTCTCTATAACGCTGCCTGTCTTCAGGATCTCGTAATTCTCCTTTCTCAACTTAATCCTCCTCCTCTCATGTAGGTGACTATGTTCCATCTCCAAAGGGTTTTCATTCAAACTAGTTTAAGTATTGTAACTTTATAGAATGTTTTTACTTTAATCATGGTCTACTAAAGATAGAAAAACTTTATGGAGACCCAAAGGAATTAATCTTATTTGATGGAAGAAGTGGCACGGGGAGTAATACACAGGACAACCGTCTCTGACCCATGGGCTCCGAGGTCTAGTCCCAGCTCTGACCTTAAACTGCTTGTGTGCCCTTCAGTAATTTACTTTCCCATCAGTCTGAGTTTTTCATCAATAAAATGAAGGAAATGAGATCTCTAAGAGCCCTCCTAGCTCTAGTACATTAGGGCATTTAATCAAAGAGGCTCTGCTGGGTTCCTGATCAGGAATAAACTTGTTAAATATGGCCTTGTTCCTATAAACTTGTTGGATATGGTCTTTCCTAAATTGGGAGTGGTTTCCACAAACAGGCCAGAAGGCAATGGATGTAATTACAATGAATGCAATTAGTAAACAGTTACACTCTGTGCCATGCATGGTCCACAGCACAAGGACTACATATTGGAAAAGGGTGAGTGGAAAAGAGATTGAGTGATCAATGATCATTTCTCATCTTATTCAATCTTTAAAAGAGCGTTTGACATGAGTGACCATTCCTTCTTCCTTGAAAGCTTTTCTCACTTAGCTTCCTGTCATCATACTCTCCAGCTTTCTTCCTAGCTCACTGGTCACTCTTCCTCAGCTACATTTGTTGGTTCCTTCTTCTCTTCCAGACTTCTGATGCCAGAGAACCCCTAGGGTTCTTCTTTCAACACTCTCTTCTTCTCCATGTACACTTGCGCTTTAGGCGATCTCATTCATTTTCTTTAAGTATCATCTTTATGAAAATGACTCCCTAACATATATTTTAAGCCCTAACTTTCCTTCTGAGCTCCAGATACTTGCTCCAACTATGCACTTGACAACTTGTGTTGGATGTCTGATAGGTATCTCAAAATTATCATGTGTAAATTTGACTCATGATCCCCACCTCACAATTTCATTCTCCCCCAGTATTATATTAGAAAATGACACTGCCACCTACCAAGATGTGTACAAGGCTAAACCCAAGGCATCATCCTTGGTTGCTGTTTTTCCTTAACTCATTATTTTATTAATCCATCAGCAAGTTCTCCTGTTCCCCTGACTCTGTCCAACATCTTTGCATCTACACTAATACAACTCTGGTCCAAGCCACCATATCTCTCATCTGGACTAATACAGGAGCCTAGCTGTTCTCCTTGGTTCCATATGTGAAGTCCTACTGCCAATTAAAACTATATATTAGATCAGACACATACTGAAACTTAAACTCCTTACTATGGCCTACAAGGTTCTATATGACCTGATTCCTACCCATCTCTCTGATTTTGTATTCTGTTCTCTGACTCAATAAATTTACTACAGCATAATAGCCTTCTTGCTATTTTTCAAACACATCAAGTTTGTTTCTGCCTTAGGGCTTTTGTATTTGCTGTTCCCTTTGCATGGAACACACTTTCTACAGATTTTTGCATGTTGTCCTCCTCATTTTAATTCAGTTCTCTGTGAAAAGTTCACCCCAGAGAGCAAAAGACCTATAAGCATGTAGCATGTCATTTTCAAATGAAGCAGATATCAGCTGGAGACGAATTCCCCTTCCCAATTCCCTAGAGAGTTCAACCTGAGAGAGAGAGAGAGAGAGAGAGTTCTCCTGAGCATCGTCTTGTCAAGGAGCCAGTACTTTCTGAGGCAAGAGATCTCACTACAATGAAGGAATAGGGTTATTTTTAAGAACAGGTTTTTCTTTCTCTAGGTATTATGAACTGAATATTTTTGTGTGCCCCTAAATCCCTATGTTGAAATTCTTAATCCAAAAAGTGATTGCATTGGGAGGTAGGGCTATTGGTATATATACATATATATATATATATCTGTAATGGAATATTATTCAGCTACAAACAAGAAAAAAATCCTGCCATTTACAACATGGATGGACTTACAGGGTATTATGCTAATGGAGATAAACCAGGAAGAGAAAGACAAATACCATATGACTTCACTTACATGTGGAATTTAAAAATAAAACAAAGTAAAATGAACAAAACAGCAACAGACACACACTGAGAAGAGACTGGTGATTACTGGAGGAAGGGCTGGGGTGTGTGGGTGAAATAGGTGAAGGGGATAAAGAGGCACAAAATCTCAATCATAATATAAATTAGTCATGAAGATGAAAGTACAGAATAGAGAATATAGCCAATAGTTCTGTAACATCTCACTATATTGACAGATAGTAACTACACTAGTTGGGATGAGGATTTAATAACATATATAACTATTGAACTACTATGTTGTATACTTGAAACCAGTATAATATTGTATATCAACTATATTTCAATAAAAAATTGTGTCAAAAAAGCAAGGTAGTAATAACAAAAACAAACAAAAAGAGACCCCAGAATGTTCTCTCCTTCCTTCCACCATATGAAGATACAATGGGAAGACAAAAGTCTGTGAACTAGGAAATGGGTCCTCACCAGACACCACATCTGTCAGTATTTTGATTTTAGATTTCCCATCCTCCAGAACTGAAAGAAATAAATGTTTTTTGTTTGTTTGTTTAAGCCAACCAGTCTACGGTTATAGCAACCAAAATTTTTGTTATGGCAGCCCAAATGGACTATGACACTGGGCAGAGTTCTTAAGTCTTTGAAAACATGAAATAATTTCGTCTCATTTTATGATCCACTAAAGAGGACAGAACAAACATTATGAGTCACCCACAAGATCCTTTCAAAATATTCCCCCCAATATTAGGATGCTGGGGTAGAAGGTACCCATCTTGGCTTCCTTTCCTAAGACGAGAAAATCTGTTTCCTAATCCTGCTTTGAATGGATGTCCTGATAAACCTTGGACACAGATGTCTCTATATGCTTCCAAATGTTCCAAGAGACCATTAACCCAATAAACTAGATGCCAAGACAACAACTGACTGATTAGCTAGGCTGATTTGTAGATGGGTTTCCTAATGCAGACAAGTGTTATTTTCAGACAAGCAAATAGCTCTTTTATCACCTTACGTTTTTCAAATACTCCCTCCTCACTAACTTGAAAAAATAAGTATCAGCGCAGCAACGAGTGCCAGGAATTCCTTTATGGTTTATTTCAATCTGCAGGGCAAGTGTAAACTCTGAGCAAAGTGACCTTGGTTATGAAAAATAAGGAGGCAGCCTAAGGATTGACGGGCCCCACTACTAGAATGTTATTCCGACAGGCAGGAAAGTATGTTGATTCTGAAGGTTTATTGAGATGTTGTCCTGAATGCAGGCCAAGTGGGAAATACTTTCCTAGGAAGGCTTATTTCCATCTAAACAAAGGGAGCTTTGTTGATACATAGCAGTTACCTAAAGGGAATAACTACTTCCTAACAAGGTCTTTTAAACTCAAACCTTGACATGCACTTCATTTGATTGACCTCAAAGCCATACATCCACTAGACTTATCCCAAAGAATCAGTGACTCTGGCATGGGATGATGAACATCAAATTCAGTAATAAATGTTGTAGAGACCGCTGACAAGGGCACATGTCCAGGTCAGGGTGACTGAGCACAAGAACTGAATCACAAAGGGCAGGGGATGTCACCTTTGTTCTAATAGACAAAGGGGACACATTAAGTAACTCGGGAAAAGAGTTAGGGCTCGGCCCAGGCAAAAGTGATTTGCCCAGGAGACTAAGTGCCCTTCATTACCTATCAGGCAGTTTCTCTCCCTCCTGTCTCTCTGGGCTTCCCTGAAGATACTCATCCTTTGTACTCACCTTGCTCTTAGTTGATAGTCAATATCTTCCCATTGGGACTGCTCCTTGGTGGTAGGCCATTGATGGTAGCTTGTCAGGACCCTATTTCCTCAGTTCTTGCAGGTACTAGAGATGAGTCATCTGCAACTTAAACCCAGACTGAGGCCCTGTACCTAGGAGAACCAGACCCAGTAGTAAATATCAGGGGCCCCACACTAAGAATGGGACTGGAGAGGAGCCTGGAATGGGCTCTGTTGTCCTGATCTAATTCTGTGATAAATAGCATATGTATCAGAAAAATACAGGCATTAGATTCAGAATATGCAACCTCTATTAAATGTTTATTATATGCCAGCTCTGTGACTTTATCCTCTTAACTACCCTGTAAGGCAGGCATTGTAATTCTCATTTAACTGATGGGGAAACTGAGGCTTACAAAAGGTAAGAGATTTGCCCCACATTCATAGAGCCAATAGATCTCTGACCACTTCAAGTCTAAGTCTCCTTCTCAGTAAACAGGAGATAGTAACTTTAGATCAGTGTAAGGAATGAGATATAGTGCTTCGCATACAGTGAAAGTCCTACTTACCTGGGCAAACTCATATCCTGTACTTCCTCCCTTTTGGTCATACATAACTACATTCAACTGTCTGCCTTCTGACTAGGATACTTGTACCAATTCATTCCTTGTCCAAATTCTACATATACTCTAGGTATCGTGTTCATTTCTTCAGACTTAACATCTCCCCACAATCTTCCCCACCTCTCATAATATACTTCACTCCAATCAGTACTCTCACCATTCTGAAAGCAATGACCACCCTCTGCTTGGATACTTTTACTGACAAGGAACGATTTTTCCATGAACAGTTCATTTGCCTTTGGTTAGCATTGTACATTTAAAAAAACTGTTACTCATACATAAATAGGAACTGAGACAAAGATTTAGTTGCAAGCATGTCCACTGCTTATAATGGAAAACTTCAGGGTCTGACCATAGGAAGTTTATAAGTTATGAAACATTTTTATAATGGAAAGTGATAGAGCTCTTAAATAGGATGATATAGATCAACTTATTGAAATGGTCTACATCAAACTAAAAATCTTCTATACAGTAAAGGACACCATCAGCAGAACAAAAAGGCAACCTACAGTATGGAAGAATATATTCATAAATGATTTATCTGATAAGGGGTTAACATCCAAAATATATAGAGAGCTCATACATCTCAGCACCAAAAAACAAATAACCCAATTAAAAAATGGGTGGAGGACCTGAACAGACACTTCTCCAAAGAAGAAATACAGATGGCCAACAGGCACATGAAAAGATGCTCTACATTGCTAATCATCAGAGAAATGCAAATCAAAACCACAGTGAGATACCACCTCACACCAGTCAGAATGGCCACTATATAAAAGACAAGAAATAACGTGTTGGTGAGGATGTGGAGAAAAGGGAACCCTCGTGCACTGTTGGTGGGAATGTCAATTGGTGCAGCCACTGTGGAGAGCAGTATGGAGATTACTCAAAAAACTAAAAATAGAAATAAAATTAGACCCACTAATTCCACTTCTAGGAATTTACCCAAAGAAAACAAAATCCCTGATTTGAAAAGATATATGCACCTGTATGTTTATTGGTGCATTATTTACAATAGACAAGATATCAAAGCAACCTAAGTGTCCATCAATAGATGAATGGATAAAGAAGAGGTGGTACATATACACAATGGAATATTATTCAGCCATAAGAAGAAAACAAATCCTACCTTTTGGAGCAATATGGATGGATCTAGAGGGTATTATGCTCAGTGAAATAAGCCAGGTGTGGGAAGTCAAATACCATATGATTTCACTTATTTGTGGAATGTAAAAACAAAGCAAAACAGAAAGAACAAAACAGCAGTAGACTCATAGACAGAGAAGGGCTTGGTGGTTACCATGGGGGAGGGGTTCGGGTATGTGTGTGGGGAGAATAAGGGGGATAAAGGGGCACAAAAATTCTCAGTCATAATGTAGGCTTGGTCATAGGGATGAGAGTACAGCATGGCGAATACAGCCAGTGATTCTGTAACATCTTTCTATGTTGACAAACAGTAGCTGTACGAGTAGGGGCGAGGACCTAATAATATGGGGGTAACTGTTGAACCACTGTGTTTTATATTTGGTTGTCTACAGAACTGGAACATGAGCCATTAAAATAAGACTGTATGTCAATAAAAAATAAATGGAAAGGTATTTATTGATCTATTGGTAAGTGAAAAAAGCAGGTTATAAAACCTAGTCGCTTATACAGCTCTAGTATTTCTGAGAGTATTCCCCATATTATAGTGTTGCCTATATCTCTATCGCAAGAGATGTTCCTTGAGGACAAGGCCTTGACTTATTAATTCTTTATTTATACATAAATATTTATTTATATATTCATTTCAACAGGCCTTCACTAAGCACCACATGTGAGTACATATGTTAAGGTCTGGAGGCTCAGACATGAATTAGACACTCTGACCCATCAGTGTCTACTATAGTTCTGGGCACAAATCCCGCTTTGGTAAGGATGGGTTAAATTATACTGAATTACTGGAATGGGTTGGACTGGATTAAATAGCTTTCTATATTTTTGTTACTGGATAGGAGTTTAGTAAAAGGCAAAGGGAACTGGACTGGACTCTGAAGATCAAAATATGAATAGCAGCTCTGCCATTTATTAGCTATGGGATTACTGCCAAGACTTAGTTGCTTCATTTATGAAACAAAAATAATACTGTTTACCTCAAAGGTCTTAGTTGATGATTAGACACAAAAAAGTGTGGAAGAGTTATTCACACAATCCCTGGGATTTCATACAAGTTTAATAAATGGTTCCCAAAAGGACAATAACTTAAGAAGCAAAGCAAACAAAACAAACAATAAAAACACTGAAACTTAAGTTCTAGTCTATACCAGGAACTGGGCTTGATATTAGAGAGGCAGGGATTAAATCATTTTTCCAGAGATTTGCTATTTCAAGGATCAGTTTGCCTCCACTGCATGCACTGAGGACACCAGGGACAAGATATTGGAGACAAGGTCAACACTGTCTCTCTGTGTGGTCAGGTGATCACAGGATTGATCAGGTGGTGACACTACCGAGGCTACCTCACAGAGTAAAAGAGAGCTACTTTCCTTCCTCACCCGGGGAAGGGTCGTGACTCTGGCCCCCAAGCCCCTAGTCCACTCAGTACCATGTATTACTGGTATGCTTAGTGTACCCAGCACTGACAGTTTTCTTGGAACAGAAGACATTCAGGCTAAAATCAGGGCAGATGTGGGCAGACAGAGATGACTGGCTCACTGTGGGTGTGCTCATGGCTCTTCCAGAGAGATTCTGGTAAATGCCAGCCTGCACTATGCTTTTGTGAGGCACAGAGCAGTAGAGGTTGTCTGCAGAAGTGGGATATGAGCCACTTGGATTAAGCTATGGATCTCCTTTCCATCAAGATGTTTTTTGCCCAAGACCACAGCTTTTTCTGGTGCCTTGGCATGGAATAATCATTACTTTTTAAATCACTCTGTAAAGATTCTAGCAGAGTTGAAAACCACATAGGCTCTGGAGTCAGAAAGCCCTGTTTTGGAATACAGTTTCCATTATTAACTAGCTCATGACTTTAGAAAAGACCTAACTTCCTCAAGCCTCAGTTTTCTTATCTGTAAAACAACCTCATGGAGGTTCCTTAAGGAATAAATGAGCTAACAAGCATAAAACACATAGTAGAACAGCAGAATTCAAGTTAATTCTGTGTATCTACTAAATGGTTCTCCCCTGAAGTTGTTCATAATTTTCTGTATCCATTATAAGTATTGATGATGAAAATGATGATGATTATGGAGAAAGTTGATGAATTTAATTAAAAATTTTAAGCATATGATATTTTCAAGGGAAACAGACTGTGTTGCAGTTTCATCACGGCAAGTTTTTAAAAGGCAGCATGTAGATGTCTGTGGCACACAAGTGAATAAGAGGCCAGCTACCAACCAATTTCTGAACATAGGACAGCTCACCAGACACCTTCCTGTTCAGAGTAGGGGCCACCTCTCTTTTCATGTCAACGATAATACAGCCCTATACAATATAAACACAGATATTAAAAAAAGAAAGAAAATACTGAAAAACACGGGGAGCAAATGAATCAACATATTATTGCGGCTGTATTTGGATGGTTTTTCCTCCTTCTCAGCGGATTTTCTCAATATTCTAAAAAGAGCATTTTAATTAACTTCAATAATTTTTTAAAAGCTTTTAATTTCCCAAGTCCCTATGAGAGCCATGATCCTTCCTAACTGACCTCTACCTAGCTCTCTATCCTCATCTATCGCTTCTCCATCACAGAGCCAAACTCAGAGCTAAGAAGCACTTAAAATGGTATTGTTACTTTCAAAAGTGGTAAATCATTTAAACTGAAAATAACCCCTTACAAATACTCACTCACCGTTTTATAGAAAAGGAAACCAGCACTGAAGTCCCCTACACACACTCACACCCCCTCACTTGCCCCTCTTCCGCATCTCCTCAGTTGATTTCAGCCAGTCTCATGGTTTTAATGCCATATTTATGTTAATGACTTATAAAGTTTACCTCCAAAGTTTATCTCTCTCATCCTTTCTTCATTTCTGCATGTTAGAGAGTGGCACTACCTCTCACCCAGAAGCTCAAAAGAAAAAAAAAACAATAGTCACCCTTAATTTTTCCCACTTGACATCTCCCATACCCAATCTACCCCAAGTCTGAACTATCTCACACAAATGGTGCTGCTGTGATCTGTTAGTGCTCTTTGGGGAAGGCAATTAGATGCTGACCCTCTTGGGTGCGCATTTCACCTGGAAGAGCCTACAGAGTACCCGGTACCACATTGTTCCTTGACACAGGTAATGGGATGCCTGAACAAATATGTACAATATCCCTCAGACTGTGTCCCCCCAATAGCGAGATCCATAGCTTCTTACTCCTGGGATGTGCTTACCCAGCAAGCTCTCCTCTTGGAAGCAATGCCCATGAGAAATTTCAATCTAGACTACCTTTCACCATTGTGTATAGCCCATAAGAAATTCATGATTTCTTGCTCCCACAAAGCTAGTGGAAATCAGGGACGCTCCACGGTCTCTCTCCTCACCTGCTTTCACAAGTTACTCAAGCCAGCTTTCCAAATTCATAATTCTGAAGAAAGAAGTAATCATCAGCATGTATGTTCCCATATATTCCCAAACCCTAGTACACATGTAAAACTCTCGAAAGAATTCCAAGCACATTCTGACGACAGCCTAAGAAGGGCTGAAGAGTTCCTGCAGCTCAGAAGCTTCAGGCAGGGAGCAAGGAGACAATGTTCTCCTTGTGGAGGTGCCCACTCTCTTTCTCTCAGGGGTCTTCTAGGATCCACCTCTCTTGCCTAGGATGCTTACCTAGGCCAACAATTTAATACTTCAATTTAATGCTTGCATTTTAGTCTTCTCTTTATATATCTAGGAAGTAGATGATGGGGTGAAGTTCTCAAAACCAATTCAGGCACCATTACAAGTCCTAAAGGAACATATCTAGCAGCCCTTTTTTAGAACATGGTGTGGATATGGACTCACCTTTGGACTTAGGTGAAATTTCGAGACAAGAGGAAATGTCATTCAAAATTCATTGCAGGATAAATAGGTCTGGAGACAGAGAAAGATAATAAGCCTAATTTTGGACCTGCTGAATTTGAGGTGTTTGGGACTGTTTCCAGTTTATCTATCTAGACGGTCTGCAGCTGCATATAAGGGTCTGGAGCTCAGGAGAGAGAACCTGGCTAGAAATGGAGATAGAAGCCATTAGCATGTAGATGGTATGTGGCCCTTGAGAGTGGAAAAGAGTATAAAGTTAGATGAATAAAGTGCTAAAGAGAAGCCTTGGGAAGCACCACAATGCGAGGACATGTGAGAGCCCACAAAGGTGCCAGAGAAATGGCAGTCAGATAGGTAAGAGGAAAATAACTAAACATGGCATTCATATGCTTCTTTCCCTGGAGGTGTACAGTACTCTCTGTTTTCTTCATAAAGCAAGTTCTTAATGAAGTCATATGAGCCTTGTCTAACGAGGCCCAAAAAGTACAGAGTTGGTTGGTCTAGAGAGCCCAGCTGATACAATTTGAAATTCTACTGTATTCTTCAGCCATCAGATTTCCATCTCTGTAGCAAGCTCTAATGATACTTTCACAGATGACAAATGTCTTCTCTGGTAAAAAATTAATGCACCACAATAATTTCCCCTACTTGGGGTTAATGAACATGTCAGATGCTGAAAATGAGTTGTTTGAAGCGAAATTACTATAATCTATATTTAGAAGATTGTCACTGAGAATGGGAGGGGGAGGGCAGTTATGGGTGTATGTGGATATACTTGAAGTATAATTTTGGTATTAATTTTCATCAGGTCTTTATAATGCTTACTTGCTCAATAGTCTCATAAAGAAGAAAATTTCATCACATAGTCTATAACTTTGGCTAGAACCCTCCTAAACAATTATTTTCATTCATTCATTCAATATCCTGAACTCCTATTATGTGCCAGGCATGCTGCTATGTACTAGAGATAGAGAGATGAATAAGACATGATGATCCTTGCCCTGAAAGGGCTCATAATTGTGCATAAAAAATAAAATTACAATAAACTGTAGCATAATACTTTGGGCGGTGGAATGCTGTGGTTAAACAGAGATAGACTTGATAATCCATGTGGAATCCTTTACAGAGTCTGTGATGCTTCAGACTGAATCCTGAATGACAGTGGGGAAGAAACTACTGCAGGAAGAAGAGAGCCAAGGTTGAAAGGTGTGAGTTGGTGAGACTGTTAATGGAAACTGAGGACTTTTAGTTTGATTCATCAATCAATAGATTGATGAATGGGTGAACATTCACATTAAAAATGGCCTCATGTATAAAAACACATTTAATGAATGTATTTAATGCTTATTAACAGTACAGTGTAGGGTTAAGATGAGAAATGTGAGTCAGGCAGACAAGCATACTAATTCCAGCTCCACCCCATCAACTACTTTTGGGATTTTGGGCAGTCTCTATAATCTTTTTAATCCTCAATTTTTTTCTCATCTGTGAAACAGAAATAATTGTCATTTATAGAGTACTTACTATGTGTTAAGAACTTTTGGGTTATCTAATTTAATCTTCAAAACTACCAGGTAAGTACAATTACTTGACCCCTTTTACAATGAACTAAGGCAGAGACATTAATCAAATGTCAAATTAGGTGGTAAGTAGTAGAGCTAGGATTCTAAGCCAGTACCCTAACACCAGTTCATGCATTCTTAACCACCATATGCACCTGTTGTATTGGATGGTTGTAAGTTCATGCACTTAAAATGGTTAACACAGCATCTGGCACCGAGTAACCCTATATATGTATAAATTGTACCTAATTCATTATTATTATTTTAATATGACCAATAGGAATTATTGCTAGTAATTATTATACTATTGATGCTATGTAGGTCAAATGAAAGGGTGGACTTGAAGCACTTATAAAACTATATAAACTACTAAACAAAAACACAAAAGATTTTTCTAACAGTGTCTCTGAGATAACAGGCAAAGGTTCAGAGACATTAAAGAAACAGCTTGAGTTGTGAACTCAGATAACACTGAGTTAAAAATCAGCCTGTCGTTTACTAGCAGGTGGATTTTGCACATCAGTTCTAACCTCTGGGCCTCACCCTTACTGTGGAAATAATAGTTTGATTAACATAACAATAATAATATACACAGCATAGAGCTATTTGAAGGAGCCAATGAGAAATATATAAAAAGAACCTATTATAATACCTGGTGTAGGGTTGATGTTCAAGCAATGGTAGCCATTTATTTATTATTATTTTTTTATAATAATCATTATCATTTTCATTATAACTTAGGTCTCCTGTGACACAAAAGTAATAACTCTTCAAATACAAATACTTGCTTTTTTCCCCTAGAAATTCCTATGGGTGATAATTATGATTTTCAGTGGCTTATGCCACTACCCTCTATTTCAATTTCTTGATGCAACTTTTAAAACAGTCTCTGTTTTCTTTGTTTTCACCAGCACAGGGAGAGGAAAAGAATAATAGAATTGGCTGCTTAAAATGAGATTTCGGCATGAAGGAGGGAAAAAGAAATGTCCCTCCATTTTGACAGATCAACTAATAATTTTATCTACCATGGGAAAGTCTAAACAGCTCCAGTATAAAAATGTTAGTGGGGGTGAGGGGGCTCAAGATGGTGTGGGGAGGGTGGCGGAAATCTCCTCCCCAAACCATACATAGTTTTGAAAATACAACAAATACAACTATTCCTAAAAGAGAGACCAGAAGATACAGCACAACAGCCAGGCTACATCTACATCTGCGAGAAGTCAGCATCTCACAAAGGGGGTACGATACAAAGCCGTGACCTGGCGGGACCCGAGCACTCCCCCCACCCCAGCTCACCAGCAGGAGGAAAAGAATCAGAGTGGGGAGGGAGTGGAAGCACAGGAGTGCTAAATAACCAGCCCTGGTGATCTGCACTGGGAGCACAGACACACATCGCATGGTGTACTGGACATTAGAGAAACAGAAGGGCAGGATCCAAGACGGAGACTGGGAGCAGGTCCCCACAGCTGGTTCCCCTTGGACAAAAGAAAAGTGGCCGCTTTTCAAAAGTCTTAAAGGGACAAGGGCCCAACAGCTGAACAAAATTATCCCAGCACACTCAGCCCAGCAAGCTGGGAATCTTGAGGAACTTCAGGACCCCTAACCCCCTGCTGGGTAAAGCAGCCCGAAGGCCCTCATGGCAATAAGCAGCCTGCCATTTGTTTACCCTGGCCAGCACTGCAAAAGGACCAGCTGACGCGCCACAGCTGTGGAGCAGCTGGAGAGCAGCCCCACCCACAGCAACCACACAGAGTCTCCTCCCAGCACACAGCTAACGGGGATGGGCAGCAGAAGCTGAGCAAGGTCCGGAATGCACAAAGTGATGCCGTCCTCACAGTAGAACACGCCCAGCATGGCTGACTACCCCGCCCCACAAAGTGCTCTAGGCGAATCTGAGGGAGGCCCCACCCACGGCAGTTCAGGGGATTATCCCAGAGACAGCCTCCCAGTGTGCGGGTAACTGGTACAGGCTGCAGAAGCCAGAGCAAGGTCCGAAAGGCACGAAGGGGTGCAGTCCTTGCAGAGGAACACACCCGGCGTGGCTGCCACCCCCTGCAGTGCTCTAGGTTAGCCTGAGGGCCGTCCCCCACATGGCAGCTCAGGGGATTATCCCAGAGACTACCTCACAATGTGCAGGTAACTGGCCCACGCTGCGAAGAAGGGCAAGGTGAACAACAAGCAGGAAGGGACTTTGTTCTCCCAGCTGACATACATGCCACCTGCCTCCAACGACTTCTATTACCATGGAAAGGCAGAAGAATCTGGTACAGTCAAAAATCACTCAGGCAACCCCAGAGAGAGGGCCTGGTGGGATAGATATAACCAATCTTCGTAAAAAGGAATTCAAAATAAAAGTTATAACTATGCTGATGAACCTACAGAGAAATATGCAAGAGCTAAGGGATGAAGTCTGGAGGGAGATAACAGAAATGAAATAATTGATAGACGGGCTTAAGAGCAGACTGGAGGAGGTGCAAGAGACTGTAATGGAATAGAAATCAGAGAACAGGAATACAGAGAAGCTGAGGCAGAGAGAGATAAAAGGATCTCTAGGAATGAAAGAATATTAAAAGAACTGTGTGACCAATCCAAACTGAACAATATTCACATTATGGGGGTACCAGAAGAAGAAGAGAGAGAAAAAGGGATAAAAAGTATTTTTGAAGAAATAATTGCTGAAAACTTCCCCAAGCTAGGGAAGGAAATAGTTTCTCAGACCATGGAAGCCCACAGATCTCCCAACACAAGGGACCCAAGGAGGACAACACCAAGACATATAATAATTAAAATAGAAAAGATCAAAGACAAGGACAGAGTATTAAAGGCAGCCAGAGAGAGAAAAAAGATCACCTACAAAGGAAAACCCATCAGGCTATCATCAGACTTCTCAACAGAAACCTTACAGGTCAGAAGAGAATGCCATGATATATTTAATGCAATGAAACAGAAGGGCCTTGAACCAAGAATACTGTATCCAGCACGGTTATCATTTAAATTTGAGGGAGGGATTAAACAATTCCCAGACAAGCAAAAGTTGAGGGAATTTGCCGCCCACAAAGCACCTCTACAGGATATTTTAAAGGGACTGCTCTAGATAGAAGCACTCCTAAGGCTAAATAGATGTCACCAGAGAAAATAAAATCACACCAAATAAAGCAGACCAACCAAATATTAACTAAAGGCAAAAAATAAAATCAATTATCCAAAAAATCTGTCAAAGGAAACACAAAAGAGTACAGAATAAAACACCAAACACATAAAGAATGGATGAGGAAGAATAAGAAGGGAGAGAAATAAAGAATCATCAGACTGTGTTTATAATAGCTTAATAGGAGAGTTAAGTTAGATTGTTAGATAGTAAAGAAGCTACCCTGGAACCTTTGGCAACCACGAACCCAAAGTCAGCAATGGCTATAAGTACATATCTATCAATAATCACCCTAAATGTAAATGGACTGAATGCACCAAACAAAGACAGAGAGTAATAAAATGGATAAAAAAGCAAGACCCATCTATATGCTGCTTATAAGAGACTCACCTCAAACCCAAAGATATACACAGACTAAAATTGAAGGGATGGAAAAAGATATTTCATGAGAACAACAAAGAGGAAAAAGCAGGTGTTGCAGTACTTGTATCAGACAAAATAGACTTCAAAACAAAGAAATTAACAAGACATAAAGAAGGGCATTACATAATGATAAAGGGGTTAGTCCAACAAGAGGATATAACCATTATAAATATGTATGCACCCAACAGAGGAGCATAGACATATGTGAAACAAATACTAACAGAATTAAAAGAGGATATTGAATGCAATGCATTCATTTTAGGAGACTTCAACACACCACTCACTCCAAAGGACAGATCAACCAGACAGAAAATAAGTAAGGATACAGAGGCACTGAACAACACACTAGAACAGATGGACCTAACAGACATCTACAGATCTCTACACCCCAGAGCAGCAGGATACACAGTCTCTCAAGTGCACATGGAACATTTTCCAGAATAGACCATATACTAGGCCACAAAAAGAACCTCAGTAAATTAAAAAAGATTGAAATTGTACCAACCAGCTTCTCAGATCACAAAGGAATAAAACTAGAAATAAATTGTACAAAGAAAAAAAAGGTTCACAAACACATGGAGGCTTAACAACATGCTCCTAAATAATCAATGGATCAATGACCAAATTAAAACAGAGATCAAGCAATATATGGAGACAAACGACAACAATAGCACAAAGCTCCAACTTCTGTGGGACACAGCAAAGGCAGTTCTAAAAGGAAAGTATATTGCAATCAAGGCCTATTTAAAGAAGGAAGAACAATCCTCAATGAATAGTCTAAAGTCAAAATGATTGAAATTGGAAAAAGAAGAAGAAATGAGGCCCAAAGTCACAAGAAGGAGGGACATAATAAAGACCAGAGAAGAAATCAATAAAATTGAGAAGAATAAACTATAGAATAAAAAATCAATGAAACCAAGAGCTGGTTCTTTGAAAAAATAAACCAAATAGATAAACCCCTAGCCAGACTTATTAAGAGAAAAAGAGAATCTACACACATAAACAGAATGAGAAATGAGAAAAGAAAAATCACAACAGACCCAACAGAAATACAAAGAATTATTAGAGAATACTATGAAAATCTATATGCTAACAAGCTGGAAAACCTCGAATAAATGGAAAACTTCTTAGAAAAATACAACCTTCCAAGACTGAACAAGCAAGAAACAGAAAATCTAAGCAGACCAATTACCAGCAACGAAATTGAATCGGTAATCAAAAAACTACCCAGGAACAAAACGCCGGGCCGGATGGATTCACTGCTGAATTTTATCAGACATATAGAGAAGACATAATACCCATTCTCCTTAAAGTTTTCCAAAGACAGAAGAGGAGGGAATACTTCCAAACTCATTCTATTAAGCCAGCATCACTCTAATACCAAGACCGGGCAAAGACCTCACCAAAAAAGAAAATTATAGACCAATATCCCTGATGAACATAGATGCAAAAATACTCAACAAAATATTAGCAGACCGAATTCAAATATACATCAAGAGGATCATACACCATGATCAAGTGGGATTCATCCCAGGGATGCAAGGATGGTACAATATTTGAAAATCCATCAACATCATCCACCACATCAACAAAAAGAAGAACAAAAACCACATGATCATCTCCATAAATGGTGAAAGAGCATTCAACAAAATTCAACATCTATTCATGATAAAAACTCTCAACAAAATGGGTATAGAGGGCAAGTACCTCAACATAATAAAGGCTATATATGACAAACCCATACCCAACATTATACCTAACACTGAGAAACTGAAAGCTTCTCACCTAAGATCAGGAACAAGAGAGGATTGCCCACTCTCCCCACTGTTATTCAACATAGTCCTGGAGGTCCTAGCCACGGCGATCAGACAAAACAAAGAAATACAAGGCATCCAGATTGGTAAAGAAGAAGTCAAATTGTCACTATTTGCAGATGACATGATATTGTACATAAAAAACCCTAAAGACTCCACTCCCAAACTACTAGAACTAATATGTGAATTCAGCAAAGTTTCAGGATACAAAATTAATACACAGAAATCTGTTGCTTTCCTATACACTGACAGAAAGAGAAATCAGGAAAACAATTACATTCACAATCGCATCAAAAAGAATAAAATACCTAGGAATAAACCTAACCAAGGTGAAAGATCTATACCCTGAAAACTGCAAGACACTCCTAAGAGAAATTAAAGAGGACAGTAACAAATGGAAATTCATCCCATGCTCTTGGCTAGGAAGAATAAATATTGTGAAAATGGCTATCCTACATAAAGCAATCTATAGATTCAATGCAATCCTAATCAAAATACCAACAGCATTCTTCAACAAACTGGAACAAATAGTTCTAAAATTCATATGGAACCACAAAAGACCCTGAATAGCCAAAGCAATCCTGAGAAGGAAGAATAAAGCAGGAGGGATCTCGATTCCCAACTTCAAGCTCTACTACAAAGCCACAATAATCAAGACAATTTGGTACTGGCACAAGAGCAGACTCACAGACCAGTGGAAGAGAATAGAGAGTCCAGATATTAACCCAAACATATATGATCAATTAATATACGATAAAGGAGCCATGGATATACAATGGGGAAATAACAGCCTCTTCAACAGCTGGTGTTGGCAAAATTGGACAGCTACAAGGAAGAGAATGAAACTGAATCATTGTCTAACCCCATACACAAAAGTAAATTCAAAATGGATGAAAGACCTGAATATAAGTCATGAAACCATAAAACTCTTAGAAAAAACATAGGCAAAAATCTCTTGGACATAAACATGAGCAACTTCTTCATGAACATATCTCCCTGGGAAAGGGAAACAAAAGCAAAAATGAAAATTGGGACTATATCAAACTGAAAAGCTTCTGTACAGCAAAGGACACCATCAGTAGAACAAAAGACATCCTACAGTATGGGAGAATATATTCATAAATGACACATTCGATAAGGGTTTGAAATCCAAATATACATAAAGAGTTCACGCACCTCAACAAACAAAAAGCAAGTAATTTAATTAAAAAACTGGGCAGAGGATCTGAACAAACACTTCTCCAAAGAAGAAATTCAGTTAATAAAAAAAAAAAAAAAAGAATCTTCTCAACTTCCTGGGTATTAAAATGAAATCTTATTTAAAAAAAAAAAAGAAATTCAGATGGCCAACAGGCACATGAAAAGATGCTTCACATCGCTAGTCATCAGAGAAATGCAAATTAAAACCACAATGAGATATCACCTCACACCAATGATGGCCATCATCCAAAACACAAACAACAACAAATGTTGGCGAGGATGTGGAGAAAAGGGAACCCTCCTACACTGCTGGTGGGAATGCAAATTAGTTCAACCATTGTGGAAAGCAGTATGGAGGTTCCTCAAAACACTCAAAATAGAAATACCTTTTGACCCAGGAATCCCACTCCTAGGAATTTCAAAAGGCCAGTTTCAAAAGGACAGATGCACCCCTATGTTTATCGCAGCACTATTTACAATAGCCAAGAAATGCAAGCAACCTAAGTGTCCATCAGTAGATGAATGGATAAAGGAGAAGTGATACATATACACAATGGAATACTATTCAGCCATAAGAAGAAAACAAATCCTACCATTTGCAACAACATGGATAGAGCTAGAGGGTGTTATGCTCAGTGAAATAAGCCAGGCTGAAAAAGACAAGTATCAAATGATTTCACTCATATGTGGAGTATAAGAACAAAGGAAAAAAACTGAAGGAACAAAACAGCAGCAGACTCACAGAACCCAAGAGTGGACTAACAGTTGCCAAAGGGAAAGGGACTGTGGAGGGTGGGTGGGAAGGGAGGGACAAGGGGGAAAATGGGGCATTGCGATTAGCACACATAATGTAGGCAGAGGGCACGGGGAGGGCTGTACAACACAGAGAAGATAAGTAGTGATTCAATAGCGTCTCACTACGCTGATGGACAGGGACTGTAATGGGGTTGGTGGTGGGGAGTTGATGATGGAGGGAGTCTAGTAACTATAATGTTGCACATGTAATTGTAGATTAATGATACCAAAAAAAAAATGTTAGAGGGTGTAGGAGTTATAACCATTGTAAATGACACTTTTCATTTCCTTTGAAAAATCTTCGTGATTTATTACTTTTACTTAGAAATTGTCAAGGCTTCTTTCTCCGAGACACTTCCCCTGTCCCCTCCAATATTCATTCCATTAAGTGAGCGAGGAGGTGCTGTGGTGAGAGCAGACAGAGCAGAGGACTAACACTCCAAATAGTTCTGTTCAGGCTGGGCTCGGGTTGAGAAATATTTTATTTATTTCTGTCTGCCCACATCCCATTACAGGCAGTGAAGGGTAGGAGTGGATGAGTAAAACAATGTTTCTTCCATTTAATAAAAATGGAGTTATCAGTTCCGATGAAATTATTTAGAGATAGCACATACACCACAGCAAAGCGCAAAGGCAAACAGCAATTGGTTCCTTCATGCCTCATGGTCTTCGTATGTGCTTTACCTTCTGCTAGAAAACTTATCCCCATCCATAACCCAATGTAAACACACACACACAGACACACACACACACAGACACACACACACACAGACACACACACACACACACACACCCTCATCTTCCACATTTCAAATGTCATCTTTCTCATTAAGTTTTTTGCAGGCAGTTTAGGTTGGTTGTTCTCTAATATAGAACATTCATAGAGAACTGCAGGCCTTACAGTGATTATCACATGGTATTGTGAATTGTACTTGTTTTCTAGGGAAGTGGAATGGTATAGTAAAAAGAGCATGGACTTTGGTCTCAGGGAGATATGGAGTTGAATCCTAGGTCTGTTACCTACTATCTAGTAAACCATGAGCAAATTACCGGCCGTCTTAGAACCTCTGTCTGTAAAATGAAGATGATAAAAACCCACAAGATGGTTAAAGAGGACAGAATGAGATCACAAACAAAAATACCAAGAGAGCATTTTTTAGGAGTGGAAATACAGAGCTTTTAAGTATTGAAGGTCCTCTCTATTTCCCATGCTGAGACTCTCCCACACACCCACTGCCGTCTCTATCAGCAATGATAATTTAACACAATTTTCAGTGCTTAACTCTAATATCATTGCCTCTAGGAAAATTTCTCACATCCTTCCTGTAAAGATGTATCCCTTCCTCCTCAGAGCTCTTTAAAAATAGAGATTATATCTATCTTGATCACTGCTATATCTCTAGGGCCAAAGGTAATTGTAGATAGGCAATAAATAGTTGATTGTTGAATGGATGAGTTGGTAAGTGAATGAATGGATAGTTGGTTTTTCTCTTCTTATCACTCACCCTGTCTAGCATAATGCCTGCCAAAAGAGGCTGCTCAAAATGTCCACCAAATGAATAAAAATATCATTCCTATCTAGGCTAAATTGATCTTCCTGTTGCTCTTCAAATGTATTAGATAACAGAGTCTTGCCAAGGCCTTCTAGACATGGGAAGGTCCTCCTTTGGCTAGAGGTGAGCCAGTTTTTGCTGGAGCAGATGGACTGAGCTATAACAAAAAGCAGACTGGAGCAAGGAAGCTCTGAGATAAAGCTGACATCCTACTTGGCATGGCAAGAGGGAGAAAAGCTGAATGAGGAGTACACACAGATATTTATACTTTTCAGAATGCTGGGCTTTGACATGAGTAATCATTTGCAATTTCTCTACCTGGGATGGTGCCCTCTGGAAGCCACTCAGGTCCAGCAGAGGACAGAATGGTTAATGACTAGTAAAAAAAAAAGTCCAGTGGATGTCACTGGCCAAGAGAACCAAACTTGGGCAGGAGCATAACATTCCAAAGATCCACCATCATGTGCAAGCCAAAGGCTTATTCAGTGGACTAGATGCACATGACCCTAACATTATGAGTTCTTAGGATAGAGGAAAAAATAAACTTTTACTAATTAATCTCTTATGTTTTATTGTGGCAAAATACACATAACATAAAATTTACCATTTTTAGTCGTACAATTTCATGGCATTTAATATATTCACAAAATTGTGCAACGATCATTAATATCTAGTTCCAGAATACTTCCATCACCACAAAATTAAACCCCATATCCATTAAGCACTCAGTCCTCAGATCCCCACTCTCTCACTCCTTGGCAAACATTAATTTGCTTTGTGTCCCTTTGGATTTGCATATTCTGGACATTTAATATAAATGTAATCATATAATATGTGGTATTTTATGTCTGGCTTCCTTCACTTAACATGTTTTCAAAGTTCATTCATGTTGTAGAATGTATCAGCATGTCAGTCCTTCATATGGTTGAATAATATTTCACATTGTATATGCATATCCTACATTTTGTTTAAACATTCATCTACTTATGGACATTTAAGTCATTTCCACCTTTTGACTATTGTGAATAGAGCTGCTATGGACATTTGTGTACAAGTTTTTGCTTGATCTGTTTTCAATTCTTTGAGGCATGTACCTAGCAGTGGAAGAACATCATATGGTAATTCTATGTTTAACTTATTAAGGAGCCACCACTAAACTGTTTTCCACAGTTGTTGCAGCATTTTACATTCCCACCAACAATACATGAGGTTAACCTTTTTAAAAGTATCCATGTATAAAGGAATTTATACACATTTTCACATTTTATCCTCCCAATGTTTATCCTCTCATAATTCTATGAGGAAGGTATTATTATTATCCCTTTTTTCCCCACATGAAATAAGGATTCAGTAATTTGTCAAAACCCAAGTCTCTGTGGCTATGAAGCCTAGACTTTGGACCACAGTCAGGTCTCCTTCCAAGATCATGTGCTCTGGCTGCTCTCCAGGAGAATGTAATAAGCCCCAGAATACACTTCTTGATGTGTCTGTGCTCACCGCAAACCAACAGCTTTCAATCTTCTTAAGATTTTAAGTGTTCTGCATATTGTTTTTTCACAGGCAGCATTAGATTTAATTACCATTCCATCCATAGAAAAATTGAGGCTAAGAGGTGATAAGCTATTTATTCAAGCTCTCACACAATTAAGAGCACATTAAGAGTTTACTGAAGCCAATACAGGTGTATCTCAGAGATATTGTGGGTTTGGTTCCAGACAACCACAATAAAGTGAATATGGCAATAAAGCAAGTCAAATGAAATTTTGGTTCCCTAGTATATGTTACAGTTATGTATATCACGGAGCCCTTTCCAAAGCCTCTCACTCAACACTCTGTAAATGTTCCCTGAGTTCTGACTGCACCAAAGACATAACTACAGTGAGGGTTATGCGAATGAATCAAATACAGTCTCTGCCTTCAAGGAATTCAGTCAAGTGGGAATCATCTTTGGTCCTGCTCTTCTCCTTCACCTTCATCATTTGCTTCTAAATGTCACCATATTCCATCTTCTACATGTCCTATATGTTGCTCACACACACATAAGTAGTTCTATTATTACTGCCCCTGGAACAGAACAGGCTGTTTCACTAAGTTACTCCCTAAACTTCATCCCTCTATTTCATTCTTCACACTAAAGTCAGAATGATCTTTCTATATCTTATAGGTAGCTAACCATGGCATACTGATACTTACATCTATTCAGCTTGTTTTCCAATAACTATAAGAACACGTCCAAACTTCTCAGTGGAATTTTAAGGCAAAAGCAATTTGCCTATTTCTATTGCTTTATTTTTCACCAGTCTCTCTTCCTCCCCAAAGCATTATTTTCTTTGGTCTTCAAACTACTTGCATCTTCTCACATGAACCATCCTCTCTCATGCTTCTGGATCTTTGCATAGGTTATTTCCACTGCCTAGAGGACTACTAGTCATTCATAAAACAATTTCTGAGCAACTGCTACTAGCTAGGCCCTGTGAAAATATGATACAATTTAGATATGATACCTGCCCTTAAGGAGCTTGCCAGTGGGTTGTAGCCCATGGGTGAAGGTCCCAAGTGTTCTCTGCCGTGGTTCTTGTTTGTGCATCATTGTGTCATGCTTATTCAGTTATATAAAGTGCCATTTATCCTTTCCCATGGCATTGCTGCCTGTCAATTGATGAATGAATACAACTTCTCAGGGATGTGATGTGATTTCTGAGAAGTGATGACTGCTTTTTAAAGGCCACCTTTATCCATCCTGAAGGACTGTTTTAAAAGTCATGGTGCCCTTTGATGCCTTCCTGTAGGACAAAGGAACCAAGAGCTTATCTACGTGTATATATTCTATTAATACATAATGACTCCTAGGACAGGAAGGAAATAGAACTGCATTTCCTTTTTGGGCATTTCCAACAAAGCTGGAGAAGGAAAATGGTCTCATCTTAATGAAAAAGGCTGCTCTTGAGAATGTGTTTAAGGGAAGGTTACAGAAGCAATCTTTGAAGGAATATGGACAAAGCACAATTCATCATTTCATCCCAGGAAAGTGATTATCAGGAGAAAGGTAGCTTCAAGGCCAGCTCTGCCCTGCTTCACAAAAGATTCCATTTACATTTCAAGAAAGGACCAGAAAGAATACCCTACGGTGAGGCTACTTTACACAAGGCCTTCTCTGCCTTTCCCAGACGTCTGGCCCTTCTTAGTTGAAATGGTATCGCCTCTCTCTTTGTCCACGCCCTTGAACTATGCAGGAACAGAAACATCTCCCCCCAAATCCCACTCTAGCTCTGCAGAAAAGATGACATTCTAAGATACAAATCTAATTGTGTTACTTCTTTGATCCCTTTAGCCATTTTTCCCTCCATATTGTAAGAGAAAGTTTAAGCTCCCAGCATGGCATTTAAAATCCTCCATGTCTTAACCCGCCTCCCTTCGCGGCGCGCTTCTTGATGCAGGCTGTTTCTCGGCACACCACTACCGCCTGTTCCCACCACCACGGTACATGCCTGTTCCTTGGCGCTGTTGCCTCTGCCTGGAAAACCTCTGTCTCTTCCCATGTGAATTACTCTGTTTACCCTTCCAGATCTATTTCCTTTCCTCCTCTCCTTAGTCTGCCTGCGTCCTGGAGCTGAGGAGGACGGCTTCACTGCCTCATGTGGGATCCCTTGCCTTTTCTCTTCCCATTGGATTAGGCCGATGGGAAGCTTGGGCAGGAGACTGGAAGGCAGGAGAAAAGAGGGGTTGAGATATTTATTCTGTCCCTTCCCTTCACACCCACCACAATACGATAGTTATTGGCTACAGGTTTTTTTAGGATTCCAGTAACAGCTTCCTGCCCTTAAACCATCATCTTTGAGGTGGAAACAGCTTTTACTATTGCCAGTCCCTAGATGTTCCTCCATCCCGATGATTCCCTTAAATCTCTACTCATCTTTGTGAACAGGCTCTTTAAAAAAAAAACTCTTTTCGATTATCTTTTGGATACACCATCTGTTTCCTACTAAGACTGACTTGAAAAACCTTTATGACCTGGGGAATCCTTCCTCACCCTTCAAGATCAATTCAGGGGTTATCTCCCTAGGAATTCCCAGAGCTAGTTGTTTCCATGTATCTCTCCCTGTACTGCTCTCATATACTTACCACACTGCACTTTTATCGGTTCACGATAAAATATAAATACCATGAGAGCAAGGACCTTTCCTGTATTGTTCATGAAATTTATTCAACAATTAAAATGGTGTCTGGCACACTGCAAGTGTTCAATAAATGTTTAATGACTTCTTACTTGAAAGTAAGAAGTAAGTGTACATTCTCTTTGTATGCTTGGTATTTGGCTCAGAGAAGTTACCTCAAAAATACTGCTTGAACTTTTTTTTTTAAAGTAATATTTTCAGGGGTAGATATAGAGGAGGAAAAAGACTTTCGTTGAGAAGAGAATATAAACCAGATAAGTCTCATACTAACACCTCTTTCTTTCTGTCTCAGGAGTTGGGGAGAGAGTAGAGGAAGCATTTAGAAAGGAAACTGACACAGAATCAAAACACTAGATACATCAGGACAGTAAAGTAATTCTCTACTGAGCAATGGGGCAATCCAAAGAGGGCCAGGTGATACTTGCACACAGAGTGGGTTGTGTTATAAGACAGGAATTCTGAGCTAAGAGAATTTGAATCTTTTATGCTGTACAGTAAGCACACCTGTTCATTGCTCCAGAGGGAGACATTATCTCTTATCTTCCAGGGATGATAAACATCCAAAGATAGTTTGGAACAAAGGCAATCAGTTTCCTTTTGTATGTGAGGCACACAAAAAGGTGGGATATATATGCATTATCTCCTAACACAAACCTCTGCTCTGGCATCTGGGTAAATACTTCTAGTGACAAGGATCTAATCATCTCTTATGCCCACCAATCCAGTGGTGTCACAGGTGAATTCTTCACTGGCTGTTTGAGAAAAATAAATGAGATGAGGCCTAGTACAAAATAGGCATATTCAATAAATATTCTCTTAATACTTCAAATGCTCTGAGGTTAGTTGATTGTCATGTAAGAAAAATAATCTACTAAATATGTTCAAGAATTCTGACTGTCTGGCAATAAAAGCCCACTCAATAAGGACCTAATTTATTTCCCTTTGATTCCTTCCTACGAGGACTCTTTAGGACAATTAGATGTTTTTTTAACTTAGAACAGAAGACACTGTTTAGTCTATAAAAGCCAAGGAATATGGGAAGCACAGCAGGTCCTAGAAGAGCCAATGAAATAATTCAGAGTCAAGAGGCAAGCAGAGAAAGCATTCTACTGGAGACGTTCAGCCGGTTGCAGAGTAACTAAATAGAAATACCTAGCAGGTACAATGAAATTTGGAAAGAGAGATTTAAATATAATTAAAGGGACTATGTTGTCCAATGAATTATTATAATAAACTTTCTGCAAAGTTATACTAAGTGAAAGCACTTTCCTCATAAATTTCCTCATAGCCCTTCAACTGAATGTGGGAGATAATACTGTTATTTCATCTTCATTTATGGAAAAGGTAACTGAAGCTCAGTGAGATTCAGTAATTCACCTAAGAAAAAGAGGTAGAGCCAGAACTTTGGTCCAGAAATGTACTTTTCCACTATAGCAGGAGAGTATAGAAAAAGGAGAGGACAAAAATCATGAATCTTCAGGAATACACACCATGTAGGAAGGCAAGGAAAGTTAATGAAATCTTGGAAAGAGATATAAGAGGGGTGCATGGTTTGAGCCTGGTTGTGGATTATAACCTGCAAGTAAGCTCCTCACAGGTAGGAACTGTACTTCTTCATTATACACGGTGCTTGCTACTGGGCCTAGCATACAGAGGGTCGCTGAATGAATAGAGTTGTCATTCAAATCATTAAATCTTTCTCTGCTAAAATTTTTCTAAAGCTAGCTTAATGACTAACACTGATCTATCTTTTTAAAATGAAAACACTTAACTGAAACTCCTGGGTGTCAATACAGGTAAATGGAGATGTGATGTGAGTATGTGAATAAATCTCCTTCAACTATTCATTTGTTTAACAAACATTCATTAAGCTCCTATTCTGTGCAAAGCAGACTGATAACATTCTGCCCATTTAATAAAATATAATTTAATTATAAAAATAACTTAAGTGAACTATAAGTTCCTTAGGTCCTGGATAAAAAGCAATTTAGTGAAAAAAATGTCATAGGAAATCTAGGCCCAGAGCCTTTTTTCAATCTGTATATCCATATGATCTTCCAATTTAGTTTAGATCTCATTCCTATTTTGATTCTTCCTTTAGATCTCATTCTCCCTTCTTTGATTCCCCCTCTCCCAAAGAATTCTTGCTGGGTTGTTTTAGGAGGCCAAGAAGTTCCACAAATCACTGACTCTAGAACATGGTAGGCTTAAAATCACCTCTTTGGGATCAATTTCCTATCTACCTATATAAAAACACTCAACAGAGTGTGAAGAAAAGCAATACAGGTATACAATCCCTTAGCCAAAAACTCAGGAACTGAAAGGTTTGGGATTCAATTTTTTTAATCATTAAAAAATTTTCAATGCACACAGTGTTTATTATTTAACATATTCAGTGAGTTCCATGGCAGCAGTCAATAATCAAACACAATTTCTATAGCAAAATCTAAGAATATTCACTCTAATTGGGATGAACAAAGACTGTCACCTCACACCCTGACAGATCAGATTTTACCACAAAATAAGTTTAACATTACTTAAAAATCCACCATTTTTGGATTTCAGAATTAAAGATGAAGGACTATGGCCCTAAACCAGCTAAGTGATCAGAGGCCAGTTCACCCAGTCACAATGTAAATAACATTGTCTGCTGCTAGACCCCAAGGTATCTATATTTCTGATTGTATTTCAGTCTGGCCTCCAATAAGCACTTCTGCCGAGCTGAGAAAGAAATCTGCCTGAAACGCAAATCTGAATATGTCAGTGGTATGGGGCGGTGATGGGAGTGGGGAGGGGAGTGATATTAGGTCTAGAAGATCTAGGGATGAGAATTTTCTAAAAGTCTCACCATCAGGTAGGGAACCTAAGATCTCTGACATTTTTCCATGGATCATTCCACTAAACAATGTTGACTTGTTTTCCCATTGCTTTAAAGATAAAACCCAAATTCCTTATGGAAAAAAGATTAGTTTTGACAGCTAAAAAAACCGTAACATAACTGCTATGGTCTGAATGTTTATATCTCCCCAAAATTCATCTGTTGAAATCCTAATTCCAAAAGGTGATGTTATCAATATGTGGGGCCTTTGGGAGGTTATTAGGTCTTGAGGGTGGCACTCTCATAAATGGGATAAGTGCCCTTATAAGGGTGGCTCTAAGGAGCCTTCTGCCATGTGAGGATAACATGAGAAATCTGCAACCAGGAAGAGGGCCTCAACTCAACCACGTCGGCACTTTGATCTTGGACTTCCAGCCTCCAGAACCATGAGAAACATATTTCGGTTGTTTATAAGCTGCCCAGCGTGTGGTATTCTGTTACAGAAGCCTGCATGGACTAAGACCATTGCTATCCCCATTTTACATAGAGGGAAACAAAAGCACATAGCGGTTGAGTGACTTGCCCAAGGCCACCCACCTATTTGATGCCTCTCACTTGGACATGGTTCCATGAGCCCTGATCCAACATTTCATCTGCTTAAAATCAATGTTTTCCCATAATGACTCTCCCACCCTCATACAATACCATTCCAGACCTAGTGTCCTAGTCTCATTAGGAGATGGACTGACAGAAACTAGCTTGCAGAAATGGAAAAAACTCTGAACATAGGCAAAATGCTTGGAAAAACATCAAGAGTGAGAGCAATGCAGTTAAGCAGAGTGTGTTTTCCTTAGACGGGAATCATATACATGAACTTGCTACACTCAGGATTTCAGATCTGAAACTTTGGAATACTCTATTTAGGTAAGTCAGTTGTGCCTCAGTGTACCTCACCTGTAAAACGGGGGAAAACAAAACAGTAACTACCTTACAGGATGTGAAGAGCAAATGAGGTAACGTGTGTAACAGGACTCAGTACAGTGCCTGTCTCAATAGTTGGGAGCTGCTGTTAGCAGCCAAACTCTTATAAACAGAAGTAGAATAGTAATTGTCAGCAGCTGGGGAGATGGGGAAAAAGGGAAATTCTTGTTCAATGTATAAGAGTTTAAATTTTGCAAGATGAAAAAGTTCTAGAAATCTGTTGGACAAAAATGTGCTTATAGTTAACACTAAGATACTGCACTTAAAAATGGCTAAGATGGTAGATTTTGTGTTATATGTTTTTTATAAAAAAGATATTAAGTAATACAGATTTATTGAATGAGTGACTAAAATATTTTCCATACTAAAGAACTTCCAAACTCTTAAGACATGTCAAGGAGGGTTCCTATTATTTATCCCAAAATATGTGCCTATATAAAATATTCCTAAGCAAAATACAATGAACAAATGAAAACTGTAGTGAGAATTTTCATGGTTAGCTGCTTTATTATTTTTTTGATATGTTTATTTTTATTATTGGTTACAATATTAAAGGAGGTTATATATTAAAAAGATACATCAATATTTTAAGGAGTCTTTAATCAAATTTCTTTATGTCTTTTGCACAATTTTCTAAATGAAATCATTTTTAGCTTTAATATAAAAGAAACTAAGGAAGAGAAGACATAGATATTGCAGAAAATCTTAGGTTTGAAACTGCTTTCTTTTTATCATCATCACTCACAGCAGGGCATCTAAAATTCTTGATATTCTGTGGCTTAAACTTTGTGGATTACATACTAACCCAAAGAGGGGATAACTCTCTATTTAGGCAAAAATTGGAGTGAAATGTTCGCACTTGGGTTACAAAACGTCACTCTTGCTATATATATGCTGGTATCTAAAGCATCTAACCATTGGCTACGTTAGCAAAATTTGTCAAAAATACAATAGCTCCCAATGTGGTAAAGTGGTTTTTATTTTACTCATGTGGGCATTGTAAATCTGTATTATCCCTTTTGACATTAATATGGAAATATGAACAAACAATGATGACATTAATATTCTTTGACCCTGGATCTTAAACTATTCCCCTTATTATTTCTTAAATGAATAGTAAAACAGAAGCTTAAGAAAACCCACTATAACTCTAAATATTAAAACCTGTTCATTAGCTATGTTAGGTTAAAAAAAATGAATGTGTATATTTATAAATATATATAGACAGATACATCAAACAAAGAGAATGAGGTAAATTTTGGTATGATTATGCAACTGAATAGTTAAAATTGTAATTACAAAGACTATGTGTAAAACAAAATATGGGCTGACTTTGGAAGATTGTATGATGTTCTGACGCCTACTAATAAAAAGCATTATATAATCTTGCATTTCTATGGCTAGAGCCACTTAAAATATGTATACATAAGGAGACTATTGGAAAGAAATAGGCAAAAATGGAATTAATTGTGTTTCAGTAGTAGGATTAATATTGAATTTTTTTCAAAATTGATTTTGTCTTTATTGTTTTTAGAAAGCAAAATGTAAAATAAAATAGAACACACAAATCTCTGTTCACTTGATAATTCAAAATATCATCTCTTCAGACTCTGGACAGTGACCTCAAATAGTAATTTTCTACCAGCTCAGGTTGAAAGTCTGATCAAGATGATTGTCGTTTCAGAGTTGGAACAGAGGGTTGTTTAGCCCTAAAGTGTCTGACTTGGATATTGTAGGAGCCTCAAATTGGCTTTATAGTCTGTCTAGCTAGTTAATTCATATCAAAGCTGTGAGACCCTGTGCAAGGTTTTTAATCTCTTTTTACCTCACTTTTCTGAACCATAAAATGAAGGTAATACTACGTATTTCATGAGAATTAAATGAAGTAACACATATATGATGATATCTAATATAGTGGATAATATACAGCAAGGCCTCAATAAATGTGAAATGAATGACTGAATTAACTTTTAAAAATTAATGTGAATGAATGGATGAATAAAGTAAACAAAGGAATGAGAAAGAAGTCAGTTTCAGAGTTCTAGCTCTAGCATGTATTAGCTGCGTGACTGTAGCTAAATAACTAAGCTTTTCTGAGCCTCAGTTTTCTTATCTATAAATTAGAGGGATTAAGTCTTTAGGTTTCCCTTTAACTCTAAATACTATATATTATACATGGATGACGATGTGTGATATTAGCATATGCAGAGAAAGGGATGTATGTTCTATTACCTTTTTTTTTTGGAGTCACTAAGATAACCCTCATGTTCTTTCTAAATGAAGCTCTCAATAATCATTTCTTTAAGCCTCACTTTTAATTAAGTAGCCCAACCTACTTTATTCAAGTTTTGAGTATTTTACAGTTAATATCAGATTTTCAAAAAAACCACAGACTGCGGGAACAATCAGCCTGTCAGTTTATAGACTCCCTTCATAATATCTTTTCACCGTGCAAGATTCCATTGAGATTTTAAGTATTGAGTAGATACCTAAGCTTTGAAAAAAGGTTGGTGTGTGCTGACAAAAATGTGATGATCATGTCAAAACATTCAAAGAGTTAGTAATCCTTACTATTCAATCTTCATCAGTCTATTAGTTTTTGCTGTCGTATGTTTGTATATGTTTTCAAAGCATTGATCCTGATATATTTGAACTCCTTCCTGATATTAATGTATTTAAAATACATGCTAGACTTGTACCCATTATTAACTTGATCATATGCAACTTTTCAGATCCTTAATGCTTTCCATAAAGGTTCTAATAGGTAAGAATTAAAATGCTTAAAGCCATAACTGTCATAAGTATGACGTTATGTGGCATCAAAAAAGGAGCATAGATTTTGGAATCAGACATCTAAATGTCAATCCTGGCCAGTGTAGCCTTGGTCATGTTACTTAGAGTTAGTTCATTTGTTACCTGGAATGTAATAAGATGCCTAACACATACTGTTGTTGTAAAGATTAAACAAGAAGATGCACATGAAATACGTAAGACAGTGTTTGACATTGTCAGGTACTCAGTTAACATCCACCTGTGAACTGACTAGATTTCTTTCTACCAATATATGTCAATATCATCTTATGCCTTTTCCTAAGATACTCTTTCTAGTAATTCTAATAATGAACACATATTTTAGGGGCTAGCCAACTTTCCCATAAAGGGATAGATAGTAAATATTTTAGGCTTGTAGGCCACAAAGTTTCTGCTGAAACCATGCAACTCAGACTAAGTAGCATGAAAACAGACAAAGACATAATACATAAATGATTATGTACAATAAAACTTTATATTTACAAAAACAGGTGTCCAGCCCATAGTCCATAGCTTTCTGACCCCTGCTACAGTGCATGTTACTTATGTTAGTTCATCTAACATAATGGGCAGGTCTGTGGATCATTTTCTGTACATAATATCTGAAGGAGTCTTGGTCACTTGCTGTAAGTTTGTCACCAAACTTCAAACTCTGTGGAGCAATGTGGTACAGGTAATAAGGAGTGGTCCCAATATACAGTGACCTACTAGTGCCTACTAGTGCCTCAACACTAGAAGCATGCAAACAGAAGCTGAATGCCCTCTATCAGGAAAACTACAGAAGGGATCATGGAGAGGGCATGAGAAAGTTATAGGAAGGATGGCTGAGGTTTCTCCTCAAGCTGAGACAGTTTCCTTGGGCATGAAATATGAATACATCAGATGTTTTGGACAGTTCATTTGAGATTAAATCATGTACCATCTTAAAAATTGTTTAGAGGAAGAAAACCATCATGTCACAGTTTAAATGAGAAAAAAGTATTACGAACGAAGAAATGACTTGGAAGGAGTTAAAAGAAGGTAACTAGAATTGAATGGTTGAAGGCCCAGCTTGGAGGCATCAAGAACCTCATGAGGGAGGGATTTATAGTGCTGGTAGCTCCTTTCATCATCTAGGAATGAAAAGGGAAGTGATCATCATAGACTGATCAGCCGAAAGGAAATTTAGAGATTATCTGCCATCTTTCTAATATTTTTGTATGTGAGGGAATAGAGACTCAGAAAAAAGTGATTTGACGATGGCAAACAGAGAATTAACAGAGGAACCTGCCCTCGAATCTATCCGGCCAGTCTCCAAAGCCTCCATAAGAGGCTCTTCTATTCACCTCATTGCCTTAATTAGCTAATTTCAGGCTCAACACAATCCTGCAAACTAAATTCTGTTATTTTCATTTTACAGATGAGGCAGCTAAGGAAGTCAAGTAATTCCACTGAGAAGTAGTAGAGCTAGGATTCAAATTCTGATTTCCTGATTTCTAGTCAAATGCTGCCTGTCCTCTTAAGCCTTTTCTCATGCCTGAACTAAGCTGCTTTCCAGACACTACTTATTACAAATATTTCTGAGAGCTCAGTAAAACATTTAAACTTGAACTCGTTTATAAATGTCACCACAAACATCCTGACTTGAGAGGAAATCTGAGCTCTGTATACAGAACTGACAAACAGTAAGGGAAAAGGAGAAACTCTGTGGTCCCGTGTCCTTGGAAGACCCTTTTAAGGTTTCATATGACCAGGAAATCAGATTAGCTACTAGAGTAGAAGTCATGGTTTAAGTTTCTGGGTAAAATGAATTATGTATTTTTTTTTAACACTTCAGTAGCTTGACTTACATAAAAGTATAATCCAATTGAGGATTCTGATAACTGCAGAAGTCCCAAATGCAGGGAGCAAGCTGAGCAAGGAGAGATAGTCGTCCCCTGAATAACCGACAGAATTCCATGTCAGACTATTCTTCTGGATTCTGTTTCTGTGGATCCAGTTAAATACAATTTGAGTCCTGTTCTCTGGGAAATCCAATTCATTTCTAAACGGTTTGTGAAACGAAACAAAATGATGATTCCACAGATAGAAGTGGTCAGAGCCACGGAGCAATGGCTGTCGCTACGGACAGTTATGTTCATGCAGCAGAAATAATTTAATTACCATTTAACCTTGTAATTCTCAGAAAGGCTTTGAGGTCCCAGAGGATCTGTCCAATATGCTATTTAATTTATAAAATATTCTTTAATCGTACTTAACTTCACTATCTCATATAGGGGAAAATGAAGGCCTTATATGGCTCTGGGTTCTTAGTGCCAGAAGATGGTCAATTATAGTAAAAACAGAATTTTAGTTGCAATATATCCTAAAAATGGTGGATCATGATGCTGCAGGGAAGCTTCACTAATAATGAGGGAGACATACTCAAAAATATCTAAGGAAGAAATTTTACATATCAAAGATTATATACAGCAGGCCCTGTGCTAGGTGCTTTACATAATTTCATTACTTCTCACAACTCTCAAATAGGTATATAACCTTTCCTTTTTTAAAGAAAAGAAAAATGAAGCTTGGAAACTTCTAATAACTTGCTCACAATATATAACCAAGGAAGTAGCAGAGCTAGGATTGGAACTCCAAAGCCTATTCTTTCTATTATAGCCTCTAAGCTGCCTGCTGCAGTCTTAAATTTTTATTAGTCTATAATGCCGCCTTTCTATTTTGCTTTTTGGTCCACTTGCAACTACCCTGACAGCTTTTTGCTTATGAGTGAGTCTGGCCAACCATTCCACAGGTATATGCTAGATCCTCTACTCGACCCTTGGGAATACAAGACTCTCTGCCCTTAAGAAACTCAGAGCGGAAAAGAGGTGCATGGGGGTGCTGTGGAGAATCAGAAAGACCCCTAATCTGGCTTGTGGTGAGAAGAAAGGCTCCAAGAGAATATACACTGAGCTGAGGCTTAAAATTTCAGGGGAATTTGCCCCCCAAAGTGGTAGGGTAGGATGGAGTTCTGAAGAAAAGAGTGCTGAAGGAAGAAGGGAGGGTATTCTCTGCAGAGAAATGTGTGAAGTTGTGGTGGTCAGGCGGAGCCTGGTACTCTCTGGACACTGGTAATAGTTGTGGCATGTAATCCGAGCAAGAGATTGATCAGAGATGAAAATGGAGAGGGGGGCAGAGGCAAGACTACAAATCCTTGTGAGTCAAAAATTTGGACTTTACCCTGGGATCAGTGAGAAGACATTAAAGGGTTTAAAGAGCAGTTATAACTTCTGACTTTTAAAGAGAACTTGCTGGCTACTGTATGTAATCAAACTGGAGTTAAGAGAATCAGTTACAGTGTTAGCACTGTGATCCACAGAGATGGAAATGGCCTGAACTGAACTAAGGCAGTGGTAGTAGGACAGGAAGGAGAGACAGATCTAAGAGATGTCTGGAAGATAATATCAATACAATCTGGTGATTAAATGTAGGGATGAGAGATGGGGAAGAATCAAGGGTAACCCTGGGGTTTTGGACATGGGGAAATGCGTGGATGCTGGTGCCAACTAACCAGAAGAGATAATATTGGAAGAAAAGGAGCATACAGGGGAGAGGAAATGAACTTAGGAGAATAACACAGCATTTACTGAGCACACGCTGTGGTAAGCTCTGTTCTGAGAACTGTTTGTTTTAGATGGAATTTGAACTCAACATCTGGTGCTGCCACAGTGTGCCAAGGTGGTGAGGCAACAGATGCTATCTAGATTTGCCTGCCCAATACTATAGTCACTGGTTGCATGTGAGTACTTAAATTTAAAGTAAAGAAAATTATATAAAATGAAATATTTATTTCTTCAGTCACACTAACCACAACCGAAGAACACAATAGACATATGTGGTTAATGGCTACTGAATAAAGCTTCACAGATACAGTACATTTCCATCACTGCATAAGGTCCTATTGTGCAGTGCTGCTATAGATATTTGGCTTCAAAGAGCCAGTTGGGTATCCTCTCCTGTGGAGCATAACAGCCTCCAGACTGTCCAAATGACTGCTGTGGAGGATACAGGTAAACAGGGAACTACACTTCTCAGAATGACTTTTCCTGCATGGTTATGGGTTAAAGTTAGCCAAAAGAGGAACTTGCACATGTTTTGGAAGGTGAAAGAAAGCAGCAGTCATTAGCCTCTGCAGATCTTTGTTTAGTTCAATGTTATGACATCAGACACAGGGCATCTTGGGGGTTCCAGCTTGTCTTCCTCTCTCTCTGGCTCTATTTCAGCCCTTTTCCCTTACTGCTTTCCCTGCTCACTAAAGACCTCACAGCCACAAGATGTTTGGCTACAGGCCCACAGACTCAGTAGCTACACAGAGGCAACCGCTTTCCACAGATTTCTCTGCGGTCACCCACTAGGCCGTCTCACATTGACGCTTTCCTTCTCCGATTGGCAGACTGGTGATTCTCCTCTGTCCTCTAACTCTGCATTCCTAATCAGCACTTCTCCAGATCCCACCACATTTATGTCATGTGTAATTCCTTTAAAGAACCCCCTATCCTCTCACACTTATAACGATTCTGCTCCTCTCACCACACCTTCACTGGTGCAGCAGCCATTCCAAGAAATGATAGCAAAGGACTCTACTGGCAAGAGCTCTGTCCTGGGAGTCAGAAAGCCTCAGAAGGATGGTATTGCTAAAAGAATACAGACTCTGGAGTCACACAAAGATTCAAATGCTAGCATTGCCACTTACTAGAAGTTTGCAAACTTTAGCAGATTATCAGTTTTCTTATCTTTATAAGGTAGATAACACCTCCTTCGCAGAGAGTCAATGAGAGTGTAAAACAATAAAATGTATGGCAAGGATTAACAAAGCATAGGACCGAAGCAGATACTGAATCACCAGGAATGCTTATACCTTAGCCATACTAAATTGGAATTCTGAGCCCATCATCTCTTAGACATGAGAACTCAGCCTTCTTATGTCCAGGTTTCTCCTTAGACTCTACCATGGCTTCTAAAGTGACACATGTCTCAGGCTTCTGAGTAAAAGACTTAATACATTCTGGGCTGTAATTCAGTTAATCTAATCTCAAAATCTCTATCTTTTTTCAAGGATTGGGCTTTACCAAGATGCAGAAGTGGGTTTTCTTTTACATCAATAGGGGAAATTCAGTCGTTGAAATTCTTTCTTCTTCCAATGATTTTTATGCCATTCATCAACTTGTGTGGTTGTTTTGAAGTCTAAATGTGACAATATAAGGTAAGCTCTTATACCAGAACCTGACATATGGTAGGGATTCAAGACTGGTAGTCCTGGCATGGCCAACTGAAATAGTAGTAGTTGTAATAACAGTGGCACTACTAGTACTAATAACAGCAAAAATAAAGTAATAAATATAACAATAACAATAATGACAACAATAATAGTAATGCTAAATCAAAACTGAATTTTAGTGATCAGTTAGGCCCAATGTGTCACTTGATTCAGAAATTAAGGTCCAGAGGAACTGGACCAAAATTGCACATTTGGATGGAAAAATCCCTTCTCATTCCCAATCCTGTGACTTTTATACTTCAAAAAAGTTAGATTGCAGAGTTCTGATTTAGTTCAGCTGAGTACATTTTAACACACTCAATACTAGATAAGTAGGACAAAGTTTTGTCTCTGACAGAATTCAACTTCTAGTAGTGAATCAGGCTCACATACCTATTTCAAAAGTACTGTGAAGAGGTATTATAGAGGTACATAAACATGCACAGAGGAAGGAACTGCTAGCCCTGCTTGGCTTGGAGCAGGACACAGAGAAGTTCCCCAGAGGTGACTTCTGAGCCAGGTCTTTGAGGACATAAGAATATTTTGACATGGAGTTAAAAAGGAAGGGGTACTAAGTGCACAGAGTTGTATGTGAATGAAGACCTGAAGGTTTGAGGATATATTATAAGGAGAAGTTTGATGTGGATGCCCAAGGACAGATTCATTTATTCAACTACTCAAAACACTATTTGTTGGACGCTGTTCTGTGCCAAGCAGTGTGCTAAGCTGCGGGTGGTATGTGAAGGGCTCTGACTACCAAGCCAAAGAACAGGAACTTTATGCTACAGACAATGGGAATAGTAGCTTTTTAAGACAAAGGAGAACAAGATGAAAGCTTTCCCCTTTCTTATTAACCTGCTTAGGTTGCTGCTAGCTGGACTATTTCCCCTGGGTAGGACCTAGACCCTGGGGATCAAAGTGCCACTGGAATTAAAGCCAAAGCATCTCTAAGAGCTGCAGCTGAAAATGGAAGAGACCTTTCTGGGACATTTAATTTTGTGCCTGGTGCTGTGGTAGCAGGAAAGCATCAGCCCTGCCCTGCTGATCTTCCAGTGGCTGCAGAACTGTACTTTGAGGAGAATGACCTCTGGGTTGATTAAGATTTGAAAAATGTTGAATTCATGCTATAAATTCTGGCTCAAGCTGAAGAGGCACTAATGTGATTGGGACTCATGCAGTAACTGTCAGAGGCAAGAGATCGATCTGAAATTCATGTTCAACAATCCTGCTTTACCCATTGGGCCAAAACCAGCTTTTAAAAGTCGGCAGCTTCCTTAAGAAACATGGGGTCAGTCTGTTCCCACCCCTCATTGTTGCTTCATATTCCAGGTATCTCATGAGTGGCTAATATTTTAACACTTCAATGAGATGCAAACCCTGGCTTTCCAAAAAAAAAAAAAAAAAGGAAAGAAAAAAGCAAGAAAGAAAAGGAAAAAAACCCTGAAAAATGTACAAAAGTTTCCTAAATTGAGACTTTCCATTGCAGACATGTATTTGGTGCAAGGAATTCACTATATGTCAGTCTCACCTTCTCTCTGCTCCAGCATTGCTTAAAATTCACTAGGTATAGCATTTTATTTCAGCAATACGTTTGCTGCACCAGGGAGGATGAGCTGAGTCAATGAGCAGCTTCATTTACATCTGCAAACTCTGCTTTTCAATCCCCAGATGATCCTGGACCCATGGTACAGAAAATCAGGTATTTATTGCCATTCTTATCTCTCTGCCTAATGCTTTGTTTCAAAAAGAATGAAACTTCCTAAATTGTAAAAGAAAAATTAAGCCAAACCATCAATCTTCCCTGTGTTTTTCAAATAGGGCCCCTGTTCTAGAGTGGCATGAGAAGACAAAAATGCCAGACACACCTAACCCTATCTCCCAAGCCATAATAGAGACATATTTGCTATTAGAGAGGTGCTGTTTGGTATGACCTTAATCCATATCCTGTAGTATTTGTTTTCATATGTTTGCAGTGAAATATGCATACACATTAAGAGGTCATTAATATGAGTTAAGCTCTATGTGCCCAGCCCAAAGTTAGGTGTGGCCTTCAACATGCTCCCATGGTGCTCTGGGCTCTGCCTTGATCAGGGCACTTTTCATGTAGCATAATGTCATCATTCAGGCACAAATATGACCTTAACCAAAAAAAGGACATTTAAAAAACAAATAGTCATAGTCTCAGTAACTGGTTTAATACCTGGAAAATGTTAGGCATTCAGTAACTATTGAATGAATGGAAGAATGCCTGAATGAGGATGAGAGAAGTACAAGGAGAAAGGAAGTAAAGAAAGAACAAAGGAAGAAGTGAACAGAGAAAAAAGAATGGGTATGAAACCTATCTCGGGGGTAATGTTAAAATTTTACTAAGTTATTGGTTAGATAGATAGATAATGTCTATCCGTCTACCTGTATGCATGTGTGTATGAGTGCCTCCCCCACAAACATAGTCTCATGTAACAGAGCATCCTCCCTGCTCCCTGGACTGGAAGAAGGTAGAAGACACTGTTAATTCTCCCCCATCTTATCCCAGACTTGGAGATCCAGAGTATACTTTAAGCAAATTACCCAATAACTAGAAAACTAGACAGCTGCTCTTCTGCTGCACTGGAGCAACTTTTTGAGGGAATATTTTCCTCCCATCATAATCTTCACCCATCTTCCTCTGTCTTTGAAAGACTTAACACCCAAAAAGTAATACAGAAAGAAGATTGAAGAGGACTATTGGTATCACAAAGCATCTTGGAGTATGTTTTCCTCATACTTGTAAATAAAGCAAAGGACAGATACCAGAAATAGGGAACCATGCAAGCAGGAAACTATGGTGTTTCATGTAGCATACACTGTACTTCTAAATACCAGAAAATGAAGATATTAAGGTAACAGTGTGTGTTTGTGTGTGTGCGCACTGTGTACATATGTTTTGACAAGTTGTGGGAGAGCTGAAATAATCTGAATGCACCATAGGTAGTCACACTAAAATAAAAGAAGATTCTCGTAAGCACTGGGAATTAAGTGGGAACCACACAGCATTATTTTTAATAGCAAAAAAAAAGGAAAAAAACAAACTACACTTAACGTGTTAAATAGTGATACATTTATATATTAGAGTATTATATACTCTGAGAACATTTAAGTATAAAAATGCTCAAAATATAACACTGTGTGAAGAAAGAATATAAAACAATAAAAAACATATTGAGAAATGTCTAATTCTTTCATTTAAATCACTGTCTGTTCCCTCTCCATCTCTTCACTGTTGGCAAACCAAACATGCGAATTTACTTAGAGAAAGTGGTCCCAGTCATTTCCTATTATTGTGCAGCTACTGACAAAAGGTAGGGCTTCAGTAAATAATTGTTGGAGGAATGAGAGAATGAGTAAACACAGGCCTGCCTTAGGCCTTTTGAAAGGGGGACTCGATATGCAACTGCTACTGTCAAAGGTTGTACCTCATCAAGAAATGGGCCTTTCTCAGGCACAGTTGTCTTCTGTTTGCCAAAGATAGAAACAATGGAAATGGATATGCATGCTTCTTTGTGTGTTTGTGAGGAGGCAGGTGCTCTCTCCAAACATCCTCCTTCTCAGACCATTAGAGGCCAAATACCCACTGAAGTCAAACCTCTGGTGGCCTTGCAAGTCCTTTCTTTACTGTGACAGCCTTCCCTAATTACAAAATAATTCGCAATAACACAACCATCCAGCTGTCAACAACACACAGGAAACACAGAATTGGGTCAAGAGTATTTAGGTCAAAACAAATTGGTTAAGATGAAAAAGTGGTCATAAATGAACAATGCCAGTCACATTATCTTTCTGTGTCTTCATTTTACTTCAATGTCTCCCTTTATACTGGCTCCTTTCCATCAGCATTTAAACATGCTCATGTCTCTCCAATTTTAAATTAACCTTCCTTAACTCCCTATCTTTCTCTAGCCAGCACACTAGCTGTTCCAGCTTCCTTAAAAACTCCCTTCATCCATCTATCCATGCATATATCTAATACATTTATTTGGAGGCCTACTATATGCCAAAAATTGAGCAAGGTGCAGGTGTACAATGAATAGAATAGGAAGGCTCCTGTTCTCATGGAACTTACTTTCTTTTGAAATGAATACAAGAAAATAGAACAAAACAAAACAAAGAAAATATCAAAGAACTACAGATACTGTACAGAGAAGTAAAATAAGAGTAGGAAGTCCTGGATAGTTAGATTGTGTGATCTGGAAACTCATCACTGAAAAGATGACTTTTTAGGTAAAATTTGAATAAGAGAACTGGATAAGTAAAGATCTAGGGAAAGAGTTACCCAGCCATTGAAAGCAGCTAGTGTCAAAAGCTAGAGTAGAGACAAGCACAAATTATTTAAGGAATGAAAACATCAGTGTGGCCACAGTAGTGGCATGAACAGCGTGGTACAAAATGAGGTTAGGGAAGCAGGCAGAGGCTTGACGGTGCAGAGGTATGTAAGCCAGCATATGATGTTTGGAATTTATTGTAAGTACATTTGCAAGCCATTAAAGGGTTTTAAGCAGGGGAGCCACAGTATCTGATTTATGCTTTCAAAAGATTATTCTGGAAGGAGGAGGATGGAATGGTACATATTGCCATAGTCAGGTAAACAATGACAGGTATTTCAATTAAGGTGAGAATAGTGAAGAATGAATGAAATGGATGAAATGGGATATATTTTAAGGAGAGACTCAGGTGACTTACTGATGGACTGGATATAGAGAATAGGATTATAAAACAAGGAGTCAATGATAACTTCCAGATTAGTTCTAAATAAAGTATCAGGTAACTTCTTAAAGAGTATGTTCACTAGCTATCTCTGTTTCCTTAGTTACCACTTATTCTTCAATCCATTACACTATGACTTGATCCCAAACAATCACTTTTTAAACTGCTTTTCCGAAAATCACTAAAGATTTTCTTTTGCTAACTCATGAGATTTTTCTAAGTGCTTATCTCACTTGACCCCCCAGCAGCCTACGACACTAATGTCTATTTCCTCTTCCTTCACGCCCTAGGATTCTTTGTCCTCCTATAGCTGTTCTTTTTCCATCTCTATTGTAGACTCTTCTTATTCTGCATCTTCCTTACATGTTGCAGTGTTTTATAATTTGGTCCTTGACTCTCTTCCTTTACTGGGTGATGGCATAAACACCTATTTCTCAATTACCATGAATATCATGGATACTTGTAAATATAAATCTCCAAAACAGAAACTTCCTCTGAGTTTCAGGCAGTATACTCAGTTGCCTATGGACATGAGTCCATGGTTGCCTTGGATACCCATAACACGAATATATCCAAAATTCTCCCCAGTACAAAAACCTGTTCTTTATCTTGTGTCCCCTTTCTCAGTAAACAGTATACCTGTCCACCCATTAACTAAAGCCAGAAATCTTGAAGACTCTTTGATTCCTTCCTTTCTCTTATAACCATGTCTAATCATGAAATATGAATGCTATCTTGAAGTACATTCTTAAATCCATCTGTTTCTCTCCATCCCCACCACTTTAGGTCGCCCTTTTATAAGTCATGCTCACTTTTAAGAGCCTCCTAACAATTCTACCAGCCTCAGATTTTCTCATCCAATCCATTTTCATAACGTAGATGGAGTTCCATTTCTAAAAACAAAAACTTCATCATGACACTCTCTCAAGTAAAACTCCTTAATGTCTACCCATTGCCATTAAAGTATAATGCAGGCTCTTTAACACAAGCTTCAAGGCCCTGCTTGATTTAGCCCTACTTTTATTTCCACTCTTTCCATTTCTCATTGCCACCTCCCACCTCTTATCCCATTCTGAGTAATAACTACAATGAACTAACTTCATTCAAAGTACCATGCTTTTTCTTTCTCTCCACAGATCTAGGTAACTTTCCTCTCTCCTCCCATGTATCTGGCTAACTTCTTTTTATTCTTCAGGTCTAAACTTAACAATAATTTCTTGCCTCACCACCCAAATGCCTGAGTTTGAGCTCTCATATGTGATCCCAAAGCCCTGTTGTTACAGACTGAATGTTTCTGTCTGCCTCCCCCAAATTGGTATGTTGGAGTCCTAATCCCCAGTGTGGCTATATTTGGAGATGGAGCCTCTATAAAAGTAATTAAGGTTAAATGAGGTCATAAGGGCAAGGCCCTGGTCCAATAAGATTAGTGTCCTTATCAGAAGAGGTGCCAAGAGTTTGCTCAATCACTCCTTCTGCATGTGTACACTGAGGAAAGGTCATGGAGGACACAGCAAAAAGGTGGCCGTCTGCAAGCCAGGGAAAGAGCTCTCACTAGAAACCAAAATTTTCAGCACCTTGATCATGAACTTCTAGCCTCTAAAGTTGTGAGAAAGTACATTTCTGTTGTTTAAACCACCCAGTATGATAGCAAGCTAAACCAACTAACACACATACTTTGTCCTAGAACTTGTCTGAGATACATGATTTCCTGAGAACTGTGTGTAAGCATCATTAGGCTGTATGAACAATAAGGATAGTGATCCTGCATATCTTGATTATATCTGCACTTCCAAAGTCTACCACTGTTTTGTTTTGTTTAATTAACTGATTTATTTAAAGTAATAAATTAATATAGTTATCAATAATGTATTATGTGCTTGAAAATTCTTAAGATAGTAGGTCTGAAATGTTCTCACCACAAAAAAGAAATGGTAATTATGTGATGTGATGGAGGTGTTAAATAATGTTATGGTGGTAATCATTTTGCAATATATAAACCCATTGAATCAACATGTTATACACCTTAAATTTATACAATGTTATGTGTTAATTATATTACATCTTAATAAATCTGGGAAAAAAATAGCAAATTAGTTCTTTTGTGCCATGATTTAGGATTGTAAACTTTTATATGCCTTTAATAATTTTTTGGTAAATTTTTCAAAGGGTTTCCTCAAAACAAATAAACCTTAAAACCTGTCTACATAAGATAAAACAGACAAAAATAAAACAAAACTTTATATATATAAATATGTAGTATATATATAGTATATATGTATACACATATCAAATCAATGCAATGCAAGTATATGATAAGATATAATGACCTTATTACATTATTTTTCTTTCCACATACTGTGATAGTTAATTTTCTGTGTCAACTGAGAGGGTATTTTGGATGATATTAACATTTTAAATGTTGCTCGGTGAACTTTGAATAAGCAGACGGCCCTCCATAATGTAAGGAGGCATTATCTAATCAGTAAAAATCCTGAATAAAACAGAATGACCAGCCTCCCTGAGGGAGAGGGAACTCTCCAGCAGACTGCCTTGAGATCTCATCTGCCCCACTGAACTGGTCTCTTTCCTTTCCTTTCCTGGTCTCTGGCCTATAGGTCTTCAGACAGGGACTGTACCATCAGCTTTCCAGGGGCTCCGCCCTATTGGCTCACACTGCAAATTTCGGACTAGCCAGCCTCCGCAGCTGTGTGATCCCATTAGTTATAATGAATCTCTTGCTATATATTTACAGATCCTATCAGTTCTGTTTTTCTGGAGAACCTTGACTAATACACATACACATGTTCATAGGTGGTGAGAAAAACATTACTTCTGAGATGATACATCTCCAGGAAAAGTAGAATTCCCTCACAAAGGCAACAAATTTGGTTGATTATTCTGGCTTTAAAAAAAGTCATACTTTTTAATGAAAGCAGAATGGGTGAAAACTTTGAGAAAAAATATGAATGCTCAAATAGCCTTGGTCATTGTGTGAACTCTGCTCTAAAACCCTACAGGACACCACTGCCTGGAAAGTGACTTATAAGACCCATCTGGAAGAGCAGTTTGATATTCAGATGGAACACATCAGAATGAAAACATGTGCGTGCTGTGTGTCCATAATAATCCAATCTTTATTGAAATGTGGCCAGTACATACTCAGCTACAAACAGCCAAGCCTATACCAGAGAATTTCCCCAGCCTACACTTGGCTTGTCCTATCCTCAGGTTACAGTCTTTCTTATTTCTGAGATCACATTTCTGGCTCAGATACTCTGTTTAGATATTCTGCTTATTTTTGGCTTATCGAACTCTGACTCTCTGCGCTGGCCTCCAAGTTTTGTGGTTCTGCTCCTTCCCAGGATTTCAGGGTTACAGCAGCCTCAGGTAAGAGATTGCTTTCTCCAACTCCTGCCCTAGACTCTGGTGAACGCAGGACTCTCACACGAGTAAAGAAGATTCATGATCCAGAATATTGAGAAACAAGCAATAGAGAGAAAAAATAATGCATGTGAAAACATTGTTATTTTTAAAATGTTGAATAAATGTAAAAATCTGCAATTGTGAAGGATTTTGCAATCTGTAAATATACTTTTACATATATTCCTTCACAGATCTTATGCTAACCTTGTGAGGAAGAGAAGGTAGAGATGAGTCTCATTATATTAATGGGAGGGAACTAAGGCTAACAGAAGTTAACAACCATTGCCCCCTGTCCTCACAGTCCCAGGTATAGTTACTTATGCCAGGGGCCTAAACCAAATCTTCTCATTCTAAATCCATTCTTTCTCTGTCTGTCTCTGTCTCTATCTCTCTTTCATTTACTGCCCAAACTTTCAAACTAATGAAATTTGTATTAAAACTTTCTTATTGCAACCCACATTATGACTTAACACTCTTGCATATCAAGAAACAAAGAGATCTAGTATCTATTTTTTAGAAAATTATACATTCACAACTAATGATATTTGGGGAGACATTAATCAGAAAACAGTATTTTAAGTAATCAATGTCACACAATCCATTGAAAGAGCCAGAAGAGAGACACCTTTGGGCAGAGGAAAGGAGGGAGAAATGACTAGTGGGGACTGGGAATATTTAATTTTCTTTGTGAATATGGCTCTAAACATAACTCAGAGACCTCAAAGAACGCAGTTACCTGGGGATTACACAGTAGAGCACAAGTCAAATAGACCTACATGTAAAACTTTGCTTGGGCTCACTAGCTTTGTGACCTTGCTTAAGCTATTATAATCACTTGTTATTAATATATCAGCTTCTTTATTTGTTAAAAGACAATATTTACTTCAGAGGGTTAATAAAAATTGAACAAAAAAACAAGGTAGAAAATCAATAAATGCTACTTCACTGCCTCTTAATGAATGACAGTTCCAGTTTTCTTTGCTACAATTTCAGTTTCTATACATAGTATAACAGAAGTATTCAGAACTCCCCAAGTGAAGGTCATCCCAGGCTGATATACTCAAGTTCACAAGGGACAGGTCAGGGCTGAAAGACAGAGGTAGGGGCAGGAAGATGACAGGCAGGACTATGAGGGCACTTTCCTCCTGAAACTGGGTAAACAGCTTTGTAAAATTTTCTACAGAGAGAGGTTTGGATTCCTGAGTACTAAGGGCACTGGTTCAGGGTGCCTAGGCCCCTCTGCAGGCCTCTCTATAACTCTTATCAAATACAAATCTGCTTGAATTCCTTATGGATGCGAAATATGGGGCACGGGCACAGATGCACCTGTCCTGCGCGCAGCGAGGGCAGAGCTGGCGGAGTCCCAGGATAGAGCCATGTTGAGCTTTACTCGGCTGCATTCCCAAGCACGACTAGAAACCCGTATGCAGTAATCTATTTTGGGTTTCTGCTCACATGAAAGACAATATGCTCTTAACTTTCTTCCTGTATTTCCCTCCTGCAAGTTTTAAAAACCAAACACTGCTTTGACCAGCATTAATTATAAGGTCCTGGAATCCCTCTCACCTATGTATCTGAGGGGATGCAGACCAAATATGAGGTAATGGGGTGAGCACTTCCTGTGTCAAGGTTTGTGCTGGGTAGTGAATGTAAATTGTAGATTTTTAAGAAGAGCCCTATGAGTTAAGTAATATTGTGAAGTAAACAGAAGAAACAGGAGTTAAGTGCAGCTAAGGCTGAGCATGATCTTCCCTCAGACTGCTGCCATATAATAGCTGCTGCCATCACTTGGTCAGAAGGTAAAATTTCAAAACCAAAAAACGACTATTGTGGCTGTGGACAAAGTCCGTCCAGCTAGGTTCTAGCTCTCTTGATTTGCCTTTTTCTCACAAGCCTTATGAGTCTGAACAAACCTCTTTCTTCTCCTGGGTCCATTTGAGAATATATAAAACGTAAATTAAACTAAGTGATTTGCAATATACGTGATATGTGGGCTAGGATCCCTCATAACTGACAGTGATGATGGTGATGATAACAACTACAATCTATGACAATGAAGACTGTGATGATAATGACGCTATTTCTCGACTGCTTACTATAGGCCAGACACTGTTCTAAGTGCTTTACAATGAACTAGGTGAAAAAAGGAGGAAAGTTAAAATGAGGCATTTCAGGCAGATAACACAGTATGTATAAAGGGCTGGGGTAAGAGAACAGCAAGACCCTGTTAAGTAGCTAAAATCCTAGAAAGGATGTATGAAAAAAGAATAGTGAACCAAGGACAGATAGTAATTTAATGTCACTAGAGCACAGAAAGGGATAGTTCTTGAATGTAAACTAAGAGTTAGTTCTTTATCTTATAGAAAAGTAGGGTGATTGGAGAGTTTGAGCAGGACACTGACACAACCAAATTTGCTTTTTAAAAAGACAATTTTGGCTATTATATGAACAACACATTAGAGAGGAGCAAGTGATCTAAAATAGAGATGATGGAGACCTGGATGAGGCTGATGTCAATGGAGACATGGGAAGTAAGTAAATTAAAGATATCAGACATGCAATATTTTATTGGTATTAGCTGTTGCAGTGGTAAATTACATTGGAAAAGCACCTAGTAGAGAGGTTTTTTAGAACCATCACCTCCTCTATTTCATTCACTCACTCATTTATACATTCAAAAATGTTTATTATGTACCTCTTATGAACCCATAAAATACAGGGTCTTTTTTTCTCTTTGAAAAAATAATCTGTACCAGCAAGATCAAATGAATGTCTCTATTCACACCCATAAGCAAACATGTTAGAAGCTTTCTCACCACTATGCTTTTATTCCCATCATACACTCTCTGCAAGGAATTTCCTTCCTATCCTTTCATTGACCAACATGTGTTTAGAAATGTGAACTTAGACCTCCTTAAAATATCTAGGAATGAAACGACAGACTCAGTAGATATTAGTTTGTAGATGCTACTTGAAGTGTAAGAATTGAAGAGTATGAATGAGAAGAGCAGAGAGATTGTGTGAAGAGAGTAAGATGGAACTCTAGGCAATTTCAACACTTAAGGGCCCTCAAAAGAATGGAAACCCAAGAAGGAGAATGGAAAGCAGATGGAAATGTGAGAGGAGAACCAAGATAAAATATTTCCAAGACAGAGGAGAGGAGATAGGGAAGAAGAGTGACTGACAATGTCAAATACTGTAGGTTGTGTGAGATGCAGTTATAAAAGATGTTCCAAGGTTTAAAAGAAGCAATTCCAATAGAGTGGTGAAGGCAGACATCAGAGGGTAGTAGGTTGAACACTTCAATGGGAAGTGAGGAAACAGAAGTAGTAAAAATATGCAATTCTCAAGAATTTTGGCCATAAGGTCATACAACTTTGTAGTGTCCTTCTTTGCTATCTCACTGAGTGATTATGATTCATTGAGATTCAATAGGCAAAAAGGTAGCAGTAACCAGAATAGAGCCTAGCACTGAATAGATGCTTAACATTTGGTATCTGCATGCCCTCAAAGTTTATTTAACAAACATTAATTGTGTATTTACCAAATTTTAGGCATTGTTCTTAGAATGGAGATACAATAATGAGTAAAAACAGATGTGGCCTTGACCTCGAGGCATTTATGGTCTACAATGTTTATGTGTGTTGGGAGAAGAAGACATTAAACAAATAATCATACAAAGTAAACCACAATAGACAGCCGTTTGAATGAACTGTATGTAAATATGAATGAGGAGGGTCCTTCCTGGGAAGGACAGAGTGAACTGGATCTAAGCAGCCAATGACTTTTCCTGGACCTGAGAGTGAAGCTCAAGTGGGAAGAACAAAAAAGGTCACTGGGAACCCTCTTGGGCCTTTGTGTCTTTCCTTGCTGTTTGGGAATCTGACTCATCTTTTGCCAAATGAGCTGAGACTCAGTAACCCTGCTCTCTGAGCCTGCCTGCACCCACAGGGATTCTTGTTTGCCTGATCTATCCTAGGCCTGAAAAAAATTGTATGTGGAAAAATTCAGAAGAGGTACTATGGTAGAGTAAAAGGAAAGATAACTTTGGAATCAGGAAACCTGATTTCAAGTCTTGGTTCTTCCTCTTCCTACTTGGGGGGCCTGAAACAGGCCACTTTATCCTTCAGAGGCTCAAAGTCTTCCTCTGTAAATGAGGAGGATAATTAATGCCCAGTCTAATTCACAGTGTTGAGAAGTTGTGGCCCCTAAAATAAACAGAAACAGAATCTCTCTATTAGGAAGGATCATAAAGACCTTATGATCCAATCACAATGTATGTGAAGGCACCTTGAAGGTAGAATGAGTGATAAAAGGTGACTAAATTATTTGAAAGGTTCTAGTCATTCCTTTCTAAAAACACAAATTTAAATGTATGCGTGTCTATAAACATATATACTTACAGATTTATGTATGCAGCCACATGTTCATAGATATAAACCCACAGAGTGTAGCACTTTATTAAACATTAATATGCAGGAGTACCCTTCAATTATAAATTTTATGGCTTGGTGAATAAATGGGAAATACACAAGAAAATTTTTAATTGCACTATCATTTTATTATTTATTTTCATGAGATCTGTTTGGCTGTATTGTTAATCGTGCTTCTAAAATTTTAGCAAGTGGGACAGGCTCTAATTTGTAAAATTTTTAAAAATCATTAACATGTGCATTGGTTTCTTAAATGCTTTTTGAAGTGGCATTATCTAGAATGAGAGATGACGTCATTGATTCTGAGACAATCACTACCTTAGCCAATGCACTGAATATGTGCCTACGTTGTTTAACATGTACAACAGCAACGAAGTAGGACGAAGTGACGTATGGCAGTTAATGCTCTAGTCTCCGAAGCTCTAGAACTGAAGGCTTGAGTGTCATTGCTGTAAGAGCAAATATCTTTAAGAAGCCACAAAAAATTGTGGGAAAAAGTACCAGTCCTGCATACAGAAAAGCCTGGGTTCAAATCATAGGTAACTTACACCTCTCCCCTCAGCTTCACAATCTGTGTAATGATGGTGATAATAATAATAATAATACATACTTCATAGGGCTGTTTTCAGGATTAGGTGCGTGTAAAGGGTTTAAAACAGTGTCTGGTATGCAGGAAGTACTTAACTAATGATAATTATTATTTTTTATTTTGGAGAAGTACTCTGTGTTAGAAGGATGATAATAATATTAGAGTTCACTTGAGTCTTAGGCATCCTCTAATGCTACTCCAAATCCATCATTTTTTAAATGTGGAAACTTAAGCCTAGGAGAAGAGAAATGACTTACCTGAGGTCATGTAGAAAGTTGACTGTGGAACTAAATTCAGAATCCAGGCTTCCTAACTAACACTTCTCGGCTTTTTCTTAGCTCCTCACTAACCCAGCAACTCTGTTTCTGTCCCTCTCCTCTGATATACGTCACATCATGTAAGAAGAGAGAAACCAGCTCTACCTTAATTGGAACCCATTTTGTTTGTCTTCATTTCTCCCACTACATTATGAGCCCCTTAACAGAAGGACTGTGTCTTACTTTTTTTTTTTTTACTTAGCACCTAGCAAAGTGGTGCAAAAATAAGTATTAATTGATTTTTTTATTATTCAACTTAAGAAAATATCAGATAGCAGGAATGCTTTGGAATTAGTAACTAGAATCAGCATCAGTAATAAGTTACTTACAGAGGCTTGTTAATTAGAGATGATGTTAGATTAGAAAAAATATTGAACTTAATGTTAGAGAATCTGGATTCTAAACTTGAACCTGTCAATAATTAGGTGAACTTGGGCTGAAGTGCCACTCAAATGAAGGGAGGATGAGGGAAATTCAAGAGGGATAAAACTAGAAAGAGGTTACAAAGAGCTTTCAGAGTCAGGTTAAGGAATTTGAACTTTATCCTTAAAAGAAAGGAAAGTGAGAGATGGATTTTACGGAAATTAATGACATGATCTGGACAGTGTTTTAGAACTGTCATTCTGACAACTATGTGACAAGCAAATTAGAGATAGAAAGCATAAAGGTCAGAAAAATTACTTCTTTTTGGCAGATTAAAACACTGATGCTTAGAGAAAGAAGTTAAGTGAAAGTAATTTTCTGAAAGTCAGAAGTAGAATCCATATTTAAAATCAGGTTGTGGGATGCCAAAACCTACGTCTACTACCATACCCCGACACCCCTCAGGTAAAAGACTTAGAGGACATGTGGGAATCAGGAAGTTGCATGGAGCAAGAATGTGTCCAACCTTGATTCTGGGGAGTATACCATCTGGTTAAAATGAATTATCCTTAAATTTAAACTCCAGGGGTCAATGGCAAAAATATCAACTTTCCAGTGAGGGAAAATTTGATTATATGGATAAAGTTTTTGTTAAAGGCATAACAAATGATTTACTGATTCTTTTTCAAAAGAATCATCAAATCTTGTTATGCTTATACACTAACCAAATTAATAGTTAAAAATATATCCACATAACACATAAATTTATATGTGTATTAATATAAAAAGATACGTATGTGTATGAACACACACATATGCACAAAAGCATACAGGTCTGTGCACACCTGCAAGTTAAATCAGTTACAAATTTGTTCATAGATGTTTGAATTTAGAATATCAACCATCACATCAGAAAATTTCTAAATGTAAAATCAGTAACCTTGGTTCATATACCAGTTCCACTTCTTCCCAGCTATATGATTCACAGCACATTCATTATATCTTGGAGCCTCTGTTTCCTTATTTGTAAATTGGGAATAATTATGGAGTTGTGGAGATCAAATGACATATGTGAACATGCTTTGTAAATAGCTTAGATAGGTGTAACAAGATAATGTTGAAGAGCTCAGGCTCAGGAGTAAAACTCAGTTCTAGTTCTGCTAATTACTAACTTCAGGACCCTGGGCAAGTCATTTCATCTCTCTGGGCTCCAATTTCTTTATATGAAAAAAATGAGGCTTGTAATAGTTTTTACCTGGTAAGATTATTGTAAGGGTTAAATTAATTAATGACTATATAGTACATAAATTAGCCAATACAGGTAAATGCAGGGCCTGGCACAGCGTAAGCACTCTGCATGTTAGTTATTATAATTGCTATCACACAGGCATTGAAATCATCTAACACCCAGTTGCAATAATAGCAAAAACATACAAGAAAATATGAACATACTAAAAATGAGTGAATGTGATTTTTTTTTTTAACAATGACATTGAAACTATTTAAAAGGTCCTCTGACCCTGAAAGCTCACTGCTCCATGGCTCAGTGATCCAACCTGCTAACATCCTCACCCACCGTGCTCTGTGTTCTGGGTCCATGGAAGGCAAGTGATGCAGACATATGGTACAACTGACAAGAAACCAAAGTCTCAAGGCTATACCTTCATGCCTAAGGAGAAACAAGTAATACAAGCTCTCACCAGAGAAGGCAACTGAGGAGACACTGTGTCCTGAAGAATGCCTTTGGAATTCTTTGGCAAAATCAAGCAAGGTAGTTTTTAACTAAAGGGGTTAATCAAATAGTTCATTAAGATAAAGTTAAGATAAAGACATAGAGAAAAAGAGTGATCAGAGGACGAGATGGAGGCATGGAAGAGTAGAAGGCTCAATTAAAAACTAGTTCTACAATGAAAGCCTTTTTGCTGTACCAGAAAAATGTTCTTAATGAGAAAACAAAGAAACAAAACCCTCAACGAATAAAAAACAAACAAAAACAAACCTATGTCCATATAAGGGAAAAGGAAAAGTTAGAGTAACTGAAGTTCAGTTGCAAAGAGTACAAGAAATTACAGAGGGTTTGGGAGGAGGATTAACTAGTCCAGTTTTAAGAGAGTGGAAAGATTAAAAATGGCACGGCAAAAAATATACCAGCATAGGATCTCTTCTAAGAACTTCCCAAAGACGGAAATAAGAAAGCACATAGGGTTTTGAACCTTATGGTGTGTCCCATTTTTTTCCTGGCAACTTTGTAATTCACTGGAATAATGTACCTTAGGTAAAAACAAATTGCTTTTTATGAGCCCTCATACAGTTGCGTTTTTGATTTGACATGTAATCAACTATAAAAGCCAGGGGAAGCAATTCAGTACACTCAGTAGTTTAGAGCCATGCAAAGGAAGAGCTCTTGCTGAAGCTTTAGAATTATGCATTCCACTGTAATTTTCTAAATGTGCCCTCTAAATGACTGGCCCACACTAGAAAGTAACTTTTCTGCCTTAGTTTGCTCCACATAGATCCATGTGTACCTACTGAATGTAACAGAAAGGTTACTGCAAGACTTCCTTTGGATTAGATTCTTCCTAGTCTAAGTTAGCAAGATTCCAGCCTCATACCCTTTGGGTAGCTTACAGTTTCATTTCTAAATTTCTGCCTTCTTCCCCATCCTATCCCAGACAAATGCCTCCATATGAGGGACTGGGCTTACCCCAGCTTTTCGACAAATTCTGAGTTGAGGCAGAGAGCACAAGAAGGAAACCAACATTTAGTGAGTACCAATTGTGTCTCCATTCAGTGAGGAGCTTTCACAGTGATCATCACATTTAATGCTTTCAGCAGGTCTATGAAATAGGTATTTATCATTCCCATCTTATAGATGAGGCCACTGAGGTTAATTAACATGCCAGAACTGTAAGTCATTCTTGATGTCTATTCCTTTGGTATTGGTCATGTATTCCAGTGGCCCATAACCTCCTGAATTGCATTATAGAATCATAGCTCTTCCCTAGTAAGCATTATATAATGTCCATAATTGGCTTTCTAAACCCAAATCTAGATTTTTGTTCCAGGAATTCACCTGAAGTTCTCCTTTATCACAGTGATAATGGTTTTTCCTTGTTCTTACCTGTTTCCCTTATAAGGAGCTCCAATCCTTGGCTCTCAGACCCCTTGCCCAAACATCCATGACTCATACACCTGTCAGGACACTGCTAATTCATCCCAAATATGCCAGAGCTCCTAGTGCCTTCAAGGATATCTACACAAACCAACAACTAAACCAAACCAAACAAAGAAGTGTCAATATAACCATCCTCCTTGTTATGGTTAAAATAATCCATTGGCATCATCTATTAAAAAAAAAAAAGGTCCAGGCTCCTTAGTACAATATTCAAGACCTTTCATGACCTGAACTCTACTTACTTCCATAGCCTCACCTCTGGCCACCACCCCTTAAACACTGTCCTCAAAATACACTGGACTTTGGTAATTCCTGCAGGTGAGGGAGATTGCTCTGTGTCTTGGCTCTTGTGTTTCTCCTACCTAGTGTGACTTCTTTCCAGCTTCTGGGACCCACTTCCTTTTATCAACTTGTACTCAGCCTCTTGAAAGTGGTATTTAATTTATGTTCTGAGAAGCCCTAGAGTTCAGAGGAGAAACAGATGGAGTAGGCAAGGGCAAAATTAGTTTGCAATTCCATCTCCCACTGTATCAGAGGTATGTATGCACATGTTAATATTTCTCATAGATTGTTCGAATGTCAGTACTCAGTTTAGGACTTGACATCAAGTAGATACTAGAGAATATTCGCTGGATTGTGCTTGAGCCCATTACTGATGTGTAAACACCTTTAGACTTTCTAACAAAACATGTCACCAAGACCTCTAATGGTACCTGCAGGTCTGTTCCTTGACTGGAAATCAGGAATCTTGGATTTCAGCCCTTGACCACCCAGTTAAACCTCTCATCTGAGTCCCAGCAATTACTCTGCTGCCTTTATCTACAAAGGAAGGCAGACCCAGTGCCGGTAGTCAGTCGTGAGTATTCTAAAACAGTAACCTCTTGAGCCTAAGTCAGGTTTAGCACATACTTCCAGAGAACTGTCAATTCTTCTTCTTGAGTCTAAACTATTTTGCTACAATCAAATAGTTCATAGCCCTTTTCCCAGATCAGAGTGTGTTTGTCTACTTTAATATATTTCATTGCTATCCAGTCTCCTGATCTACAATATTTGCTAACCATACAGACTCCCAGGCCTCACTCCAGAGCAGCTGAGGAGGGTCCTGGGAATTTGTATGTTTAACAAATGCCCCAGATGATTCTCACACTCAAGCAAATTTGGGAAACACTGTACCACTTAAAACCTTCACAGGGACAGATGAGTATTGCACTAAAGCACACCAGACATTTACCTTAACTTCTCATGGCTTATCCTTATTCAAAACTGTTGGGAATGGAAAACCAATTTTTATTATATAATACATATTTTATACAAATAAATAAGTCAGATGTTTCTTTATATGCCCTTCCTACTCTTGCATTTTAGGATCCAAACAATGAGTACACATTTAAATTGGAATATAGGTTAGTGGCCCAAGATCAGAGTACTACACAAGGCCACACAAGCATGCTTCATGACAAGCCAAACCTGCTTGGCCGTGCCCTCACCTGTCACTTTCACAACAATTGACGTTAGGTAGCTGGGGAGTAGAAAGAACACGGGACTTACCACAGTTAATCTAGACTCTGCCACAAATGGGCTGTGCAGCCTTGATCAAGCCACTTTACTTCAGTTATCCTCAGTTTCTTCTTTGAAAACTAGAGCTAAAAATAACTATTTTATAGTTGAATTTATGAGATAATTAAGGGAGAGGTTTTATAGAAACACGCTAATAAAAATATATCTACTTGAAGATAAGGGAGATACCAAAAAGATTAATAATATGAATTAATTAACCCAATATTTGGATGAACATCATACCAAAATGATTTATAATAAAATAATAATATGAATTAAGCAATCCAATGTTTTATCAATTCTGCAAATGTTTGATAATTATTTGTATGTGCAAAGCACCATATCAAAAATTGTGGTCACAGTATGAACAAGATATCTAAGGACTCTATCCTGATGGGGCTCATATTCTATTTGAAGAGGATACTGAGTGAATAATTTTAAATACTTAAACACAAAGGGGCTTTGAATGTACCAGGTACTATGAGAACATATATAACAATAACAACAACAAGAGCCTCGTGTTCAATCAGTGGGGTCGTGGACAATTTCCTTGGGGATAGATATTTGATGGTTTAGCAAAAATATGAAAGCTTCTAAAGTAGAGAAGGGGCTGCACATTTCAACAACATGCATTCCTTCTTGTTCCTTCAGTCAAGGGACTGAAAGAAAGCCAGTGCTACCAACTGTTGTGCAAAGGTCATGGAAGAGAGGTATCAACTAAGTGCAGAGACACAGGCAGGTGCTAGTTCATTAATGGCACTGTAGGCCTTGCAAAGGAATTTGGTCTTTGTTCAAAGAACAATGAAAAGGCACTGAGGCCTTTAAGCATGGAAGTGACACTATCTGATTTTTTAAAAATTTTAAAACATCATTGTGGCCTTATCATAGACAATGGCTTAAGAAGGACAACAGTGGATGAGGAAAATAAGTTAAGAGGCTACTAGACTAGCCCAGGTAAGAGATGATTTGACTTTGATTAGGAATGGAATGGTAGAGATGGAGATGAATTTGAGAGGTAAAAGAAGGTAAAAACAGCATAGCTTTGTAATTGATTGTATAAGTGGAAGTTCTTCGCAATACTAAAGCAATATACAAAAATATTGGTATAATAATATTTTACATGTTATAATTTTCTTCCAAATAAATAGTTTCTCTATCAACCACCGGTAGAGGATGGTCTACTATACAGAAGGTATGGTGTTCCAAGCTCTGGTTGGCAGAAGTCAGATATGACATAGGTTCTACCTTCAAGAAGTTCATGATCTTATAGAGGGGATATAGTATTACCTGTAATTTTGACAACAATTCTATGAGATAGGTAATACTTCCATTTTCCAGCTATAAATGCTGAAACCTAGACTGCTGGTCAAAGGTGGCTCAGCTAGGGAGTAGCAGACAACTCCCAGGCTCATTCTCTTTTCATGAATTCCCCAGTACTTTCTTTGTTCTCAGAATGAAAAAGGATGCTCTCTGTATCCTTGCTGATCCCTATGAGACCTACTGATGCTCCCAAAGGCATCTACCTAACAAATAAAATCTCAAGCAGTCCCTTTGGGAGGTTTTAAGTTTCAGTTGGTGGTCAGCAACATGCTGTGCAGTCTGTCTGGATGAACAAAATAAAGAGATTAAATCCTTTTTCTCAATGTTCAAATCCATGACCAAGTGACCGTAAATTCAGGTGACAATTCTCTGTGAACTAAAAATGGTTACTCAGAAAAGTAATATCGGTATAAATCCTATCATTGGATATAAAGGATGGGGTGAGGAATATCAAGGCTGTTAGCCCACCCCACAGGGCCCACACTTAGGAGAAGACAGGGACCGTGCATGGGTGATACAAAGCCCTGCTTTGCTAAAGCTTTGTATCTAAAGTGTGGTTTCTTTGACCAGCAGCATCACATGAAAACTTGGTGGAAATGGAGACACTCAGCCCAAAGGACCTGAAATGCTATTAGTAATACTGGTATTCTTTCTGTTTATCAAAGCTTTGTCTTCTTTGAGTTTTCATTCTATAAAGATATAAATCCCTCTGGCTTTGAAACAGCCTGATAAGGATGAAAAGGCATGGTATGTGGAGACAGACATATCTGAGCTGGCATCTCAACTCTAAATCAAGGATATGAATTTTGACATTATTGCTGAGAACCTCTGAGGCTCGGTTTGCCTCACAAGGATAACAAACAGCTTCGTCAGATCTAAAATAGTGGGGTTAGGATAAAAGAAGATAATAGATGATAAAGTGCTTTGTATTTATTTGTATAGAATGCAACTGTTGTTGCTATTATTATTATCAAGAATAACTGTACTCACTCACTCAGTCAGTCATAGAGCTGTATAGTGAGAAACTGCCCTGTGCTATATTCTGGGGATAAAAAGGTGAGTAAGACAACTGTCCCTGCCCTTAAGGGGATCTCAGGCTCATGATGAAGAAGACATTATAACTAGCAGCACCCTAAAAGAGTGGCAATGTCAGAACACAGATCTCTTAATGTTCAGGTCACTGTATTTCTCACCACCATAAATTCCAAGAAAATGTGGTATGCTTTGGTAAAAAGCATAGGAAGTCTAGCATCAGACAGGTTGGATGGAATACCAACTATCACTTCCCACCTTGGACAAAAATCTTAAACCTTTTTAAACCTTAGTGTTCTTGTTTATAATAACACCTATATGACTGAGTTTGCCTGAGGATAAAATGGATGTGAACAGCCTAAGTAAACTGTTAAGTTGTTGGTTATTCATTCAAATGTTCAAGTGTCAATTCTGCGCCAAGCACACAATAGTCTCCCTGGGGATACAGGGATGAAAAAGACTCAGTGGTTGTCCTCAAGGAGCTTCCAGTCAACCACAAAGTTGTAATAAATGTTCAAGGTGGAAAGCCTAGGTTACCTGTGATGGATAAGAGAAGCAGAAAACCTCATCTGGAGAATTCTCCTCCATCTGGAGCTCATGAGCGCCTGCTTTGAGAAATATATTGCATCAATTTAAATGTTTTAAATGTTAGTTATTAAGAATAAAGAAAATTACAGGAGAAGAAAAGGAGAAACAGCTTGAGCAAAAAGAGGGAATATTTTGAGTTAATAGTGTCAAACTGTTAACCAAACAAACACTGCTACAGTAACAATAACAACAACAATATCTAATGTTTACTGAGCACTTAACTAATTGTGCCAGGGATGATGTTAAATGTTTTATATGCACTGGCACATTTAATTCTACCTGTATTGGTTTACTGTTAATGGCCTTGCCTGGAAACATGATATTATCCCATCTCTTGACTTTCTCTGCTGTCTTCTAGTCATGAAATTTGAGATTTGTCTGCCAAGTTTCAAGATAAACACTATTGGTCCTATTTTAACTTACTTCCCTCATGCCTTTTCCCCTAGGCACTTTTTTACGCCCACCCCACCTCCAGTTCTATCGACATGAATTCCATATTTAGATGTACTATTCATTTTTCTCATATTTAAAAATGGTCCAAGAAATGTGTCTTAAAGTGCAGTAACTCCTGTTTTGAAATCCTTATCTGAGCCAAGAACTTTATTTCCTCCTAAGAGATTCTTACGCAGATAGATCTTAAAAGTCTTAAGCAACGCACAGACATTTATAAAATCCAAGAGCTCCAGGGCACACCAGAGCCTTGGACTTTGTTACTTCAATTTCAAAAACATAGATGGAGGTACAAGAGAAGATTAGATTTTAATCCAATCTTCTTTCACATAAACTGTTTTTCAATGAGCCCACGGCAAAACATCTCTGAATATTACAAAGAAAATTTTTCTGTCAATTTCATTGGAGGAGAAAAAATGGCACCAAATTGTGGATGTCCACACATCCTTAAAATATGTGGTTTCTGTGTCTTCACAAATAGTTTGGGAGATGATTTTCAGGGAAATCCATTTCCAAGTTCTTTTCCTTTTTCTTTTTTGGAAAAAGTTCTTAATCAGGTCATGCTGGCTACTTGACTTTCAACTAGTTTCAAAAAAATACTTCTTTGATTTGAAAATTGGGCAATGCATTTTTTATCATGACAATTGAATTAACTATGTTCCAGTGTGATCCAGAACTGCTACGAATCTCAGAATGGAATATGATCAGAAGTCTTGTGTCTCTCATCAAAATGTAAGATATAGTCATAAGTTCTCTATTGACTTATGTCCTTGCTATTTCATGAGTTCTTGTTTTTAATCATGTCTCCCCGATACTTTAAACCCCACCCTCCTCTTCACCCAGCTAATTCTTAAATATCCTTCAGAAGTCAGTTTAAGTGCCGTGTCATCTGGGGTGCCAGTCCTGATTTCCACCCCCATCCCCATGCCACAGACTAAGAATTCCTCTTCTTCTTTCCATAATCCTTATGTTGATTTTTGTCACAGAACAAGTGACCCTATGTTATCCTGGTGGCAAAGATAATGTATGTGCTCACCAAACTCCGATTCCTTTTCCTCCCAGGCAAACAGTTTGGCTACACTTCTCAGCCTTCCCTGCATTTGGGGAGCACTATGACATGAGTCTAGCAAAGTGACCGTACATGGAAGAGATGTTCACTTCTTCCAAGCCCAGACTTTCATGCTCTCTCTTCCCTCATCTGCCAGTTACATGCAGAAAATCCGGGTCTTCTACTAACCCACATACATTATAACTAAACGAGAAGTAAACTTTTATATTAAGTTACCGAGGTTTTGGGGTTGTCATGGCTTATACTGACTAATAGAATAACCAAATGTATACTTACCTGTCTTGCCTTCTAGACGGTGAGCTTTCTCACATCAGTGTCTGTTTTATTCATCTTTGTTTCTGTAACATTTAGCAGGATGCTGACATACAGTAGGTGCTCAGGAAATAAATATTCATTCTTGAGATGTTTCTCACAATTACTTTTTCTCACTTACTATGTGAAATTACTGATAATTTTTGGTTTCCCTTTCATTTAACAGGACAAAGCAAAGCATTTTAGGTCTGCCTGAGGCAAGACAAATAAATAAATGAATAAACACCATGTAACAGTCAATCTGGAACTTGCTGAAGTTCATGTTTCCCAAGTCGACCATGAGACGATGATAGAACAGAATATCCATGACTTAAGTGAGGATCAACAGCCTTCCCATTAGAAATGAAGTTGGTAGAAAAGATAGCCACCAACTAGTTAGGGCCACTAAAGTACTTCACTTCAAAGACAATTCAGTATTCAAAGCTCAGTCAAACTCTCAGCTTATTAAGCGAATAAAATAGGCAAAATCCCTAATGTTAATTTGTAATTACCTTCAATATCTCTTAATAAAGTAATGCCAGTTTACATCCCAGATCTTTTCTCTGCTTTTTGCCAGCCTGTTCTGTTCCCTAGGAAGCACCTACATGAAATACACCGCAACCAGCACTCTATGGTCTGCTGAGAAGCCTGAATCCTAGACTGAGACACTTGGACTCTTCCTGATAGACACCAGTGACCTGAACAATGCCATTATTAAAGACTCTGGGAGAAACAAGAGCTATGAAAATATATTCCCAACCTATCTCCAACATTTAAGCAGTTCATGGAATATAAACTCTATATTTAAGTCTGTGTACACGTATTAGGAGGAAAAAAATACATTTAAATAAGGCTAAATTCTTCACTTAAAGAATTATAAATCCTGTATTTTTTCCCCTCTCTCAGAGACAGCCCTCACCAGGAGGTAGCCATTATTAAGAAAGTCTTATTAGTCTTGCCTCAGGCAGACCCAGAATGCTTTGCTTTGTCCTGTTAAAAGAGAAACCAAAAATTACCAGTAATTTCACTGGGGAAGTAAGGAAAAGTGATTGTGAGAAATATCCGAGGCTGCGCGGTGAGTAATTATAGCAGGCGACAGACTCAGGCTTGAATTTAAGGGTACTTATTTTAATTGAACATCTGAAATGTTGTATTTATACAAAGAAAAAGTGTGAGGAAAATGAACTGATCCCAGCTCCAGCAAGGCCACATAGCCTTGTGGGAGATCCTCATTTTCAGGACATCTACTGGAAATTTTTCAGAGTAAAAAGTGAAAAAAAAAAAAAAAGAGTTACTGAATACTACCCTAGATGCTGTTGGGGCTTTATTCTAGCCCTGTCTCAATTTTCCTCCTGTCATTTATTGTTTGCTCCATTTATTTTCAATTTTTGTGATAACTTTATAAGCCAAAAATCATTATAGTATGGAAGTAATATTAATAATAAGAATAATAGCCTCCATTTTTTAAGTACTTGTTCTGTGCCTGTCCCAGTGCAAAGTAATTTACTTATATTGATTCATTTGATCTTCATAAGAACTCTGTGAAGTATACACTGGCACTTGTTTTATTGATGAGGAAACTGAGATTTAGGGGGATTAAGTAACCTAACAAAAATCTACAGTGAGTGCTATGTTCAAATCTTGTACCTTAACCACTAGGTTACCTGCTTTCCAAACTCTATATTCTAAGATGCCAACATACAGAGAGCCCCTACCTAGCTAGAGGAAGAGGAAGTCTTGTAAAAGTGAAGCAAATGGCCTTAAGTTTTCTCTGGTATCCGGCACCAAATCTGAAGAATAGACATTACATGTTTTTCTTATACATGATGTATTGTGCAAAGCCAGGACTCACATCTTTCCTTTTAGGAACTTAAATCCAAAATAAGGGAACACAAATGTCAACAGATGTAATGAGGCATTTATTTTTTGACATAAGAGGAAAAAGAATATAACAACAAAATAAGCAGAAGAGAAGAGAGAAAAAGTAGTGATTGAATACCAACTGTGCTTAGTACTTAACATATGCAATATATTTCTGTTTATGACCTCAAGTTCTACAAAAAAGGGTGAACCTCATTAAATAAATAGATGTTTGGTTCTGCTAAGCACCTCAAAGGTGGGACCTGAAGGGAATGTGGGCTAGGCCCTGGAGCAAGTCATATGTTCTACACTAATAAAGGAAAAATATGGAATTTTGGGGAAAAGATTTTTCCAGTAGAAAGATCTACCTCATAGAAGGATTTCCATTCTAGTAAAAGATCCCTTTGGCAATGATCTGAAAAACAGGCTTAATTCGGCCTACGTTCTTGTCAGCAGGAGAGGCAGAGGATGTTGGAGACAATAATGGGTAGTGTTAATGCTTCTAACTTAAGACTTTTGGAAATAGGTAGGTCTCTTACTTTGAAATTACCTATGGTACAATATAAACATATCATTTATTTCCCTAAATCTTAAAATCAGCTGCCTATTCAAATACATGTGTGAGTGGAGTTTTTGGGAAAATTGGTTACCTTAGCTCAGGTTCTTATCATGTCTATCGATCTGCCTGCCACTCTCCTACCTCTCTTCAATTTATTCTCCCTACCAATGCCAGAGTGATGTCTTTTAATGAAAATCCTACCATGTTATTCTTCTGCTTTAAGTCCTTTATTAATTCCTCTTGGGCTTCAGGAAAAGGTCCTAACTCTTCAGCATGATATTCAAAACCCTTTCTTAGTTCTACAGCCTCATGTTCTGTTACTCCTTCTCTGCCTCACAGCCTATGTTCCTAACATGGTAAGTATTTGCAAGAGACCAAATTCTTGCTCAGCTCAAATACTCCCCAAATGTGTTTCCTACTAGTATTTCTCTGTGTAACTGCTTATCTTTCAGACAAAAGTCATATGTCATTTGTCCCAGGATGCCTTTTCTGATCCCCAAGCCCACAATCTGGTTTGGGTGTTCCTGTTTGATTTTAGCAAAATGTCCTGTACTTATTTTGACAAGCTATTTTGTATTATAAGTAATTACTTCTTTGTCCTCACCCACCTATATGAATTCCTTGAGCACAGGGACTGGATTTCTTTCTTTCCTTCTTTCCTTCCTTATTGGCAGACCCTATCACAGAGCTGATATACAGTTAAGTATAAATGAATCCAATTAATGATAGTTATTTTAGATGCCAACAGACATCTCAAAATCTAGAAAAGGAGAGTTAGATGTCTAAAACTATATAAGTAATTATATATTTCAAAGATACATTAAATTATAATGCATATGTAGAAAAATGCATATATCATTAAGTATAAAGCTCAGTGGATTCTTTTCAGAATCTTAGCATATTTGTGACACTAGCACTCAGATCCAAAACAAGAATATTACTAGCACCTTACATATCTATCTGCCACTCATGCTCCCCTCTTATTACTACCCATACCAAAGGTAACTGCTGTCCTAACTTCTAATGCAGTGCTTAGTTTTGCATGCTTTTGTACAACATACAAATACAGTCACGCAGTTTGTATTCTTTTGCACTGACTTTTTCACTCAACATTATGTTTGTGATTAATTCACATTGTTGCATGTAGATTTAGGTCATTTATTCTCATTGCTGTATAACATTCTATTGTTTGCCTATAACATACTTTATCCATTCTATATCCACTCTGTTGATGGGGATTTGGGTACTTTCCAGCTTGGGGATACAGTAAATACTGCTGTTACAAATGTGTTCTATGGTAAACATAAATATGCTTTTCTGTTGCATATTACATAAATATGTAATTTCTGGGTCACAAGGTATGCATATATTCAGCTTTAGAAGACACTCCAAAGAGTCTTCCAGAATAACTGCACCACCATAGAACTTCTTTTAATTCATGAAGTATGTTAACTTCATAGAAAATTTCTATGTAAATACGAAGTGCTGTTATTAACTCAGTGTCTCATTTGCACAAATCATCTTGTTCCACAGCAATTAAAAATAACATCTTTGATTAGATGAAATCAAATATCTACTGGGATTTGCATTTATAATTTAGATGTGTCACACTCTTTTCTCTAATCAAAATTAGATTTTGACATGCTTTCAAATGTGTCAGTGGAAAGATAATGTTGGTGTGCTGATTTTAAAAGCATGTTAGGTCATATATATTTGGTATCAGGTCAACACTTCCTTTAGAAATGTCCTGGTCTGTCAAGTGATTGGAAAGGACACTGACATACAAATCCAATATTTTCTACAAAGTTATTGTATATTTTTTAGTATTCACATTTAATTTTTTAAAAATCCAATCCACTGATCCCTGGAGTTTATGCCATTATGAACATCCTATGTAGTAAATGGTTCACTTCTTTGCATTAATTACTTTAAACTTTAAATTTGTTATTATAGTAATAACAGTACAGAAAAAATGTTTGGGAAAAGAAATATACAGTATAAGGCAGAAAAAAATCACTGGTAATCTTACTTTGCACAAAATGTGTTAAAACTTCAGTGCATATTCCTCCATATTTTTCTTATCTATTCCTGCGTGTATGTAGGTATTTTAAAAATAAAAATAGAATAATATATACATTTCACCTGGTTTTACTCCTTATATTATAAATATCTTTCTATAACAATTTACATACAGTTTTAAAGCTCAATTAAAATGGCATAGCATGGACTTCCGGGAATATGGCGTCTTGAACGGACTAGCAGAAAAATTCCTCCCAACATTATATTTATTCACGAAAATACAGCAAATACAACTATCCCTAAAAGAGAGACCAGAATACACAGGAAAGTGCACAGCGTACAGCTACACCTGTGAGAACTTGGCAGCCGGTGAGGCGGACGGGCGGCGATCCGGTGGGACCGAGCGCTCTCCCCCCCAGAGCTCCAGCGGCCAGACACGCCGGACAGAGGACTCGGCATCCGGCGAGGCGGGACGGAAACACGATCCAGCGAGACGAGAGCGCCCCTGCACCCCAGCACTCCGGCGGGAGTCTCGGCAAGGCGGGTAAGGTACGGAGCCGCGAGCAGACCGAGCGCTCCTCTCCCCCAGCGCTCCGGCGGAAGGAGAGGATTCAGAGCCGGGAGCCAGGGGAAGTCTGTGCCCGGAGCGCCCCTCCACCCCAGCACTCCGGCGGGAGTTCCGGCAAGGCGGCTAAGGTACGGAGCCGCGAGCGGACCGAGCGCCCCTCTCCCCCAGCGCTCCGGCGGGAGGAGAGGATTCAGAGCCAGGAGGGAGTGGAGATCTGCGGTGTAGCGGAGATTGGAGGGACAGAGGGCACAGGGTCCCAGCCGGGAAAGTGCAAGTTGCCCGCGGCAGGCTCCGGGAAGGAAAAAGAAAGGAGAAAAAGGGGAAGAAAAGTGCGTGCTCTACCCCAGCGGTCTTAAAGAGACAGGAGCTCAGTAGAGGGGCCGGATAGCCCCGCGAACTGAGCCCAGCACGCTGGGAGTCCTGGGGAGCTTTGGACCCCGTATCTGGCGACTGGGAAAGAGTGCCCGCCATTGAGACCCTCACGGAGATCAACAGCTTCCCATTGTTTCCAACCCAGCTAGAACTATAGTGGCGCTGGAATAGTGGAGCAACAGCGCCACCTACAGCACTCGCGCAGAACCCACGCCCGGTGGCTTTTTTTTTTGTTTTGTTTTGTTTTGTTTTGTTTTGTTTTTTCTCCCCTTTCTTTTCCTTTTTTTCTTTCCCTCTCTTTCAACAGCCTCCCATCCATTCTCACCCGGCCACAGATTTAAAGGGCCGTGTGGAGCGACGTGGCCGCGGCTCTGGAATAGTGGAGCAATAGTGCCACCTACAGCATTCGCACAGAAACCACCCCGGTGGGCTTTTTGGTGTTTTTTGTTTTGTTTTGTTTTGTTTTGTTTTGTTTTGTCTTGTCTTGTTTTGTTTTGTTGTTGTTCTTGCTGTTTTCTTTTAGGTGTTGCTGCCTTTTTCTTTCTTGTCTTTTCCCCTCTCTCTCTCTCCTTATACTTTTATATTATTAGTAGAAATCTCTTTTTTTTCTTGTCTCTCCTTTCTTATCTCTCCTTGCTACCAACAACCAATTCTACAGTCATGAGAAGACAGAAGAATATGATACAGACAAAGCTTCAGACAAACACCACGCCAGAGAAAGAATCTGGAGAAATGGACATTCACAGTCTTCCAGAAAAAGAATTCAGAATAAAAGTCATAGCCATGCTGACAGATCTACAGAAAAATGTGCAAGAGCTGAGGGAGGAAGTGAGGGAAGTGAGGAAAGACAATGCAGAAATGAAACAAGCCATTGAAGGGCTCAACAGCAGATTGAATCAGGTTCAAGACACGATCAAGGAATTACAAGACAGGGACCAGGAATACAAAGAAGCTGAGGCAGAGAGAGATAAAAGGATCTCTAGGAATGAAAGAATATTAAGAGAACTCTGTGACCAATCGAAGCGTAGCAATATTCGCATTATAGGAGTACCAGAGGAAGAAGAGAGAGAAAAAGGGATAGAAAGTGTCTTTGAAGAAATAATTGCCGAAAACTTCCCCACGCTGGGGAAGGAAATAGTCTCACAATCCACGGAAGCCCACAGATCTCCCAACACAAGGGACCCAAAGAAGACAACACCAAGACACATAATAATCAAGATGGCAAAGATCAAAGACAAGGACAGAGTATTAAAGGCAGCTAGAGAGAGGAAAAAGATCACCTACAAAGGAAAACCTATCAGACTGTCATCAGACTTCTCAACAGAAACCTTACAGGCCAGAAGAGAATGGCATGATATATTTAACATAATGAAACAGAAGGGCCTCGAACCAAGAATATTGTATCCAGCACGATTATCATTTAAATATGACGGAGGGATTAAACAATTTCAAGATAAAAGAAAGTTGAGAGAATTTGCCACCCATAAACCACCACTACAGAATATCTTAAACGGACTGATCTAGAGGGGAACACCCCTAAGACTAAAAAGATGTCACCAGAGAAAATAAAAGCATAGCAAAGAAAGCAGACCACCCAAATACTAACTAAAGGTAAAGAATAAAACACCTAATATATAAAGAAAAGAGGAGGAAGAATAGGAAGGGAGAGATAAAGAAACATCAGACGGCGCACACAATAACTTAACAAGAAAGTTAAGTTAGATTCTTAGATAGTAAAGAAGCAACCCTTGAACCTTTGGTAACCACGAATCTAAAGCCTGCAATGGCAATAAGTACATATCTATCAATAATCACCCTAAATGTAAATGGACTGAATGCACCAATCGAAAGACACAGAGTAACAGAGTGGATAAAAAAGCAAGACCCATCTATATGCTGCTTACAAGAGACTCACCTTAAACCCAAAGATATACACAGACTAAAAGTGAAGGGATGGAAAAAAATATTTCAAGCAAACAACAAAGAGAAAAAAGCAGGTGTTGCAGTACTTGTATCAGATAAAATAGACTTCAAAATGAAGAAAGTAGCAAGAGATAAAGATGGACATTACATAATGATAAAGGGGTCAGTCCAACAAGAAGATATAACCATTATAAACATATATGCACCCACCACAGGAGCATCAGCATATGTGAAACAAATACTAACAGAAGTGAAGGAGGAAATAGACAGCAATGCAATAATTCTAGGAGACTTTAACACGCCACTCACTCCAAAGGATAGATCAACCAGGCAGAGGATAAGTAAAGACACAGAGGCACTGAACAACACACTAGAACAGATGGACCTAACAGATATCTACAGAACTCTGCACCCAAAAGCAGCAGGATACACATTCTTCTCAAGTGCACATGGAACATTTTCCAGAATAGACCACATTCTAGGCCACAAAAATAACCTCAGTAAATTCAAAAATATTGAAATCTTACCAACCAACTTCTCAGATCACAAAGGTATAAAATTAGAAATAAATTTCAGAAAGAAATCAAAAAGGCTCACAAATACATGGAGACTTAACAACATTCTCCTAATGAATCAATGGGTTAACGACCAAATCAAAACAGAAATCAAAGAATATATAGAGACTAATGACAACAACAACATAAAGCCACAACTTCTGTGGGACGCAGCGAAGGCAGTCTTAAGAGGAAAGTACATTGCAATCCAGGCCCATTTAAAGAAGGAAGAACATTCCCAAATGAACAGTCTAAGGACACAATTATTGAAATTGGAAAAAGAAGAACAAATGAGGCCCAAAGTTACCAGAAGGAGAGACATAATAAAGATCAGAGAAGAAATAAATAAAATTGAGAAGAATAAAACAATAGAAAAAA
>JAQQAC010002837.1:39766640-39778731 GCA_029783875.1 Phataginus tricuspis
GGGGGTACTGTACAGCTCAGAGAAGACAAGTAGCGATTCTCATCTCACTACGCTGATGGACAGTGACTGTGGTGGGGTTGGTGGGGGGGACCTGGTGATGGGGGGAGTTCAATCATCACGGTATTGCCCATGTAATTGTAGGTTAATGATACTAAAATAAAATAAATTATTAAAAAAAAAATATTTCAAAGCAAAAATAAATAAATAAATAAATAAAATGGCATAGCATGAATTTATCATTTTAAGTGGCAGATCAAATCCTATTCTTTCAAAAATATTGTGCAAGCACAAAATGCCCGCAGCACTTGATTAGATGCTATGGGTATTGGAATCATGTTACCAAGAAGAATATCATTTAAAACTAGATGAGATGTGGAGAAGACAAGTAATGACTCTATAGCATCTTATTACACTGATAGACAGTGACTGCAGTGGGGTAGGGGGAGGACTTGATAATATGAGTGAATGTTGAAACCACAATGTTGCTCATGTGGAACCTTCATAAGATTGTATATTAATATCTCAATAAAAAAAAAACTAGGTACGATGAATGTGAATCCAGGCCCTACCACCAAGTAGCTATGTTATTTGGAACCAGTTATGTAATATATATAAATCTAAGCTTATTCATCAAAAAATAGGATGACAAAAATACACTTCACATATTTGTCATGAGGATGGGATGGAATAATACATAGGGAAATTATTGACATGGTAATTGGCATATAAAAAGTAAATTTGCTTAAATCTGAAGCTGTGATAAGCACAAGAAATAAAAAAACTGTCACTATCGTTCAGGACTTGTTCAATAACAGTGTTGCAGTAGTTAACATAAATCATTAAAAGGAAGAAATTAATTTTCATTGATTAAATGCCTACTGTGTGTCTAGGGTCATGCAGTACATTTTCATTTTTATATAAGAGGCATCCCTGGATAGGAAGAATGAAATGATCCCTAAAGCAAGATGTTCCCATCCCCATATCATACATATATTTGGAAGAAACTTCTTTCTTTTAGAGATTCGAGGGAAGACTGCTGAAGTAGAGCAAAAGTCTTTGAGGCTTTTATGGGAAGAAAGGGATGGGTAGAAACAGAGACAAGAAAAACTGTCCTTTCAGAGCTTTCAGCTCTTCTATGTTTTGTAAAAGGTACAGATTTGAATTCTACCTTTAGTAAATGTCACTCTTTTTTTCTGGGAAGTTACCCAAATGACCCATTTGGCTGGGCAAAAGTAAGACAAGATCCACCTTTGACCTGGAAATGTTTGAGAGACTATGGTTAGATTGAGAGAATTTTTTTCTCTATAAAACATAAAAGATGACCTATGCTGCAGGCATAGATATATCTCAGACGACTGTTTCTCTGGAGAAATGTGTTTTATTTGGAAGGAACTGAGTTGTGCTGAGCCAGCAAATTGCTGTCTGTTCTTGTGGTGATGTGTCTATGTGTGTTCATATGATAGTTTACAGAAGATGAAAAAGCAGTTTTTATGGTGAACTTCATAGAAAATGTGCATCAGACTGTGCTGCTTCAGGTCTCAAGAGCAAACTTATGGCACAAAGTTGATGAGTGGCCATTCTGTCTACTTCAAAAGGGACTCCTATTTCACTCTGGCACTCTGAAGTATTGAAGGTCATGACAGCCTCCAAAGACAGCACTCTTGCATTGAACTGGCACAAACCCTGTTCTTTACCTGGAAGCCTCTGTGGTCTCTCTCAGACCATCTATCTCCTCTCATCTTTCAGCTTTCTCTATAAATAGCTAAGCCTAAACAAGGTCTTTCTTGGGAAACTCTTATCATTATATCTCATAGAGCCTTATTCTTTTTCTGCACAGCATATATCACAGTATTTATTTTATACTTATTTGAGTGTTTGTTCATCATACATCTCTTTTATTATTCTATATGCTCCATGGTAGCAGACTTAATGTCTGCTTGTTCATCAAATCGCTGCTTGGAATTTAGTTGGCAATTAAAAAATGTTTGTTGAATGAAGGCACTCATTCAATCCAGTCTTGATCATAACAATAGTTTGCTTATTTATTATGTTTATTGTCTCTCTCATCTAATCAGTAAATAAGAGCTGTAAGAACAGAGATTAAAAATTTTTTTTCATTGATATATTCCTAGCACCTAGCTCATTGTATGATGCATAGCATATGCTCATTAAATATCCATTAAATTAACAAATGAATGAATGGTTATCACATCGAGGGTAGTGATGATTAGGCTCCTTCATGTACCTTCTTAATCAGAGAACAATTATTTGTAGGAACTGAAGACGAGGAGGAGAAACATGTCAGAAGACACATGGTGACTGGACCTGACAGACTGGTTTAAGAGCATGAGACATCCTCTTAAGGGTTTCTGAAAATAACTAGGTGTGCTTTCCAAGGACAACTGAAAGTCCTGCACAGGACAATAACCAAAACTCTGGGTTATTGTATTATTGTAAATTGATTTGTATCTGGTACCTGTATTTGGAATTTAATCACCACCACCATAGATATAAGACCCATTCATTCATTTGTTAATTTAACAAATATTTATTGAGCATATACTATGCATCCATCATTCAATGTACAAAAAGGAATACATCAATTAAAAAAATAAAAAATCTCTACTCTTACGGATCTTATATACTGATTAGATGAGAGAGACAGTAAACATAATAAATAAGGAAGATATTGTTATGATCAAGACTGAAGTGAATGAGTGCATTCATTCAACAGATATTTTTAATTGCCAACTAAATTACATGCACTGATTTGCTGAGCAAGCAGACATAATCTGCTACCATGGAATATAGAGAATAACAAAAGAGATTTATGTTAAACAACCATTCAAATACACATGAAATAACAATTCTATAAGGTAGATATCATTTTCGTTTTTTAAATGAAGAAACTAGGGCTCAGTGACATAAATTAAGTTCCTTCAAATCACCACACATCTAGTCAGTAGATCTGAGATCTGAACTCTGGCTTGTCTGTTCATAAAATGTATACTTTTTCTAATCTGCTCTTTAAAATTTATAAGAAAAGGCTATGTGTTTGGGTCAAGCTATTTAGGAGAAGGAGAGATTCATTCTGATTAATAGGATTATTTAGAGAGGAGTTTCTGTGGATACAAAATGTGGTCTGAACAATAAGGATCAAGAATTGCAACAGATGAAGAAGGAAGGAGAAGGGGAGTATAAAAGTGGTGCCAGTGTAGTAGAGGAAGTGCACTGAGGTTTCAGAAGATAAGCAAAGAGACAGCATAGGGTAAATTTAGGAGTCTGAATGAATGACCATCTAGAAAGTAGATGAGTGTTCCCTTAGAACATGAGAACAAAAAAGAAATGTCACCACAAAACACCGAGAATAAGTAAAAATCATCTAAAATGCTAACATATCATAAAAATTAGACCAATAGCAAAACTCTTACAAGAAATATATACTAGAGAACAATGCTTCAAAATAATTTAAAAATATGCCACTTTAGGATAGTCTTAAGCAACCATTCAGTAGCTAGAGGAACACAGTAGCATTTCCAGACACATAATAACTAAAATAATTTATGAACCATATGCCTTCATTGAAAGTACTAATAAAGGATTTACTTCCACAAGAAGGAAAATGAAGACTTATTTTTCAAGAACAAATATGAGAGAAGAAAATGGTAAAATATGTTGGCAAATCTGTCTTTCAGCAGGGAAAGTAAGAATAACTATTCTGCATGTTTTTTAAATGTTTAATTAAAATTCTTAGGGAAAGAAGGGGGTATAGCTCAAAGGACAGTTTATTTAGGCAAGCTAAGATTCCTGTCTTGGTCCCAGGAAGGATAAAGGTATTGAATAAATTTAATATTTGTTAGAAAAACAAATGTTTAAGAAATATGCTACAAATTTAAAGCTACAATTATAAGATTATAAATGGAAACTGTGACTTCTGCAACAGAAGCAGGAAAAGAAATTATCACTACAACCTAAAGTAGTGGTAATAAAATAAGAAACAACAAATGTGGTGCACCTCTTACTCTTCTTTTCTTTACTTCCTTAATAATTCATTCCTAAAGCCATTAGGAGTGCCATGCTACATAGAAATTCATGGTAGTAGGGGGACTTCTGGGGTCTAGAGTGTGGTATAAGAGTCTGAGCAAGATAAGAAGTTGATGGCAGTGCAGAAATTGGGTGCAGCATTGGGTAGAGGACTATCTACACTGATTTTTCCATTCTCTTTCTACTTACTGGGAAAAGCTATCAATCTTTCCCCTCTCAGCATTTTTGGGTAAATGTGTTGGCTTTCTGGTATTATCTTCAGGAAGCAAAGCCTTCCAATACAAAAACATAAGTTAAAATGATGGCCTTCCCATTTTAAAGTGACTCCTATCTCCCAATTTTCTCCCAAAAGGAAAACACTACACCAGTGTACTGGCAGGGGCTGCAGCTCAGCCTTTCAGCCAGCTACACCAGGAGTGAGCCATAAACTAATGCAACCACAATAGTCATGCTGGTCATTGCTGGCAGGTGGGCAGAGGAACAGATTTGCCCACCACCCTGCTTGCAGTAGTCATGGCTCAGTCACAACAGGAAAGTGTACACATTCCATTCAGGGGACATCATTGGAATGCCTGGTTCTAGTGAGCAGGGGTTACTGCACTTTTGGGGATCATAGGCTGCCTATCACATAATGCAACTGCTTTCAAGACCAGGAGACATATATGACCTACCTAATATATAGATATAAACACAGAGAGCCAGACAAAATGATGAGACAGAAGAGTATGCTCCAAATGAAAGAACAGGGCAAACACCAGAAAAAAGTGCTAAATGAAATGGAGATAAGCAATCTACCTAATAATGAACTCAAAGTTATTGTCATAAACATACTGGACTGGAGAGAAGAGTGGAAGAACTCAGTGAGAACTACAAGAGATAGAATATATAAAAAAGAAACAGAGCTAAAGCATACAATAGCTGAAGTGAAAAATACACTAGAGGGAATAAACGCCAGATGAGAGGATGCAGAAAAATTGACCAGAAATCTGGGAAACAGGGTAGTGGAAAGTAACCAACCTGAACGGCAGAAAGAAAAAAATAATTAAAAAAAAAGAAATGTTAAAGAGATTTCTGCAACAACTTCAAGCAAAATAACATTCACATAATAGGGGGTACCAGAAGGAAAAGAGAGAAAAGAAGGGGCAGAAAACTTTTTTGAAGAACTAATGCTGCAAATTTACCTTATCTGGGGAAGGAAACAGATATCAAGGTGCAGGCATCACAGAGAGCCCCAAACAAGATGAACCTAAGAAGGTTCCACACCAAGAAACATAATGACTAAAATGGTAAACACTAAAGATAAAGAGGTTATCATGAAAGCAATAAGAGAAAATCAAACAATTACCTATAAAGGAAATCCCTAAGGCAATCAGCTGATTTTTAAGCAGAAACTTTGCAGGCCAGAAGGAAGCAGCATGATACATTCAGGTCTAAAAGGAAAAATCCTACAACCAAAGAAAACTCTATGGGACAAGGTTTCATCACCACTAAACCAGCCTTAAAGGAATTGTTAAGAGGATGTCTTAGGTGGAAAAGAAAAAGCCATAACTTAGAAGTAAGAAAATTAGATAAGGTAAAATTTTCACTGGTAAAATACAGTAAAGGTAGAAAAATACAATCACTTATAATGATAGTTTGAAGTTAAAAAGACGAAAATAGTTAAGTCAATGATATACACAAAAATTAGCCAAGGGATATACAAAATAAAAAGATGTAAGTCATGTTGCCATATATATAAAATTTATGGGGTGAACTTTAAAAAATTTTAGAGTGTGTTCAAACTTAAGCAACCATCAACAGAATATAGACTTTTATGCTTATAGGATGTATACGAATTTTATGTTAACCACAAACCAAAACCTATAATAGATACTAAATTGATATAAAAACATAAAGAGAAAAGAATCAGCCTAACACTAAAGAAAGTCTCCAAATCACAAAGGAGAAGAAGGAATGAACAAAGAACTACAAAGACAACCAGAGAACAATGAACAAAATAGCAATAGATACATACATATAATTACTTTAAATGTAAATGGACTAAATGTTCCAATAAAAAGACCGAGGATGGCTGAATGGATTAAAAACAAAATATATCTAATTTCTGCCTAGAAGAGACTCACTTCAGACCTAAAGGCATATACAGACTGAAAGTAAAGGGATGGGAAAAGATATTCCATGCAAATGGAAGAGAAAAATAGCTGGAATAGCAATACTTTTATCAGACCAAATATACTTCAAAACAACGAATGTAACAAGAGACATAAAGCTTTATATAATGACAAAGGAATCAACCCAACAAGAAGATGTAACAATAGTAAATATCTATGCACCCAACATAGGAGCATTTAAATATACAAAACAACATGCTAACAGAAAAGAAATGGAGAAATTAGAATTAATACAAGAATAGTAGGTCCTTTAACTCCACTAATATTGATGGATAGAAAAAACGTCAATAAGGAAGCAGTGGCTTTGAGGGACACATTAGACCAGATGGACTGAACTGATATATACAGAACACATTCCATCCCAAATCAGCAGAATACACATTCTTTTTAAGTGCACATGGATAGATCCACTTTTTAGGCCACAAAACAAGTCTCAATAAATTTAAGAAGGTTAAGATTGTATCAAGCATCTATTCAGACCACGCTGGAATGAAACTAGAAATCAATATCAGGGGAAAAAATACAGGAAGGCTAAGCAGCGTGCTACTTACTAAACAACCAACATCAGTGAACAAATCAGAGGAAATCTAAAAATACCTAGAAAATAATGAAAACAGAGGTACAATAGTTTAAAACTGCTTTTGGGAGGCAGCAAAGGCAGTTCTAAGAGGGAATTTTATAGCAATAGAGACCTACCTCAAGAAACAAGGGCAATTTCAAACAATCTTACCTTACAACCAAAGAAACTAGAAAAATGAGAACAAATGAAGCTCTAAGTATGTAAAAAGAGGGAAATAATAAATATTAGAGCAGAAATAAATGAAATGGAGACTAAGAAAGCAATACAAAGGATCAATGAAAGTAACAGTTCGTTCTTTAAAAAGATAAAATTGAAAAGTCTTTTAGCCAGACTGATCAAGAAAAAAGGAGTTGAATAAATAAAATTAGAACTGAAAGTGTAGAAAGTACAACACCACAGAAATACAATTATTATAAGAGAATAATATAAAAAAATCATAAGCCAGAAAATTGGAAAACCTAGAAGAAATGAGTACATTTCTAGAAAAATGCAAACTTCCAAGACTGAATCAGGAAAAAATAAAGTCCAAACAGACCAGTTTCATTAATGAAACTGAACTGATAATTCAAAATTGATAGCCAAAAAAAAAAAACCAACAAAAATGAAAACCAGGACCAGATGGCTTCACAGGTGAAATTCTACCAAACATTCAAAAACAAGTTAATAACTATCCTTCTCAAAGTATTCCAAAAATTAGAATAGGAAGGAATGCTTCAAAATTCATTCTATGAGGCAAGTATCACCCTGATACCAAAACCAGACAAAGAGACTATGGTAATCTACAAAATAGAACATTACAGATCAATATTTTGATGAACACAGATACAAAATATTAGCAAGCCAAACTCAACAATACATTAAAATGATCATTCACCACAATCAAGTGGGATTTTTTTCAGGGATATAAGGATGGTTCAGTACCTGAAAATAAATCAATGTAATACACTACATTAACAAAAGGAAGCATAAAAACTGTATGATCATCTCAATAGACGCAGAAAAAGCACTGGACAAATTCATGACAAAACTTTCAACAAAGTAAGTATAGTGTATTCATGACAAAAACTTTCAACAAAGTAAGTATAGTGGCTACATAACTTAACATAATAAAGGCCATGTATGACAAACCCACATCTAATATACTCAACGGTGAAAAACTGAAAGCTTTTCCTGTAATATTAGGGACAAGGATGCCCACTTTCACCACTTTTATTCAACATAGTACTGGAAGTTAGTCATAGAAATCAGGCAAGAAAAAGAAGCAAAAGGTATCCAAACTGGTAAGAAGAAATAAAACAATCACTGTTCACAGATGACATGAATCTATATAAAGAAAATCCTAAAGACTTCACCAAAAAAACATTAGAACTAATAAATAAACTCAGTAAAGTTGCAGGATACAAAACCAATATATAGATATCTGTTGTGGTTCTATATACTAAAACTGAGCTAGCAGAAAGAGAAATTAAGAAAACAATCCCATTTACAATTGTGGCAAATGGAATATAATACTTAGGAATAAATTTCACCAAGGAGGTGAAAGACCTGTACACTGAAAACCATAAGATATTGATAAGAGAAATTGAAGATAATACAAATAAATGTAAAGATATACCATGTTCATGGATTGGAAGAATTAATACTATCAAAATGTTCACGCTACACCAAAACAATCAACAGATTCAATACAATCCCTACAAAATATCAATGGCATTTTTAAAGAACTTAAACAAGTAATCCTAAAAATTGTATGGAATCACAAAATCTCCAAATAGCCAAAGTAATCTTAAGAGGGAATAAAGTTGGAAGTATCATGTACTCTGATTTCAAACTATACTACAAAGCTATAGCAATCAAAACAGTAAGGTACTAGCATAAAAAATAAACACATAGATCAACGGAACAGAATAGAAAGCCCAGAAATGAACCCATGTTTATATGAGCTTTTAATCTATGACAAAGGAGGCAAAACTATACAATGGGGAAAAGACAGTCTCTTCAATAAATGGTGCTGAGAAAACTGGATCACTTTCTTACACCATAAAGAAAAATAAACTCAAAATGAATTAAAGACCTAAATATAAAAACTGAAACAATAAAACTCCTAAAAGAAAACATAGGGGCTCGGCGGGGGAGCGACTTATGGAGCAGTCATAAGAAGTGATAACAGAGTACAGCGGGAAGATGGCGACGTGAGCGGAGCGGCAGAAATATCCTCCCAACATTATATTTATCCACGAAAACACAGCAAATACAACTATTCCTAAAAGAGAGACCAGAATACACAGGAAAGCGCACAGCATGCAGCAACACCTGAGAGGACTCGCCACCCCGCGAGGCAGTCATAAAGAGCCCAGCTGACATACAAGGCAACTACCAGCAACCAATTCTACAGCCATGAAAAGACAGAGGAATATGGTGCAGACAAAGTTTCAGACCCAGACAACCCCCAAGAGGGAACCTGAAGGGATGGACATGCACAGTCTTCCTGAAAAAGAATTCAGAATAAAAGTCACAGCCATGCTGACGAATCTACAGAGAAATGTGCAAGAACTGAAGGAGGAAGTGAGGAAGTGAGGAAAGACTATGCAGAAATAAGACAAGCCATTGACAGGCTTAACAGCAGACTGGATGAGATGCAAGAGACTGTTAATGGAATAGAAAATAGAGAACAGGAATACAGAGAAGCTGAGGCAGAGAGAGATAAAAGGATCTCTAGGAATTAAAGAATATTAAGAGAACTGTGTGACCTATCCAAATGGAACAATATTCGCATTATAGGAGTACCAGAAGAAGAAGAGAGAGAAAAAGGGATAGAAAGTGTCTTTGAAGAAATAATTGCTGAAAACTTCCCCGTGCTGGGGAAGGAAATAGTCTCGCTGTCCATGGAAGCCCACAGATCTCCCAACACAAGGGACTCAAGGAAGACAACACCAAGACACATAATAATTAAGATGTCAAAGGTCAAAGATAAAGACAGAGTATTAAAGGCAGCTAGAGAGAGAAAAAAGATCACCTACAAAGGAAAACCCATCAGACTGTCATCAGACTTCTCAACAGAAACCTTACAGGCCAGAACAGAATGGCATGATATATTTAACGTAATGAACCAGAAGGGCCTCGAACCAAGAATAATGTATCCAGCACGATTATCATTTAAATATGACAGAGGGATTAAACAATTTCCAGACAAACGAAAGTTGAAAGAGTTTGCCTCTCATAAACCACCATTACAGGATATCTTAAATGGAATGCTCTAGAGGGAAGCACCCCTAAGGCTAAAAAGATGTCACCAGAGTAAATAAAATCATAGCAAAGAAAGCAGACCATCCAAATACTAACTAAAGGCAAAGAATAAAACACCTAATATATAAAGAATAGACGAGGAAGAATAGGAAGGGAGAGATAAAGAAACATCAGACGGCGTTCACAATAACTTAACAAGAAAGTTAAGTTAGATTCGTAGATAGTAAAGAAGCAACCCTTGAACCTTTGGTAACCACGAATCTAAAGCCAGCAATGGCAATAAGTACATATCTATCAATAATCACCCTAAATGTAAATGGACTGAATGCACCAATCAAAAGACACAGAGTAACAGAGTGGACAAAAAAGCAAGACCCATCTATATGCTGCTTACAAGAGACTCACCTCAAATTCAAAGATATACACAGACTAAAAGTGAAGGGATGGAAAAAGATATTTCATGCAAACAACAAAGAGAAAAAAGCAGGTGTTGCAGTACTTGTATCAGACAAAATACACTTCAAAACGAAGAAAGGAGCAAGAGATAAAGAAGGACATTTCATGATGATAAAGGGGTCAGTCCAACAAGAAGATATAACCATTATAAATATATATGCACCCAACACAGGAGCGCCAGCATATGTGAAAAAAATGCTAACAGAAGTGAAGGAGGAAATAGACAACAATGCATTCATTTTAGGAGACTTCAACACACCACTCACTCCAATCAAAAGACAGATCCACCAGACAGAGAGTAAGTAAAGACACAGAGGCACTGAACTACACACTAGAACAGATGGACCTAACAAATATCTACAGAACTCTGCACCCAAAAGCAGCAGGATACACATTCTTCTCAAGTGCACATGGCACATTTTCCAGAACAGACCACATACTAGGCCACAAAAAGAACCTCAGTAAATTCGAAAATACTGAAATCCTACCAACCAACTTCTCAGATCACAAAGGTATAAAACTAGAAATATATTTTTGAAAGAAATCAAAAAGGCTCACAAATACATGGAGACTTAACAACATTCTCCTAATTAATCAATGGGTTAACGACCAAATCAAAACAGAAATCAAAGAATATATGGAGACTAATGACAATGACAACACAAAGTCACAACTTCTGTGGGATGCAGCAAAAGCAGTTCTAAGAGGAAAGTATATTGCAATCCAAGCCTATTTAAAGAAGGAAGAACATTCCCAAATGAACAGTCTAAAGACATAATTATTGAAATTGGAAAAGAAGAACAAATGAGACCCAAAGTCACCAGAAGGAGGGACATAATAAAGATCAGAGAAGAAATAAATAAAATTGAGAAGAATAAAACAATAGAAAAAATCAATGAAACCAAGAGCTGGTTCTTTGAAAAAATAAAAAAAAAATAGATAAACCCCTAGCCAGACTCATTAAGAGAAAAAGAAAATCTACACACATAAACAGAATCACAAATGAGAAAGGAAAATAACGACGGACCCCACAGAAATACAAAGAATTATAAGAGAATATTATGAGCTTCTATATGCTAACAAGCTGGAAAACCTAGAAGAAATGGACAACTTCTTAGAAAAATAAAACCTTCCAAGACTGACCAAGCAAGAAACAGAAAAACTAAACAGAACAATCACCAGCAAAGAAATTGAATCAGTAATCAAAAAACTACCGAAGAACAAAACCCCCGGACCTGATGGATTCACCTCTGAATTCTACCAGACATATAGAGAATAAATAACACCCATTCTCCTTAAAGTTTTCCAAAAAATAGAAGAGGAGGGAATACTTCCAAACTCTTTCTATGAAGCCAGCATCACTCTAATACCAAAACCGGGCAAAGACCTCACTAAAAAAGAAAATTACAGACTAATATCCCTGATGAACGTAGATGCAAAAATACTCAACAAAATATTAGCAAACCGAATTCAAAAATACATCAAGAGGATCATACACCATGATCAAGTGGGATTCATCCCAGGGAGGCAAGGATGGTACAACATTTGAAAATCCATCAACATCATCCACCACATCAACAAAAAGAAGAACAAA
>JAQQAC010002837.1:39781430-39821764 GCA_029783875.1 Phataginus tricuspis
GAGGATGGCCAACATCCAAAACACAAACAACAACAAATGTTGGCGAGGATGTGGAGAAAAGGGAACCCTCCTACACTGCTGGTGGGAATGCAAATTAGTTCAACCATTGTGGAAAGCAGTATGGAGGTTCCTCAAAAAACTCAAAATAGAAATACCATTTGACCCAGGAATCCCACTCCCAGGAATTTACCCTAAGAATGCAGCAGCCCAGTTTCAAAAAGACAGGTGCACCCCTATGTTTATTGCAGCACTATTTACAATAGCCAAGAAATGGAAGCAACCTAAGTGTCCATCAGTAGATGAATGGATAAAGAAGATGTGGTACATATACACAATGGAATATTATTCAGCCATAAGAAGAAAACAAATCCTACCATTTGCAACAACATGGATGGAGTTAGAGGGTACTATGCTCAGAGAAATAAGCCAGGTCGAAAAAGACAAGTATCAAATGATTTCACTCATATGTGGAGTAGAAGAACAAAGAAAAAAACTGAAGGAACAAAACAGCAGCAGACTCACAAAAGCCAAGAACGGACTAATAGTTACCAAAGGAGGGACTTGGGAAGATGGGTGGGAATGGAGGGATAAGAGGGTAAAAAGGTCATTACGATTAGCAGATGTACGGTAGGGGGAGCACAGGGAGGGCTGTACAACTCAGAGAAGACAAGTAGTGATTCTATAGCATCTCACTATGCTGATGGACAGTGACTGTAATGGGGTTGGTGGGGGGGACCTGATGAAGGGGGTAGTTCAATCAGCATAATATTGCACATGTAATTGTAGATTAATGATACCAAAATAAATTATAAAAAGAAAAAAAGAAAACAACGGCAGCAAACTCTGCGACTTTAGCCTTATCACTTTTTGCCTGGATACATCTTCTCAGGTAAGGAAAACAAAAGTAAAAATAAGTAAGTGGGACTAAATTAAACTAAAAATGTTCTACACTGTAAAGGCAATCATAAACAAAGTAAAAAGGCAACCTACTGAGTGGGACAATAAATTCTCAAATAATCTATCTGAGAAGGAAAAGACAAGAAATAAATAACAAGCATTTTTCAAGGATGTAGAGAAGATGCATATTGTGCTGTTGGTGGGAATGTAAAATGGTGCAGCTACAATGGAAAACAGTATAGAGATTCCTCAAAAAATTAAAAAGAGAAACACCATACGACTCAGTAATCCCACTTCTGAATATTTATCTGAAGAAAACAAAACCGCTAACTCAAAAAGATATGTGTACCCCTCTGTTTGTTGCAGCATTATTTATAATTGCCAACATATGGAAGCACCCTAAGTGTCCATCAATAGATGAATGGATAAAGATGTGGTATATATACACAATATTGCTCAGCCATAAAAAAGAATGAAATCTTGCAATTTGTGACAACACAAGTGGATCTAGAAGGTATTACACTAAATGAAATAGTCACACAGAGAAAGACAAATACCATATGATTTCAAAAAATGAATGAACAAACAAAGAAACAAAACAGAAAGATACTCATAAATACAGAGAACAAATTGGTCATTGCCTGATGGGGGGAGTAGAGGATAGGTGAAATAGGTGAAGGAGATCATGAGGTACAAACTTTAAGTTACAGAATAAATAAGTCAAGGAGATGGAAGATACAGCATGGGGAATATAGTTAGTAATATTGTAATAACTCAGAGTGGAGTCAGATAATAACTACACTTACTGTGGTGAGTGTTTTTTGTAATGTATATAAATGTTGAATTAGTATGTTGTACACCTGAAATTGTTATAATATTATGTCAACCATATTTCAATTAAAAAGAAAAGAAATGCATTAGCTGTATTCTCCAGCTTACAGGGGCTATCTGGGAAAAATATTTCAAGTATTCACACTTCGGTGCTCACTTTGGGCAAGTTGTAGGAGCATGTACTTCAGTCTATCACCTGGGAATTAAATTATAAGCCATGATAAGCACTTAATTTTGTAGTGGGAACAAAAGAAACAAAAATCTGGGTTTGAAGTTGGGGATAAGGAAAATTTAAGACTATTTGAAATATAAGCAAATTTTTAGTCTGAAATGGCTGACGTTTTTGTTCATTAAATTCTTGTCTGTTGAATGGTAAGATGGTGTATCCTTTTTTTTTTATTAAGGTATCATTGATATACAATCTTATGCTCAGATTTCACATGAGCAACACTGGTTACTACATTCCCCCTATTATCAAGTCTCCACCATATACCCCATTACAGTCAGTGTCCATCAGCATAGTAAGCTTCTCTGTGCTATACTTCCTTCCCTGTGCCCCCCCTATATTATGTGTGCTAATCATAATGCCCCTTAATCCTCTTATCCCTCCCTTCCCACCCCCCCTCCCAGTCCCTTTCCCTTTAGTAACTCTTAGTCCATTCTTGGGTTCTGTGAATCTGCTGCTGTTTTGTTTGCTTTGTTGTTATCCTCTACAGATGAGTTAAATCATTTGATACTTGTCTTTCTCCACCTAGCTAATTTCACTGAGCATAATACCCTCTAGCTCCATCCATGTTGTTGCAAATGGTAGGATTTGTTTCTTTCTTATGGCTGAATATTATTCCACTGTGTATATGTACCACATCTTCTTTATCCATTCATCTACTGTGGACACAGGTTGCTTCCATTTCTTGGCTAATGTAAATAGTGAAGACAGCATATCTTATATTTACTTAATGTTTTCCCTTTCTCCATTTCAACAGTGTTCACACATTGGGTTTTACTTAATACCTGAGATAGGCCAGTTACTATTTTTTCCAAGTATTCAGATATAAAAGCAGTGGCTAAGTGATTTGCTCTACATCATTTATTTTGTCCTCACAATGTTACAGACCCACTTTACTTGTGAGGAAACTGATTTAGCCAGGTAATCCATGTCCAAGGTCACAAAGAATCAGGATCGAAAGCCCAATCTGACTTGCATTGATCCACTCTGGCCTATCTATAAACATCATTTGTGTTGGATTTATCAAGTTTAGTCTCCTCTACATAGCTCTCTCTTAAACTATTTCAATTATAAATAATCACTGAGGTTATGCTTACTTCCCTAGAAAGAAGGTAGAAATTATTGTATCTTCATTTGATGATTTGTGCATTATTTTAATATGAAAAAAGGAGCAGAGGAGGCTCAGCAGGAACTGATAGCTCCTTAGCAGGAAACTGATAACGTTTGTGCCTTCCCCATGAGGGAAGAGTGGTTACAAGGTGCTAATCTAACCAAAAACCATAAATTAAGAAGAAAGAACAATAGAACAATAGAAGACTGAGAAACCAGTGGAACAAAGCTAAGTTTCTTAAACTCAAATTTTTCTATCCATAATCTCATCACTGAGGAGCTACCAAAGGCACAAGAAGGATCCTCACTCATTAAGCAGCAGTCACTAAGCACTTGAGTTAGGCAGAAGAGATGGAGATGAACAGTCCTTGAAACTCTCACAGACTGTTAGGAAAAACAATTGAGCAATTTTAATACAAAGTAGTAAGGAAGACACACCAAACCCAAGTTGAAGAGTATGCCAGAAAACTTCTTAGAGGAGTTGATACATGAGTTCATGCTTGATGGAACAGTAGAAGTTTTCCAGGGGATGAATGGGAACAGGGAATAGACGAGTGCAAATTGGAGACTTGTACCATGTCTGGTAATGATCATAGGCAAGTGTGGCTAGAGGGTAACATGCCTGGCAAGAAGTAGTACTCAAGTGTTAAGTGACTACCGTGTAATCAATGAGGAGCATTCTTGTCTCCCCTGACTACAAGGTCCTCAGGGATTAGACTATAGCCAGAAATCTGAGTTTTGGAAACAGCTTTGTTCTGTTGATCTTTTTTCTATTGTTCTTTTCTCTTAGTTTATGTTTTTCATTTCCACAAAAGCCACTTTTCCCCTATGTAGAAGACTGATAGAAGACTTTAGCCACAGGGGCCGGTTATTAAGAGATTCTTGACTAATCCAAATAATGGATGGGGATAGTCTGAGGTAAAATGATGATAATGGGGATGGAGATGGTTGAGAGGGTTTTACCTGGCAGAATTTGGTTGATAATTACTTCAGGAAGCATTTTTTCTTTTTCTTTTTGTAGAAAATGGCACATTCTACAAGTTCCAGGGGCCAGGGAAGAGAAGTTGCACCGAGTTCCAGCAGAAAGCATGCATGATTCCAGCAGCTATAACAATCTCTCTGAGTGCTCACATCATAGGGATGCTTGGGGAGCAATCACTATTAATTCTTTTCCTACCATGGCCTGGGAGGAAATTCCCAGAAAGAGGGAAAAAGAATAACAATGGAGGGAGGGAACATGGTATATTAATGATGATAATGTATCTACTATCCTTTAAGTATTTAGTTGTTTGGGGAATGAAAGTGTGGCAAGGAAGTGTTTGCTGAAAATTATGTGTGAATACAATTCCATTGCTACAGAGATGAGGAAACAAGCAAATTGCTCAAAGAGAAACAAAGGCAGGTAAAATGTAGGAGCTCCTCTGATTGCCCTGAGGGCTCATCATAGGTCCTGTTCTAGACCTCTGCAGCTGGAGATGAATTCATAGAAGCGGTCAGTACGAGAAAGGTCACCCTAGCTAGGATGGAATGGAGCTCTACATATGTTTGAAAACAGAAATGTGTATGATATTTTCAGGAATCTCAGAACAATCTATGAGTTCTTTCAGTAGGGAATATCTTATTTACTATCGTATCCTTAATGCTTAGCCCAGGATATAAGAGAGTGAACACTCAGTAAATATTTGTTAAATTAACACAAAAATTTCTCATGAGGAGAAGCCATGGGTGGGGTCTGGTAAAAAATGGCACTAAATAAATGTTGAAGGTGATATCACAAAGAACTTGGAATGTCAGGGTAAGGAGCATGGACTCCTTCTGTGGTCAAAGAATTCTTAACTAACATAACATGACCTTTCTTAATGGTGCTGCATATGACCAAAACTCAACTACAAAAGATACAGTAGTATCTTGCTTAAGCTTAAAAGTAGTTAACTTACATTTACTAAGCAGATACTCTGTCAGCTGGGCCTGAGTGATAGATCAGACATAATCCTACCCTCAAAGAGCCCATAGTATAGTGGGAAAGGCAGATATATAAACAAATATTACAATGTAATAGGAAAAACACAGTAATAGAGAGAAGAGTTGTTGGGGGATGAAAGTAGAAAGACTAGTATTCCAAGCAGAGGAAATATCATATGCAAAACATGGAGGCCTTTACAAATAGGTGATCCTTGGGGTTTTATGAAACAGTGACAAATTCTAGTTGGAGCAAAATGAAAATGTCAGCCTGAATGCCTGCCTCTCTCTCTCTCTATTATTTCTATACATATAAAATAGAGAGAGAAAGTTAATTTTTTTTTAGCAGGCCTCTGAACATTGCATGTGGTTAATGATAAGACTTGTATTACACAACTTTTAAAACTGTAAAAGTAAAACAAAATCTTTTGGAGACAATACACTTCAAAAATCCTTTCCTCATATTTTAAGTCAATTCAGATTGTGTTAATATCGAGTGTGCCAGGTAATATTGTTGGTATCTTTACCTTTCTACCTAGGAACCAGTCTAGGCTTCAAAATCTCAGACTGTTAGGGCCAGAAGAGAAAATCAATCTAATCACTTCATTTTCTAGAAAGAGAAATTGAAACCCAGGATGGAAAGCACTTGTTCAAGATCCCATAGTAGATCAGGGATAGAGCAGTCCTGAAATACAGGCTGCCTTACATTCTGGCTTACATTCACACAACAGGTAAAATATTAGATATTCGTGCACTCTTAGGCCCCTAAATATGACATCACTTGGAGTATGAAACTCAGAAACAGTGTTCTATTCTGATACCAACTTCTGTTTCCAGTTGATACAGTTAAATATTCCTTTAAATATGCTCTATTTCAAATGCCTATTTTTAGTTTAAAATAATATTGACCATTAGCAGAGTCTCTTAAAGTCAGGTCCAGAAAAATATTGGGAAATATCTTTAAGATTAATACATGTGTATTATTCACAAGTCTCTAACTTGCAAATGTCAGAACAACAAATACCAACTTTTTAAATAAAAATATTTATTGGCTCTTACAATTAAGGAGAAAATTTGAACTGGACCAGGTACTCAAACAATGCCTCCAAAACTCTCTCTTCTCCTTTCACTTCAGATTCTGTCTCTCAGTTGACTTCTTTTTCTCATTCCCCTTCATGACAAAGAAGATGCACCTGTCAGTAGCTCCAGGGTTCCACCCTTTTGGGCTTACACTTCAAAGAGAAAGACCTCCCCTTTCCAGCTTAAGAATGAAATATCCCAAGAGATGACTCTTACTGGTTCCTCTAGCATTTGTCACTCATCCACCCCTGAACTTCTTGCCGTGGTCAAGAGGATGAGGGACCGTGGTAAGTGAGGTCAAGGACAGAGCAGTCTCTGTAATTGGAGGGGTGGAAAATGACAATTGAAAACCCCATCAGAACCACAAAGCATGAGGGTAGAACCATTTCCCAAAGGCAAGAAGATACCATTACCAGAAAGAAATAATGCTAACAAATTAAGACAGCAGATGTCCTCTTCAAATGGTATTTATGGCAAAGGTTATTTAAACTGAAATGGGGACTTGAAATAGAACCTGTTTAAGACTGAGGTAGGAAAATTAAAATGTACGCTATTTTTAACTGGATTGGTACAAGTAAGATGGAAAATAATTTAGACAGGGATTTAAAGTAGGTAAATTTAAGGTTATTATGAATATATGGTTAATAGTCAAGAGATAGGAATACTATTTAAGACTGAATCAGGGTATTTAATTGAGGATATGTATGTGATCAGTATTTACAATAAGGACTGTTAGAATGAAAAACAATAGTTATAAAATAATTTAAAACTTGAATTTATTGAGTTGCTTCAGAAGGTAATTATTATATTAATGTGATACATACATATAATTTAAATTAATTCCTATTAAAAATCTGATGGGTATTTCCCTATTAAGATGAGAAAACGGAGGCTTTATTGAGGAAGTAAGATGCCTAAAATTATATATCTAATGGGTGGCTGAGGAAGAATTCAAACCTATCCCTGCCTGACTCCAAAGCCCATTCTTTGAATACTGTGTTACATGAGGGTATTTTTAATGTAAGATATTTATAATGGAGATAATTGAAGAAATGTTTTTGATATGGAGGAGTAGTGCCAGTAATATTTGGTATAAAATTAGGTCATTTGTTGTTGGAAGAATTTAGTCTGATGTAGATGTAGGACTGAGGTACCTATTTCTTTCCTGGTTGCCAGCTAGGGGCTGCTGTCCAAGGTTCTGCTTACATTTTTTTTCCCACATAGCTCCTTCCATCAAGCCAGTAACAGCATGTCAAATCCTCTCATGGTACTTTGAATCTCTAACATTCTCCATCTCTGACCTCTAGACCCAGATTTTATTTATTAGGCCCACCATATAATCTTTCAATTTTAAAGTCAATTGATTTGGGACCCTAATGACATTTGCAAAATCCATTTCTGTCACATAATCTAATACATTCATGGAGGGTGATTTCTCATCATATTCACAGATTCCACCCATACTGAAGTAAAGGCAATTATCCAGGGCATGTGCATCATGGCAGGGTGGGGAACATCTTAGAATTCTGCCAACTACACTATCCTAAACTAGTAAAAAAAGACAGTCATAATTTCAAAATTCAGCTCAAGCACATCTGTCTTTTATGAACCCCTTTTTGTCCACCCTACTTCCCAACCCACATAGGAATAATTATATCCAACTTTTGTTAATTCACCTATAATTCTTTAGTACACTGTTATTTATACAACTGTCTTCCCTTATAGATTTGAAGCTTCTCAGGAACAGAGACTGGGTCTGATTCACCGCTACACCTTCAGTGCCCAGTATGGGCATCAGCACAGAGCAAATGTTCAAAGACTATTAAGTGAATGAAAAATGGTATCACCCCTTGGTGATCCTGAATGTTGCTGTCTTTTGAAACAACTCAGAGGAACAGCTAGTAGGGAGGGCAGAGGTGGCTGAGAAATTAAGTGCAAAAAATACTGAGGCCAATGGACATATAATAAGAGACAGATATTTGGATCACATCCTTCTCTTCCTTCTTTCTTTTTGTTTAATACAAAGCTCTCACCCTATGTTCTGGACTCCAATCCTTCCAGTCTCTGCCAGGACATCCTCTAACCATTATACTCTTTTCCTCATACATTTTCAATCATGTACCCTCCATCAGTTGTTTCACCTCTAAAAACATGTTTGATTTCCTTCAGCCCAAATCTTCTGCTTGATTAATGCTTCTAACTCAAGATAGAGTCCATTTCCTTCATGCCAACTGATATTGTTCTTGTTTACCTTTCATCTGGACTAATTGATATCCCTGTCTCCAGTCTTGCCTTACTCCAATCCTTCACACTAATGCCAGAGTGAATCATAAAACACAAAAAAAGATATTTCATTCCCATCCTTAAAACTCTTTAATAAGTTCCTACCACTTACTGAGTGAAGGTCAAGCTTAATAAGGCATTCAAAACTGCGAAGTCTGCGTTTCTGGGATATTTCCTGCTGTTTTCCCATCTGTCACCCCTTTCCCACCACCACCTTATGATTACATGAGGGCTCAGTAGTCCTAAGATCACAGCATGTGCTTTTACCATCTTCTATATTTTCTCAGTTGTTTCATCTACCTGGAATGTCCTTCCCTGATGTCTTCACAGGCAGAGTTAATTGTTCTCTCTTCATGCGTGTGACTTTATTTATCACTTCTCACATATAACATGTTCTCTTCTGACTGTGAGCTATTTGTGTATTAAATATTAGTTCCCATAACAAACAGGATTAAGATTCCCTAAGGGAATGGTCACTCTTGGATTTATTCCCTCCCCCAAGTATTTCCTGAGTCCTTCCTCTGTGCCAGACCCTGTGCTGTCTATGTGGTGGAAGAGAGAGAGGAGCCCTCCTAAGGTGCTCAAAGGCACTCATTTCTACCATCCTCCACTGCCACTAATATAGTCAGGCACATAGGTGCTCATGTGAGGACAGAAAATCCATTTTAAGATGAATTAGCTCTTCCATTTTTGTCTTTGTATCCCCCACATCTAGCAATGAGCCTAGGAAGCAGCGGTGTTTCATAAATATTTATGAATGGAAATGCAAATATGGAATGAGGCAGCTAAGACCATCAAACAGAACTTTTTCTTAAGGACAATTATCCATGCAGTATTGGCATTCACTGACTTTCTTTAAGATGTGAATTTTAAATAATGTTTCATCCCTCCTAAGCCATTAACAATGGTGAAATATAGCTGTTAAAGTCCCATCAGAAGTTGGCAAATATTATGCCACCAATATATATCCTTTATGGTGACTCTTTCCTAGGCAGCAGATATACTCCAGAATTAATATGGTTACCCCAAAACCAATTACAGTATAATATAGGAAAGGGCAAAAATATCTTTCCAGAAATCTTCCTAAATAAGAGCCTTAACCCTCTCCTCTCAGACCTACCTCATCCCCTTTCAATCAACTTTAGCTATTAGCAAGGAAAACAATAAAATAAAGAAAACAGAATCTTTCTAATGCGTTGTGGGCAATTAAGTTAATGACATGTTGCCACTAAAATTTCTCATTTTCTTTTAAGTCAGAGTTTGATCATAAATGAAATAATGAAAAAGTTACAGCTTCCTCAAATGTGCCCTATCAGATAAAGAACAATTAATGAGGCTGCATGGAAAATTTCAAAAATTCTTCAAACCTTGTGCATGGAATCAGAAAATGGATAATGAATAATAAATTGAAGCCCATATATTTTACAGATTAGGTAATTGAGGCCTATAGGGGACAGACCTTCCCAAGGATACATAATGAATAGACATCAGCACTAGATTAGAACCTAAATTTCCTGCCTTCCACATTGTCCTTTCAGGGCTTTCTAAATTCAAAATGATCAGTCCTTATTGGTGATCATAAAGATTACTTGTGTTTATTTTATTCCAGTACCCCCATTCAAAGCAGCAGCACAGTATATCCATATGCCACTGGAATTTTGATAGAAATTGTGTTGACTCTATAAGATTGCTTTGAGTAGTATAGCCATTTTAACAATATTAATTTTTCCAATTCATGAGCATGGAATATTTCCATTTATCTGTGTTCCCTTAAATTTCTTTCATCAATGTCTTATAGCTTTCAATGTACAGGTCTTATCTAATTGGTTAAATTTATCTCTTGGTATTTTATTCTTTCAAATGTAATAACCAATGGGATTGTCTTCTTCATTTCTCTTTTGGGTATTTCAAGATTGGTGTATAGAAATACAACAAATCTTGCATAATAATTTTGTATCCTGAAACATTCCTGAATTCACTTATTAGTTCTAACCACATTTTGGAGGCATCTTTAGGGTTTATAGTATCATGTCATTTACAAATAGTGATTGCTTCACCTCTTCCTTTCCTCGATGACTTCTTTTTCTTGCCAAATTGGTATGATTAGGATTTCCAATACTATGCTGAATAAAAGGGGAGAGAGTGGGCATCCTTGTCTTATTTCTGATCTTCAGCTTTCTACCATTGAGTATGATGTCAGCTATTGGCTTGCCACATATGGCCTTTCTTATGTTGAGATATATTCCCTCTATATCCACTTTGTTGAGAGTTTTTAGCATGAATGTATATTGAATTTTGTAAAGTGCTTTCTCTCCATCTTTAAGATGATCATATGATTTTTATCTTTTATTTTGATAATACAGTATATCTGTATCATGTTTTTTTCTCCTGGAATAAATCACACTTGATCATGGTGTGTGATCCTTTTAATGTGTTGTTGAATTTGGTTAGCTAATGTTGTGTTGAAGATTTTTGCATCTACATTCATCATGGGTACTGGCCTGTAATTTTCTTTTTTTATGGTATTCTTGTTTGGTTTTGATATCAGGATAATGCTGGCCTTGTAAAATGAGTTTGGAAGCTTTATTTCCTCTTTGGAGGAATATGAGAAGGATATGTATTAAATATTCTTGGAATGTTTTGTAGAATTCACCACTGAAGAATACTGGTAGTGGACTTTTGGGGACGTTTCTCTTACTGATTCAATCTCTTTGCTAGTATTAGGTCAGTACTGGTCTCTTTCTGATTCAGTCTTAGAAAATTATACATATCTGGGAATCTGTTCATTTCTTCAAGGTTGTCCAATTCGTTGGTGCATAATTGTTTATAGTAATCTCTTATGATCCTTTGTAAAGGTAGTATCAGTTGTAACTTCTGTTTCATTTCTGATTTGAGCCCTCTCTTTCTTGGTGAGTCTAGCTAAAGGCTTGTCAATTTTATCTTTTCAAAAAAACATTCCTTAGTTTCACTGATTTTTTCTGTTGTCTTTTTAGTCTGTATTTCATTTATGTCCACTCTGTTCTTTATTATTTCCTACTTTCAACTAATTTGGGGTTTCATTTGTTCTTCTTTTCCTAATTCCTTTAGGTGTAAAGGTTATTTAAGATGGTTCTTGTTTCTTGAAGTAGGCCTGTAATGCTATGAATGTCCCTCTTTGAACTGTTTTTGCTACATCCCATAGGTCATGCTTTGTCATATTTCTGTTTAATTTGTCTTAAGGTATTTTTAAAATTTCTCCTTTGATATCTTTGATGACCCAGTGATTGTTCAGGAGCATGTTATTTGATCTCCACATTTTTGTGGTTTTTCCAGTTTTCTTTTTGTAATAGATTTCTAATTTTATGATTTTATGGTAAAAAATATGCTTGATATGATTTCAATCTTCTTGAGTTTATTGAGACTTGCTTTGTGAATTAACATGTGATCTATCCTATAGAACATTCCATGTGCACTTGAGAACGTATATTCTGCTGCTTTTGGATGGGATGTTCCATATATATCAAATTCATCTAGTCTAATGTGTCACATAAAGACAATGTTTCCTTATTGATTTTTGTCTGGATCATCTTTCCATTATGTGAGTAGGGGTCTTCAAGTGCCCTACTATTATTATTTTGACTTCTATTTCTCCATTTAGGTCTGTTAATATTTGTTTTATATATTTTGGTGCTCCCATGTTGGGTTCATATTTGTAAATGTTATATCTTCTTGCTGGATTGACCACTTTATCATTATGTAATACCCTTCTGAATTATGTAATTCAGTCTTTGTGTTAAAGTCTATTTTGTCTGATGAGTAGAGCTACTCCAGGTTTCTTTTCACTTCCATTTACATGAAATATCTTTTTCAATCTCTTCACTTTCACTCTTTCTGTCTCTTACTTCTGAAGTGAATCTCTTATAGGCAATATATGTAAAAGTCTTGTTTTTTATCTGTTCAGTCACTCTATGTCTTCTGATTCAAAATTTAGTGCGTTTAGTATTAATTATTGATAAGTATGTACTTATTGACACTTCATAAATTGTTTTCTGGGTGCTTTTATAGTTCTTCTCTGTTCCTTTGTCTTCTCTTTCTTTCTTCCCAAAGTATGATTACTTTCTTTAGTGTTATATATGTAGATTCCTTTCTCATTTTCTTTTGTGTATTTACTATACATTTTTGCTTTGCGGATACCATGAGGTTCATATATACTGTCCTATGTATATAAAAGTCCATTTTAGGTTGATAACAACTTAAATTTGAACACACTCCAAAACTCCACATTTTTACTCCCTCCCCTAACATTTTAAATTTTGATGTTACATTTTACCCTTTTTATTTTACATAATTATTTTATGTAATTTTTATAGTTTTTATGTAATTACTTAATTTTACCACTTTTGTCTTTTAACCTTCATAGTGGCTGAAGTGATTTATCCACTACCTTTACTATATATTTACCTTTACTACTGAGATTTTTACTTCCATGTTTTCTTGTTTATAATTAGTGGCAGTTCTTTTTAGCTTAATGAAGTCCCTTTAACATTTCTTTTAATGTCTCTTGGAAGGTCAGTTTAGTGGTGATGAACTCCTTTAGCTTTTTCTTGTCTGGAAAACTCTTTCTCTCCTTCAATTCTGAGTGATAACCTTGCTGGGTAGAGTATTCTTGGTTGGATTATTTTTTCCTTTCAGCAAATTGAATATGTCAAGCCACTCCCTTCTGGCCTGCAGAGTTTCTACTAAAAAAATCAGCCAATAGCCTTATGTGGATTTCCTTTGTACATAACAAAGTGCTTTTCTCTTGCTGCTTTTAGGATTCTCTCTTCAACTGTGAACATTTTTAACTATAAGTGTCTTTGTGTGGACCTTTGTGCTCATTTTACTTGGAACTCTTGGATTCCTGGATCTGGATGTCTGCTTCTTTCAACAGGTTAGGGAAGTTTTTAGTCATTATTTATTCAAAAAAGTTTTCTGTCTATTCCATCACTCTTATCCTTCTTGGACTCCTACAAGGTGAATGTTATTCTGCTTAATGTTGTCCCACAGGTCTTTTAAGTTATGTCCATTTTTTTAAATTCTTTTTTTCTTTTTACTGCTTTGGGTAAGTTCTAATGCTTTGTCTTAAAGGTTTATCCATTATTCTGTTTCATCCAATTTGTTGTTATATCACTCCAGTCCATTTTTCAGTACAGTCATTATATTCTTCAGCTCGTAACTTCTGTCTGGTTATTTTCTTTTATTTTCTGTTCCTTGTTGAAGTTCTCATTGTGTTCATCCATTCTTCCCCCAAGTTCAGTGAACATCTTTATGACCATTATTTTGATTCCAGATAGATAAATCTTCTCCATATCATTAAGGCCTTTCTGAGATTTTGCCTTATTTCCTTGTTTGGAACATATCTCTGTTTCCTCTTTTGCTTGACTGTTATGTTTGTTTTGTATTAGGCAAATAGATATCTCTTTTAATCTTGAAGTAGTGGTCTTGTGTAGGTAATGAAACCTCTTAATCACCTTTGCCAAGTTTTTTTTTATTATCTCTTAAACCTTTGTGATAGTCTACACAGCGTGACTTATTCTTGATACATTTGACTTGTTAACAGTATGCCAAGACCCGTCAGTGTTCCAAGGGTAAGAACCTCATTTAGCACCTAGTTTTAGGCTTATTGGAAGCCAGACACATAGGAAACAGCTTTTAAAGTATGCAGATTTATGCATTTTGTGGGACCACAATTGTAAACCCTGCTGGCCTCCCAATCAAGAAATCTGGAGGTGTCCTGTGGGTGACAGTTGCAAAAATCAGGGCTCCATAGGAGTGAATAAGCTCCTTTCCTGGAGGTCTCATCAAGCTATAGTGAGGCTAAGGGGTGTACAATGACGGGGTCTCCCTCTTTATATTCCCTAGGGCACCTATGTAGTCTTTAGTTGTGTGGGAAACCTGAAGCCTGATCTTAGGTTGAAGCTCCAGTAAGGAAATAGGCCTTTTTCATAGGAAAACTGTGGATATGTTTTAGTCCACTGTCTGTGCAGTGCTCTGGGGATGTTCATCTGCCAAAAACCATCTTTTTGATTGATATAGTCCTTTGGAGCTCAGGAGTGTCACCCCCACTGGCCACTAGGGCCAGGAAAACAGTGCTATCCTATATGTGGTTTTCATGTGATCACTGGCTTTAGGAGGGCACTTAGAGAGTGTAAAGGGTGGGGCATGCTGACTGGCTTCAGAAAGTCAGAGGGAAGAACGCCTTGACTGTGTGCCCCTTGGGCTTCAGGAATGCAGCAAGAGACTGCCTTGTCTGTGGAGCTTTTGGCAAGACCATTTCTCTTTCTCCCTAACCATCCTGCCCCTCTCCCATGGCTCTTTAATTCTCTGTTGTGGAGAAGCAGCTCATGTATTTTTAAGTGTTTTTTCAAAGAGAAATGATAAATATGTAGCTACAGATTTGGTGTGTTCATGGAAGGAGATGATTTAGCATCTTCCTGAGCCGCTATCTTGGACCCCTCTTCCTTATTACTCCAACTTTAATGAGAGGTTAAGTAACTTTTCCTGGATCACTTAGTTAAAAACTGATTACAATCATAAGCAGCCAAGATACCAAAGCTTTTGTGTTGAACCACTACCCTTTCTCTCTTCTCTATGCATGTATATATGTGTGTATGTATACATGTTTGTTTGTGTGCATGCATCTACCCGATGTCATGAAGTACAGAAAGAAGAGCACAATAGTCAGTGATGCGCAGATTAAGTACTTCATTCTGACTTTACCATTTAATATTTGTGTGTCCTTGAGAAAATCAGGCATTGTCTCTAAACTTGAATTACTTCATTTATAAAACTGGCATAAAAATATCTGCCTAACAGGTTAAAGTAAGGTGTGATTTTAAAAAGTGCTTTGTAAAATATGTAGCATTATAAGTATTAGTTATTATTTTGTCTGATAATAATCAGTACAATCTTAATACTAGCACCCTGTATAGACTCTCTTAAACTCAACCCCAAATATATATTCCAAATTGAACAACTTCTTACTATCTTCATTGCTTTTCCTCTAGTCACTATCTCCTCTCTCACAGAATGCCTAAACAGTCTCCAAACTGGCCTTACCGTGCTACTCTTGCTCCATTTGCAGTGTATTATAAATCAGATCATGTGCAGCTTCCACTGTGCTTAGAGAAAAGTCTATGTTCCTTAATATCACCTAGAATGCCTCATATTATCTTGTCTGTCTCATTACTCATATCTGCTAGTGTCTTATGCCTCATGTCCTACTACTTTCTGCTTGCTCACTGTGTCTCACCACACTGGCTTCACTTTGAACATGTTGAATTCGTATCTCATAAGGTCTTGGTAGGGGCAACATTCTTTGCATATACTCTCTCCTCAGATATTCTCATTGGTCTCTCCTTTCCATTAGTCAGGACTGTGCTCGTATGTTACCTCCTTGAGGAAGCCTTCAAAGATCATCTAAGACAAAACAGTTTCTCTTCCCCCACTTAGCCAGTTATTCCCTATCCCTTACCTTGTTTTCCTTTCTTTATATTCTTATTCCTATAAAATGAGAGCATGAACTTTGACTTGGTCACCACTATACCTTCAACTGATAACCAGAGCTTACTGGTTAACAGTCAAATCATTCTTTCAACACACATCACTCAAAGTAAACATAATTATTAAAGTCCTGATTTTCCTTTAAATGATCAGGAAATCCTTTCTGTTCACATCCTCATCTTCTAACTCTTTAATTTATAACTCAACTCACTGAGCACCAGTAAGTGCTGAGTGCCTGGTGAAATTTAGGCTAAGGATTCCCCCTATTATTGTGGAGAGGAACTCTCTTGACATCAGGCCTAAAAATAGGATTTCAATAGAGTCTCACCAAGTCTTTTCTGCCTTCAAACCTGCATTTGATTAGGATTTTAGACAAAAATTCGTCACTGTATGCTTGAGCAGCTGCAAGGCTCTCTAACCTCCAATTAAGAGATGTTCAAGAGGCTCTTTAAGAGCCTCTATTTAATGAAGCACATTTTACTCTTGATATAATCACAATTACTCCAGAGTCTTAGCTTGAAATTTTAAGGCATTATACTCAGTTACCGCATTCTAAGTAATTTCTAGAATTTGTTTTTAAGCTTCTTTTCCTGCCAATTTCCTGTTGTAAGGCCTTAAACCAGTCGTTTTCCTATCTGTACCATAATGGATTCACTCATTGTGAACTACAGATATGTTATAATACAATATTAACTCTGGATAATTCTACTTTCCAATTTGTTCCCAAATAAACTCAGCCTAATTTTGATAAAAAATTCATTATTGGTTTATCAAAATAAGTACATTAGGCATTTTATTGTTGCAGTTTTTAAAATTAGGAGATCATAAACCACCACCTTTAGAAACTATAACAGTTCCAAGAAGCCCTTACACAGCACCCAGAATGACTACTAAGTTCAGTCTGTGATCTGCGTAGATGGTACTCTCCAAAAGTAGGATCCATGGCTTAAACATCTCAATTCCCCAGCATATGTTAGTCATAGTGTAGCACCTACCTGTGCCAATCAAAGGAAGGGCAGTATGGGGAGAAATGATGAGTCTGGAGTATAAGTTTCAGTCTTGTCTTACCCCAAGACAAATCACCTAACCAATCTGAGATTTAGGGTCACCATGATTAATAATAATAAATGATTGCAGGGGCATTACAAGGATTAAATTAAATGACTGCTATGAACCTGTGAACTGCAAAGTACTATGTAAAATGTTAACCATGATGATGGTGATACAGCGATACAATTTATTTTTAAGTTTACAATGATAGAGAGGAAATGAGTCTTCAATGGGGGCGAGGGGCTCTCAAAACATCTGGGTCCTTATTCTGCTGATTATTAGTTGTGTGATTTTACAGTACTCACTTTCCTTTTCTGAGTCTCAGTTTCATTGTCTATAAAATCAGCCAGTTGGACTACATGAATGCTAAGGCTATTTATTGTCTGCTCTACCGTTAAATGACAATAGTTCCTAGAACACAGAAACTGTCATTTTCATCTTTGTATCTTCACTGCCCAGTACATAGCATTTAATAAGTATTAATAACTGTTGATTTGAACTAAACAGAACTGAGGAGCAGAGAGAACAGGGGAGAGGGAGAGTTTCAACAGACTGGTGAGAGAGTGAGTGGGGAACCAGGCTGACTGCATTTCAAATGAAATGGAGGCCAGTTGACCAGATTCCGGCAAGAGGAATTATCAGTGACTGAATAACTGTCAGCACATTTTTAGAAGGATCAGTGTAAAGAATCAGGGTTATTTTATGTGGAGAAGAGAGTCCTCAGAGGGGACTGGTTCAGCCGCCACAGCTCTTCATTCAATAAGTAGTTTAAAGTTTGGATTAAAGGCATTAAAAACTATTTCATGTCACTTTTGAATATCCCAATTTTTGTGATGTTACAGGGTTAGAAATTTAAGTTATCAGCTTTAGCTATATTGGTTGAGAGGGGAACACAGAATGTGACTGAGAGCTGGGAAGGACCTCATGATGTGACAATTGTAATTTCTGAACTGAGAGATATGATAGATAGTCTTCTGGAGGATTTCTGAGCTGTTTTCATATCAAGGATACACGGGACATGTTCTATAGATATCAAGATTCCCAAGACAATTTGGAGGTTTATGGCAACAAGGTTATTTTAAATTTGTATATTCTGAGAAATCCAGAAAAAACGAATGGAATATAGAGAGATCACCTGTTTCAATCCTGCCTTTTGACTGATAAGAAAATGGGGAAAGTTTTCCAAGATCACACACTGAGTTAATGGCAAAGCTACTACTGAGGGAATTAAAAATAAATTAATATTCTTGGAACATATACTATTGCCAGGTTGTGTTAGGCAGCTTTACATGTGTTACCTTGATTAATGCCATATATACACGGATAGGTTTAGTAGCTTCATTTCATAGATGGAAAACAGGCGCAGAGAGTTCAAGAACTTGTTCAAGGTTAAACTAAGTAAGTTTCAGAGTCAGGATTGACCCCACTTTGGCCCATGTAGTTAAATCCTGGGCCCATGTTTGACACTATGTTATCTCCCTATTACTACAGAGAACATATATATCCTGGTTTGCCAGGAACAGTCCTGGTTTACGCCTATTAGCCTAGCATAATTGTCAATAGTAACCCTTCACTCAAAAACTATAAGTTTGGAAGATAAACTACATGACCAACCTGAAAAATGTAAAGCACTCACTTTCTTTCAAACAAAACTTGGGGACCCAAGAGCTGGATGCCCAGAAAGTTTCTTTTATTACTAATGGATCTTCAGAAAGAATTGGCTTTCTTTTTAAGCTTTTTCTTTTTTAATTTGTGCTCTTATCTGCTACTTTCTGAGGCTTTTTCTCATCCATAGATCAAAAGTCATCAGTAAAGAAAGAAAATGTCAGAAAAGGATATGGGCAGTAATTAAGCTAGGAAAGATATTCTTAGCCTAATTTTCAGACAATAAGCAAACCACAAACAAGGTGGGGGGCCATATATCAATTAAAGACACTGGTACAGAAGACTCTAGGAAGATTATATTGGACACTGAATTAGATTCTCATTTCAATTGAGTATTTTGAGAATACAAGTAACTAACATCCATACTGCACTCTACAGTCATAAAGTGGTGTCATCCATGCATTCATTCATCCAACACTTAGTGACTCCTAATCTGTGGGGAACCTAAGCTATATTCTGTAACTTCCTGAGGGCAGAGGCTGTGTTGGACTTATTCATTACTGAACTCCCAGCATCTGGCACACTGCCTGACACATAGTAGAAGCACAGTAAACATGTTGGATGAATATAGTGGTTACAAAGATTAATAAGAGATTGTTAAAAAATTCACTGTATAGTAAAGAAGAAAGACAAATTTAACCAGAGAATATAATGCCATTATGTATATACACAACAGAGGGCGAACAGGGAACTCTTTAAAACTAAGACAACTGAAACAGTCTAAAGGTTAAGGGTCAAAAAATTTTCTGGAGTAGTTTATACCTGGGCTTAATTTTGATACAGTAGTTGGAAATCTATACTCTCACTTGGTTTTCATTACAACTTCAGAAGTAGAGATTGTTACTACCTTACAGAGAAAGAAACTAAGTCTCTGGGAAGCTAAGTGACTTGTCTAAAGTTATACTATGTTCACATTACTCTTTCTTTATACTACATTTTTAACTTTAAGGAAGCCCATAGGGTGAGGGTAGGATCCTTGGCAAAAATTACAAATAATAGAGAAATATTTTTTTATATTGAAGATTTTTTAAGTCTAAGTACACCTTCTTTGACTCTGGAGAAAAAGAGAAACTAAGTTGGGGCCAGAATAGAGGAAACTTTAAGAGAAAGAAGCAACAGTAAATTTAACAGTGTATGAATGCATTTGTTGTTCCCAGCTCAGATATTTGTTGAGAACTTCCTATGTATCAGGCACTGCAGATACAGAGAGGGAGTACATGTCTTTGATTTCAAAGCACTGAATGTCTAGTAGATAACGCAGGTATGCCACAGCAGAAGTAGAAGGGAGTGAGGCTTAAAGCTGATACCCAATCCAGGAATGAAAGAAAAAAAAAATTTCCCTATGTGGAATTCACAGTAGCTTGAACACAGAAGGCCAAGTATGTCAAATGGGAATACTGAGCACAGACAATGAATTCCATGATGAGAGAGACCATGTCTAAGTTATGTTTATATCATATCCCCCAATAACTGCGACCCTCCATTACCCCACCAGCCCCAGTACCTAGCTCAAGACAAGCACTGGAAAGCTTTCTAATAAAACTTGCTGAATGAATGAATAAATGAATGAATGAATAACAAGTATCAGATCAAGATGTACTTCCCTCCAAAGAACACTAGTATTTATTACCACTTTTATGCCTTAAATTAAACTAATAAAGTGAATTGTCAGGCTCCACATGAGGTAGATAAGTGAACGAGCCATTTTGAGAAAATATAATACTTTTCCCATGTTTTCACACAGGGAAACAATAATCCCCAACCCTTACAATGCCCAAACCCACACCTACACACCTACACACACACACACACACACACGAGTGCATTCAGGCTGACTCTGACTGACAGGAATTATGGATTACTCCCAGTGGGTTCCTATAATTTCTATACTAAGTGACTTTGGGTAGTCACTTACCCTCTTTGAGCCTGTCTCCTCATCTGTAAAACTTTCAGAATAAAAGCATCTTTACCTACCTTACAAGGATGCTGTGAGGATCACATGAGATAAGGGATGTTAAGTGCTGTAGAATATGCCCTTCCACATGTCCTCTATATCAGCAAATGTGACCATCATTTCTATATCCCCAGTGCCTTGTGCACAGAAATTGCTCAGTGATTTTTTTATGAAATAAATGAATGCATACCATTATTATTCTAGGTTGTCAGGAAGGAAAAAAGGAATCTAGCAGTCTAATGTAGATAATATTACCATTCTTAGGAAGCACTTAGCTGAAAACTAAAGAGAATGGAGCCTACATGTAAAAGAGGTGGTCTGGTAATAAATCACACATTTGCATAAGCTATGAATCATTTTGTATAATTAGAACAAATAATTTTCCTATAAATCAAGGCCCCAACAGCTGTGAAGGTCTGATGTTTATCCCTCTCAAACCATCTAATTATAGTGAGAAGTTAACAAATGATTCTTCTTTGAAGGAGAAAAAGTCAAAGGAGGAGATTTCGAGGGACAAGCACCACTGAGTCAAATGGTTTAGACGAAAGCAAAAGAGACTTGAGATGACTCCCGTTGACTCATCTCTTTGCTTCAGAACTGTACTCCTAGGCATGGCAAGGAACCTGAAATCGTATTTTGTGTCTGAGAATGGAATTTTCACATCAATTCCAGACCCAATAATTCATGCCTGAATTATTGCAATTTCTGGGTAAACAGTGGCTTCCCAGTGTTCCGGCTGTTTTCCTGTGTGGTAACACTCTAAAAATTCCTCAAGGATTTGGCCTCCATTAACTCCAATTCAGGACTTACCCTCTCCAGTCTACTTGGTTGAGAATCATTTTAAAGAATTTGAATTCCCCCAAAATAAGCCGCCACTCCCTCCCCACAGGAGGCACAGGAAACGATTCCTCGCCTAGATGTAGGGAAATCTGGACTCTGGGGAGCAGAGGATTTGAGGCTGGAGGGGTCTCAGTTTCATCCACTCCAACCTTGCATTTTATAGATGGGGAAAGTGAAGCGTAGAGAGTGGACCTGCCCCAAAATTCAGAAGACAGAAATGTAGGAGTAAAACTTCATGAGGACTATCCCAAAGCCCAGGCTCTTTCAGCCGTCCCACACTGCCCTTCACTGCACCGCCTAAAATTGAAGTTTCCTTTCCATCAAATGAGATATTGGAGGGCTTCTGGATACATAACTGCATTTTCAGATAACTAGAGAACAAATAGCTATGTTACTTTAATATTGCCTAAGTACTAATAATTCATTGATTAACATTGCTAAATTTATAAAACTTTGTGTCCTGATCTCAAATTTTCCTTTCACTAAAATGGGGATAATAATTCCTCTGTTCTTGAATTGTCATAATGGCTAAATGATATAATGGAAGTTAAAGTGCTTTATAGACAATAAAGTATCCACAAGGATGATGGAGGAAAAGGAAGAAGAACCTTTCCTTTCCTCCAGTCTCATCCTTTCTCCTTCATTTTTTAAAGTGCCTGAAGGAGCATCATTTCCACAGAAGTCAAGACATGACTGAAGTCTCAAGTCAAGCAACAGAATTTAGGTATAAAATCCACGGGATCAGAAGACAACCTCATCACTTTCGTCTCCTATCAGGTTTTGTTAACCACCATCAGAGGGAAAATCGACAGAGGCAGCGAGTGGGCCTCTTTCTAAAAAGGCCCTTCCATCTGGTACATCATGGAAACTATCAGCCCAGTAATTAAAATGCAATTGCCATCCCCTGCCGCAGTCCCAGGATGGCCATTCCATCTGCATGGGATAGAGGGAGGAAAGCACCATTTTTTGCACTTTTCTAGCTCCATTAAATTTATTCTCTCTGTATTAATCTAACGACACTAGAGGCTCCTTCTTACTCTGGAAACCAGGGTGGCACAAACCATACATGGGATGTCTGAAATGGCACGAATTTTTAAAACTCAGTGCCCATCCCTGCTACAGAGAGGCTTAATTACTTCTGACTAAACCTGTAATTAAAATATATCACTGGAGCAGATTCACCTGCATGTGTAGGTGTTGGTGTGCACACTCATGCGACGGGCAGAGATGAATCACCCAGACACAGTGTGTAGAGAAGAAAACTATGCTAGGTGGCAAGATGATTCTGAGAGAGGAAAGGAAAAGGAAAGTTAGAGAAAGTCATAGACCATATAGGAGAAAGCCTGTTAAGTCTTACATTAGAAGAAAACTGATATCATGTCCAACAGCCACTCATGATAGTGAAGGCATTTGGTGAAATGGAAGGAAATTAAAGTAGAAGGTGACAGGGAAGAGAAGTGAACTGTGAAGGCAACCAAAGGCAGAACCTTTGCTGAAGGCAAGCCAAGGTTGTAGTTAGAGAGATAGTATGAGTCAAAGAGAAGAGGCAATGATAGGAGTGGGAACGTGGGAAAAGGGCTGAAAATCAGGACAGGCAGGTTCGTGAATAGCATGCGCGTTTGGGTCTCTGCCTTAAATGTTGCTTAGAATATGTTACGGAATTAGGCATGAAGGATTAAATAACATTTCAGATTCAAGCACTATAAGGACTAAAAGTACTGAATTATAAAAAAACAGGGGTCCAATACTGGTTCTGTTACACATAATTTGCCTGATCTTAGGTAAGTAAGTCACTTCACCTATAGGCAATAGGGGCAATAAGACCTGTCTTATGTACTGAGCCACCATATGCAGCTACACAATTGTAAGGGCACCATTCATATCAACTACAAGATGAACAGTGACCCCTGGAGTTGTACAATGCAAGATTGCTGTGAAATCTGAATATGGTCTGAAAAGGGAAAGTTTCTTACAATGGAAAAGTATACATATAAATGCATTATATTTTCAATTTGTATGACATTAAGCCAAATACTATCTTTTGTTCTCAATTTCCTCATATTTAAAGTTCAGGTGTTGGACTGCATGCTTTTTAAAAATCTCAATTCTAATATTGAATAGTATGATGACTCATTTGTACTTCATTCACTCATTCAAGAAAAATTCAACTGCGCCATAAGTCAAGTACTGAAAATTAAAATATAAATGAGATATGTTCCTTTCCCAGAGCTCACAGCTGAGTGCCCTTTATCAGATCCTTTTGGATAAGACAACTGGAGCTCTGCAATTGTATATTCCTAGGCCCTGATATTCAAGCATAGTGACTGAATTATAACACTGCAAAATAAGCTAATGAGAATAAAGAATTATAAAACTGAAATGACATATTTGAAATTAGGCAAAGTCTTATCTTCAGAAAAATACAATTATTCTGAAAGTCTTTAGATGGCTTTAATAGGGAGACCTGGAATTCAGATAAATAGGGCTGTAGTCCCAGTTTTACTACTAGTCTCTATGAGACCTTAGTCAAGTCACTTAATTTTCCATGGTATCAGCTTCCTACTGATTAAACAAGAGATTGAGCCAGCCTAGATGATCTTTGAGCTTGAAGCTTTGGGGGTCTGTATTTTAGCTAGATCATTATCAAATTCTTTTTAATAAACTCACTATAGAATACTGTAATCATACACATATGTTGGCAATATACTTTTATACCAAAAATGACCAAACTCTTTGTCATCTCATAAAGCACCCTTAAGACTATAAATAATTAATGATTCTTGCTAAGCCAAATAAAGGTTGTAAAAATGAAATACACAGAAAGATTAAATTACCACTGAACCAGTTCTTTCAAACTCCTTTGCCATAATTTTCATTTAAACTGCCTTTGAGAAGCTGAATGCACTGATTTGAGTTTCTCTGTGTTTTCAACTCAATTCACTTCCTTACCAAATATTTCACATCCATTTTCTCTTTCAATTTCACTTTCACTAATGCAGAGTGGCTGAAGCATAGGGTCCACATAGGGTAGGAGTAGGAGATAGGACTGGATATAGAATCCCAACTCTGACCCTGCCTAGTTGTGTGTCCTTGGGCAAAGGAGTTAACCTCCCCTGGTCTCAGTCTCTCTATCAAAAAGATGGAAATAATAACAATTACTCCACAAAGTTACTTTAAAAGTTAAGACTAATAGACATAGAATTTCTAGCACAATGTCTGCTACATGTAGCTATTCTATAATGTTATTCTTCTCTCACCACACCCTGCCCATAATATCCTCTATAGATAAAGAAAAGCTATTCTGGAAAGGAACATTTATTTAATCTGAAAATTCTGTCCTAGGTAAATGAGTATTAAAACATGTATCAGGAGAAAAGGGAACCCTCCTACACTGCTGGTGGAAATGCAAATTAGTTCAACTATTGTGGAAAGCAGTTTGGCGGTTCCTCAAAAAATTCAAAATAGAAATACCATTTGACCCAGGAATCCCACTCCTAGGAATTTACCCTAAGAATGCAGCAGCCCAGTTTCAAAAAGACAGATGCACCCCTATGTTTATCGCAGCACTATTTACAATAGCCAAGAAATGGAAGCAACCTAAGTGTCCATCAGTAGATGAATGGACAAAGAAGATGTGGTACATATACACAATGGAATATTATTCAGCCATAAGAAGAAAACAATCCTACCATGTGCAACAACATAGATGGAGCTAAAGTGTATTATGCTTAGTGAAATAAGCCAAGCGGAAAAAGACAAATATCAAATGATCTCACTCATATTTGGAGTATAAGAACAAAGAAAAAAACTGAAGGAACAAAACAGCAGCAAACTTACAGAACCCAAGAACGGACTAATAGTTACCAAAGGGAAAGGAACTGAAGAGGATGGGTGGGAAGGGAGGGACAAGGGGGAAAAAGGGGTATTACGATTAGCAGACGTAATGTTGGAGGGCGTGCGGGGAGGGCTGTACAACTCAGAGAAGACAAGTAATGATTCTGTGGCATCTCACTATGCTGATGGACAGTGACTGTAATGGGGTTGGTGAGGGGGACCTGATGATGGGGTAGTTTAATAACCATAATATGGCACATGTAATTGTAGATTAATGATACAAAAAATAAATTACATAAAATAAATAAAGTAATAAAAAATAAATAAAACATATATGACATGTATGATAATATCCTTGAAATAGTATATCACATCATATTTACTCCATGCACTCATCAAAGAACTGAACTTGAGAATTCCTAGAAATTTCGCCCTTGCCAGACATTTGTTCCAAACACTCAATTAAGATATCCAGTATTTTTGAAAGACACCAGGAGGAACTAATTTACTATCTATTCCTCAAGATTTCTGACCTCTAAATAATAAGATAATACCAAAAAACGATATACTTGGATTTTATTAGCTTACCTACCATTGGAAGAATCATGACCAAGTCAGCTATACTTTCAGTTTTTATCGACAGTTAGTGTAAGAAATGTTCACCTATGAGAAGCATTCTTATATTTTTGTAAAATCCTAGTTTAAAAATATCCAACCATGAAATTAAATAAAACTCCTTATTTGAGGACTACACATAATAATCCCTCCTAGAATGAAGGGCTAGGGAAAACTTTCAATCAACAAATCTGCTTCTTTTCCTCAAACAAAGGGAAAATATACAAGCCATTATGTTACTTTTGCCCTTCAGAAAGCTCAAAGCAATGGCCAGTTTTTAAATGCAAAACCTATCTTGCATTTAAGTGATTTTTGTTTCCACGGACATCTTCACAACCTCATTTGCACTGTCTCCACTCAGAATCTTTCAAATGGTTACTTTCAGCCTCACTCCTCTTCAAATATTCAAGGAGCCTTAAAAAGTCTAAACTTCCGCTTCCAGGAAGGTGGAGTATATATGCTTTCCTAATTCTTCTGCTAAGAATAACTAAAAATCCTAGACATTATACATAGAACAAACATAACAACACTTATGTAGGAAGAAAAGCAGAAGACTGACTAGAGACCTTGGGACACAAAGAATGACATGCTGGTGAGATGCATGGGTTTCCTTTTTGCCTCATCTATGCCAGAGTGAGTGTTGAAGCCAAACCCTAAAACACCAACAGGTGTAGACAAATAAAACCCAACAAATATCTGTTCTTTCTATACAAAGTACTAGGAAAGAAGCAGTCTAATCACACAGAAAACATTTAAAAAATAAGTGTGTGACTATAGCCAAACATCAAGGGAAAAAAAAAGTTGTGGCTCCACTACACCTATGCCAACAAGGGCTGAGGGAGGAGTCTAGACTTTCACCTTCTCCAGACTGTAATAAGGTACCCAAACCCAATGCCAGAATGGTGTCAGAGAAGGCTAAGCAGGGAGTTGACATTTCATCCTCCTGTGCAGTAACGCCACCCCTACTGTGGTTTAGTAGAGACAATGTGGGACACCTTAACTTTTACTCACTCTGGCACAAAGAGCAGTCCCTCCTCCTCCTAGCTGGTGTGGTGTCAGTAGTTTCACGGAGACTCATAACTTTCACCCAAAAGTCCAGACCTCTACTCAAATGTAACAAGGGCTGCTTTCTTCTGCTGCAGCTGTCAGTAGAGACCAAGGATTAACCTAGACTTCCATCTACCTTTAAGAAGGTGACAACACACTTCTCCTTCCAGAACATTGTCTGAGAAAGCCAAAAACAGATGATTTAAATATGATCCAGTCTCATAAAATAATACCTAAAATTTCTGAATTTCAATAGATAATTATTCATCCTGCCCAAACCAGGAAGTTTTCAAATGTAATCAAAAATAGAAAATCAATAGATCTCAACAAAGATAACAGAAATTTAGAATTATCTAACAAAGATTTTAAAGCAGTCATCATAAAAACACTTCAACAAGTAATTATAAACATGCCTGAAATAAAAATATATTCTTAACAAGGAAAGTAAGTCTCAGGAAAGAAATAGAAGGTATAAAGAAGAATCTAATAAAATTAAAACATTTTTAAACATAATAACTGAATAACCTCAATGCATGGAATAAACAGTAGATTGGAGAGGACGGAGGAAAAAATTCAGTGAACTGAAAGGTACAATCTTAACAACAAGGAGGAAACAGACAGGGAAAATAAAGTGAACACATCTTCAGGGACCTATGGGGCTATAACAAAATAATCAGTATTTGTATTCTCAGAATCTCAGAAGGAAATAAGAAATATAGCCAGGCTGAAAGAGTACTGGAAGAAATAACTGCTGAAAACCACCCAAATTTGGCAACAGACATAAACCTACAGTTTTAAAAAGCTAAACAAACTCCATATAGGAAGAACTCAAAGATATGAACACCAAGATATGTCATAATAAAACTTGAAAATCAAAGACAAAGAAAGGACCTTGAAAACAGTGATAGAGAAACACACTTATCTCTATGGGAAAAACAATACAAATGACAGTAGAATTCTTGTAAGAAACCAGAAGGAAATGGCACATTTCTATTTTCGAAAGAAAATAATTGTGAGTCTAGCATCCTATATCCAGTGAAAATACTCTTCAGGAATGAGGGGGAAACTAAGACATTCACAGATAAAGAAAAACCAAACTCATAGAAGAAAACAGGCAAAAATAGTTTGAATATAAATATGAGAAACTTTTTCCTGACACCTCCTCAGGCAAGGGAAACAAAATAAAAAATGAACAAGTGGGACTACATCAAAATCAAAAACTTCTTTACAGTAAAGGATACCATGAGCAGAACAAAAAGGCATCCTACAGTATGGGAGAACATATTTGTAAAGTACATCCATAAGGGGTTAATATCCAAAATATATAAAGAACTCACATGCCTCAACACCCAAAAAACAAATAACCTGATTAAAAAAAGGGTGGAGGATCTAAACAGACACTTCTCCAAAGAAGAAATTCAGATGGCCAAAAGACACATTAAAAGATGCTCCACGTTGTTAATTATCAGAGAAATGCAAATTAAAACCACAATGAGGTATCACCTCACATCAATTAGGATGGCCAACATGCAAAAGACAAGAAAAAACAAATGATGGCAAGGATGCGGAGAAAAGGGAACCCTCCTACACTGCTTTTGGGAATGTAAATTAGTTCAACCTTTGTAGAAAGCAATATGGAGGTTCCTCAAAAAATTAAAAATAGAAATACCATTTGATTCAGTAATTCCACTCCTAGGAATTTACTCAAAGAAAACAAGATCTCTGATTCGAAAAGACATATGGACCTCTGTTTATCATAACATGATTTACAATAGCTGAGATATGGGAACAACCTCCATGTCCATCAATAGATGAATGGATAAAGAAGATGTGGTTCATATACACAGTGGAATATTGGAATATTATTCAGCCATAAAAAAGAAAGAAATCCTGCCATTTGCAACAACATGGATGGAGCTACGGGATATTATGTTCAGTGAAATAAGCCAGGCAGGGAAAGACAAATACCAAATGACTTAATTCATTTATGGAGTATAAAAGCAAAGTAAAACAGAAGGAACCAAATAGCAGCAGACTCACAGACTCTGAGAAGGAACTAGTAGTTACCAAAGGGGAAAGGTTGAGGTGGGGGTGCGCGGGAAGGAAGAAGGGGATTAAGGGGCACTATAATCCACAACCACAATATAGGTAAGTCATAGGGAAGAAAGCACAGAAAAGACAAGTAATGACTTTACAGCATTTTAGTATGCTGACAGACAGTGACTGCAATGGGGGTGCAGGGTGGGCAGAGGTGAGGACTTGATAATATGGGTCAGTATTGAAACCACAATGTTGTTCATGTGAAACCTTCATAAGATTGTATATCAATGATACTTTAATAAAAAAAAAACTTCCAGAAAAAAAGAAAAAGAAAATTTGTTGCCAGCAGACCTACTTTATAAAAAAATGGCTAAAGGAATTCTGTAAAGAGAAAGGAAACATTAGAGAAGGGATCTTAGAGTATTAGGAAGGAAGAAAGGAAAAAGCAAAAATATAAGGAAATACAGACTTTTACTTTTAAGTATTGTAAAGTATGTTTGATGATTAAAGCAAAAATTATAACACTGCTTGATATGACTCTAAACATATGTAGATGAAATATTCATGATAATTACAAATGGGGGAGGATAAAAGTGTATAAAATGAGAAGAGGGCTCAAAATTTTATTCAAACTGGCAAAACGTTGACATTAGTAGACTGCAATAAGTTATATATATGTAATGAGTAACCACTAAAAAAATCTACACAAATAAATATATTTTAAAAAACTATAGATAAATCAAAATGGAATTCTACAAGATGTCCAAGCATCCTACAGGAAGTCAGGTAAAAATAAACACAGGAATGGAAATATAGGCATACCTTGTTTTATGCTTCACATTATTACACTTGGTAAATACTGTATTTCTTACACACTGAAGGTTTGCGGCAACCCTGCATTGAGGAATTCTATCAGCGCCATTTTTCCAATAGCATTTGCTCATTTTGTGTCTGTGTAATGTTTTGGTAATTCTCACATCATTTCAAAATTTTACATTATTATTACATTTGTTACAGTGATCTTTGGTGTTACTATTATAATTGTTTGGGGTGCAACAAACTGTGCCCATATGAGTGGATAATTGATAAATAATGTTTGCATTCTGACTGTCGCACCAACCAGCCATTCCTCATGTCTCTCCCTCTCCTCGGGCCTCTTTAATCCCTCAGCACAACAATACTGAAATTAGTCCAATTAATCCTACAATGGCTTCTAATTGTTGGAGTGAATGGAAGAGTAACATGTCTCTCACTTTAAATCAAAAGCCAGATATGATTAAGTTTAGTGAGGAAGGCATGTCAAAAGCTGAGAAAGGCTGAAAACTAGGCCTCCAGTGCCAAGTAGTTTAGCCAAGTTGTGAATGCAAAGGAAAAGTTCTTGAAGGAAATTAAAAGTGCTACCCCAGTGAACACAGAAATAAGAAAATGAAACAGCCTTATTGCTGATACAGACAAAGTTTTAGTAGTCTGAATAGAAGATCAAACCAGGCACAACATTCCCTGAAGCCAAAGTCTAATCCGGTGTAAAGCCCTAAATCTCTTGAATTCTATGAAGCTGAAAAGAATTGAAGATACTGAAGTAGAAAAGTATGAAGCCAACAAAGGTTGGTTCATGAGATTTAAGGAAAGAAGCCATCTCCTTAACATCTAAGTGCACAGTAAAGTAGGAAGTAGAAGCAAACTGATGTAGAGGTTACAGCAAATTATCTAGTAGATCTAGCTAAGCTATCTAATGAGGGTGCCTACACTAAACAACAGATTTTTAATGTAGATAAAAGATCTCTATACTGTATTGGAAGAAGATGCCATCTAAGTCCTTTACAGTTAGGAGATGTCAATGTTGGACTTCAAAGTTTCAAAGGACAGGCTGACTCTCTTGTTAAGGGCTGAACAGTTGGTCACTTTAAGTTAAAGCCAATGTTCATTTACCATTCTGAAAATCCTATGGCCCTTAGAGTTTATGTAAATCTCCTCTGCCTGTGCTCTATAAATAGAACAACAAAGCCTAAGTGACAGCACATCTGTTTACAACATGGTTTTACTGAATATTTTAAGTCCACTGTTGAAACCTACTGCCCAGAAAAAAACAGAAAAAGAATTACTTTCAAAATATGACTGCTCCTCGACCACACACCTGGTCGCACAAGAGCTTTGATGGAGATATACAATGATACTAGCACTGTTTCCATGCCTACTAATAAAACATCCATTTTGCAGCCCATGAATCAATGAGAAATTTTGACTTTCAAGTCTTATTATTTGAGAAATATATTCTGTAAGGCTACAGCTATCATAGATAGTGATTCCTCTGATGGATCTGGGCAAAGAAAATTGAAATTCTTCTTGAAAGAACTCACTATTCTAGATGCCATTAAGAACATTCATGATCATCAGAAGAGGTCAAAATATCAGCATTAACAGGAGTGTAGAAGAAGTTGGTTCCAACTGTCATGAATCACATTCAGTGGAGAAAATAACTGCAGATGTAGTGGAAATAGTAAGAAAACTAGAATTCAAAGTGAAGCCTGAAGATGTGACTTAACTTCTGTAATTTCATGATAAATCTTGAATGAATGAGGAGTTCTGTAAGCAAAAACAATGGTTTCTTGAGATGGCATGCATTCCTGTTGAAGATGCTGTGAAGTTTGTAAAAATGACAACAAACAGCTTAGTATATTAGATAAACTTAGTTGATAAAGCAGGGGCAGGTTTTGAAAGGATTGACTCTGATTTGGGAAGAAGTTCTACTGAGGGTAAGATGCTATCAAACAGCATAACATGCTACAGAGAAATTGTTCATGAAAGGAAGAGTTAATTGATGAAGCAAACTTCATTGTTGTCTGACTTTAAGCAATTGCCACAGCTACCCCAGCTTTCAGCAACTACCACCCTGATCGGTAAGCAGCCATTAACATTGAGGCAAGATCCTCCACCAGTAAAGAGATAACAACTTGTAAAAAAGCTCAGAGGATGGTTGGCATGTTTTAGGAATAAAATATACTATAATTAAGTTATGTATGTTTTTTAGGCATAATGTTATTGCACACTTAAAAGACTACAGTATAGTATAGTGTAAACATAACTTTTATATGCACTGAGAAACCAAAAAAATCAATTGACATGCTCTATTCTTATGTTCTCTTCACTGCAGTGGTTTGGAATCAAACCCACATTATCTCTAAGGTATGCCTGCAAGAAAAAATAAGATTAAAAGAAGAAATAAAATGGCAGTCTTAAGTCCAAACATGACAATCATTACATTAAATATAAAAGGCCTAAATACACCAAGTAAAAGACATAAACTGGTAGACTGAATTAGAAAAACGACCTAATCACAAAGAATCCATAAGAAACTTACTTTGAAAGAATTCAAGATAGCAGGATGAGAGGTGAGATGGAGAGCTCCCCCAAAACCACAAACAGTACAAAAATAGTTAATTAATACAAATAACCTTAAAACAGTAACAAGAAAGAAGGCTGAACCAGACTGCAAACAGACCTCACGAACAGAGAAGACCTCAGGAAACAGGGTAACGTAGGAAAGCATTAATCTGGCGGGATCCAAGCCCTTCCCCCACCCCAGCTCATGGCAGGAGGAAGAGAAATGGAACGGGGGAGGGGGTGGAAGCCTGGGACTGCTGAACACCTAGCCCTGGAGATCTGCTTTGTAATCAGAATTATATAGTGTGTGGTGCTCTGGACGTTGGGGAACTCGGACAGGCGGAATGCTTGAGAAATTGACATTCTGGCTGTTTGTGGAGGGGAGAACCACACCAGCTGCTCTGTGTCAGAGGAAAGGGAGGCAGTTTCAGAGGCTTCCTAGCAGCCAAAGGGCTGCTGAAGGTGCAGGGTTTGCATGGAGTTGGCCGTGCGGGAGAAGGGAGATCTGGACAAGGTTGTCTGGGCCTGCTTTGCCCAGTTGGTTGGGAACTTTGGGGAGCTTCAGGGGCTCCATCCCCCTGACTACCTACTCAGCTCCAAGGTCCCCACTGTGACACACAGCCTGTGGAGCCTTCCTACTGGCCTGCAGACACCTGCTCACAAACCTGTAGTCACTGCACAGGCCAGTCAGAGGGAGGCCCTGCCTACAGCAGCTAGAGAGGCAAAGCACAGAGGATTATGTGTGTGGGCTTGGCCCACTGGCTCTGACACTGGAGACAGGCACCTCAGACGGGAATCAGGAAACAGATATTTCCTTCCCCCAGGCACCAGCTCGGCTCCCCTATGACCCTGAACTTCACTCTAGGGGCTGAGCAGCTCCAGAGACAGGAGTTTCTGCACACTAGTGGGCACCACACAGAAATATGAAATGACAAAAGAACATGGTTCAGACCAAAATCTCACAAATCCCAGAAAGAGGGCCAAACGAAACCAACCTCACCAATCTTCCTGAAAGACAGTTCAAAATAAAAATTATAAACATGCTTATGGAGGTACAGGAAAATATTCAAGAACTCAGGAATGAACTTAAGTTGGAGATACAATCATTAAGAAATTCCATATCTGAAATGAAACATACAATGGAGGGATTTAAAAGCAGATTAGATGTAGTAGAAGAGATGGTAAATGGAATAGAAATCACAGAAGAGGAACACAAAGAAGCTGAGGCACAAAAAGAAGAAAGGATATTTAAGAATGAAAGAATATTGAGAGAACTGTGTGACCAATCCAAACACAACAATATTTGCATTATAGGGGTACCAGAAGAAGAAGAGAGAGAAAAAGGGATAGAAAGTGTCACTGAGGACGAATTGCTGAAAAATTCCCCAAACTGGGGAAGGAGATAGTCTCTCAAGCCATGGAGGTGCACAGATCTCCCAACACTAGGGACCCAAGGAAGACAACATCAAGACAAATAATAATTAAAATGGCAAAGATCAAGGATAAAGACAGACTTTTAAAAGCAGCTAGAGAGAGAAAAAACATCACATACAAAGGAAAACCCATCAGGCTATCATCAGACTTCTCAACAGAAACCTTACAGGCCAGAAGGGAGTGGCATGATATATTTAATGCAATGAAACAGAAGGGCCATGAACCAAGAATACTTTACCTGGCAAGGTTTATCATTTAAATTTGAAGGAAGGATTAAACAATTTTCAGATAAGCTAAAGCTGAGAGAATTTACCTCCCACAAACCACTTCTACAGTGCATTTCTGAGGTACTCCTACAGATGGAAGTATTGCTAAGGCTAAATAGATGTTCCCCAAGGGAAGACAAAGAATACAGAATATGATTCATAACATACAAAGAATGGAGGAGGAAGAAAAAGGAGGAACAAAAAAAGAACCTTTAGGTTGTATTTGTAATAGTATATGAAGTAAGTTAAACTAGACTGTTAGGTAGTAAGGGAATTGCCCTTGAACCTTTGGTAACCACGAATCTGAAGCCTGCAATGGCAACAAGTACAAACCTATTGATAATCACCCTAAATGTAAATGGTCTGAATGCACCAATCAAAAGATATAGAGTTACTTAATGGATAAAAAAACAAGACCGCTCTATGTGCAGCCTACAAGAGAGTCACCCAAAACCCAAAGACATACACAGACTGAAAGTAAAGGGATGGAAAAAGATATTTCATGCAACTAATAGGGAGAAAAAAAGCAGGAGTTGCAGGCAAAAATCTCTTGGACATAAACATGGCAACTTCTTCATGAACATATCTCCTCAGGCAAGAGAAACAAAAGCAAAAATGAACAATTGGGAATATATCAAACTAAGTAGCTTCTGTACAGCAAAGGATACCATCAGTAGAACAAAAGGACATCCTACAGTATGGGAGAATATATTCATAAATGACATATCCAATAAGGGGTTGACAGCAAAATTATATAAAGAGCTTACGCACCTCAGCAAACAAAAAACAAATAATCCAATTAAAAAATGGGCAGAAGATATGAACAGATACTTCCCCAAAGAAGAAATTCAGATGGCCAACAGGCACATGAAAAGATGCTCCACATCACTAGTCATCAGAGAAATGCAAATTAAAACCACAATAAGATATCACCTCACACCAGTGAGGATGGCCAACATCCAAAGGACAAACAACAACAAATGTTGTTGAGCATGTGGAGAAAGGGGAACCCTTCTGCATTGCTGGTGGGAACGTAAATTAGTACAACTATTGTGGAATGCAGTATAGAGGTTCCTCAAAAAACTAAGAACAGAAATACCATTTGACCCAGGAATTACACTCCTAGGAATTTACCCTAAGAATGCAGTAGCCCAGTGTGAAAAAGACATATGCACCCTTGTGTTTATCGCAGCACTATTTACAATAGCCAAGAAATGGAAGCAACCTAAGTGTCCATCAGTAGATGAATGGATAAAGAAGATGTGGTACATATACACAATGGAATATTATTCAGCCATAAGAAGAAACAAATCCTACCATTTGCAACAACATGGATAGAGCTAGAGGGTGTTATGCTCAGTGAAATAAACCAGGCAGAGAAAGACAAGTATCAAATGATTTCACTCATCTGTGGAGTATAAGAACAAAGCAAAAACTGAAGGAACAAAACAGCAACAGACTCACAGAAGCCAAGAATGGACTAACAGTTATCAAAGGGAAAGGGACTGGGGAATATGGATGGGAAGGGAGGTATAAGGGGGAAAAAGGGCTATTACAATTAGCACAAATAATGTAGTGGGGGTGTGGGTGGGGTGTGGGGATACGGGGAAAGCAGTGTAACACAGAGAAGACAAGTAGTCATTCTATAATGTCCTACTATGCTGATGGACAGTGACTGCAATGGGGTATGTGGTGGGGAGTTGATAATAGGGGGAGCCTAGTTATCATAGTGTTGCTCATGTTATTGTATATTAATAATAGCAAATTTTTTAAAAATAAAAAAAGAAACTTACTCTGAGTATACCAATATGGGCAAGTTGAATGATAAAGGATGGAAAAATGGATATATCATTCAAACAGTAATTAAAGGAAATCAGGAGTAGCTCTATTAATATCAGAAAAAATATACTTCAGAGTAAAGAAAATTACCAGAGACAGAGAAGAATGTGATCATTACCATTTAATGTTAAAGGGTCAACCACCAAGAAGACACAGCAATTTTAAATGTCCATGCACTAAACACCACAGTTGCAAAATACATGAAGTAAAAACTGAAAGAACAGAACAGAAAGAACAGAACTGAGAGGAAAATTGTATTTACCCATAATTATAGTTGTATATTCTAATGATATGCAGCTATAGAAAATCAGCATAAATATATTATTTAACAATGGCAGCAACCAATAAGATCTTAAAGGACATTTATAGAGCACTCTACCTAATAACAGTAGAATAAACATTCTTTTCAAGCATCTATAAACATATACTAGATAGACCATCTATTGCTTATAAAAAAAATCTTATTAAAAACGGGCAATTATTATACAGAGTGAGAACAGCTATGATAGCATATAGGGAGGAATACTGTGAACAATTTAGTAAAGGATCATCTAATCCAATCCCAGTTTTGAAAGGGCAACAATGAATTCACCAAGAGAGATATAAAGGAGGAAGGAAGGAATTTCTAGCAGGAAGGAAAAACATCTGCAATGGTCCTTACTGCAAAAAAAGTATTATTGAAAGGTAGAATAACTATCAGTACATGATGGAAGCCTGAGAAGCCTCGATGCAGCCCAAGTTGCTCAGAGCTCAGTTCTACAGGAGACAAGGAAACACCTTTTTGTTTAAAGCATAGAAATTCTTTTAGCAAAGTTGAGTTTTGCAGTGTTAAGAACTTCCCTACAGGTATGAAAGGTCAACATTAGGGAATCAAGGAGAAGGAGGAGGCCTGTTGCATAGTCCAAGTGAGAGATGATGATGGTCTGAATTAAAGCAACAGGTGTCAGCTACATGTTTTTTTTTTTTCTAGGCAGCCAGACTAATCTCTGGGCTTCTGAATTCACACTCAGGACTACATCAGTTTCACATATCATGCAGAAAAGATAAAAAAGGGAAGTTGAATCAGTGCCCTATAGTCTTAAGGACAGGCCTGTGAGGAAAATCAGGAGTGGCTTTCCCAGCAAAATGAGCAAGTTGGGTGGATGCTGGGAAATTTTAAACCCAAAATTTATTGAGACAGTGAGATAAATAAGGGGTTGCATATTAAAAGGCCAAAACCCAATTCTAATCCTCCATATGTCTCTGGAAAGTCACTAAGTCTCTGCAAGCCTCCATTTTCTCACCTAGTGTATGAGATAATAAAGCTCATCTTACATGGTTGCTTGAGATAGTTACATGATTAATTGAGATGATATGTGTAAATGTGTTTTGTAAACTGTAAAGACTGAGAAATTACAATGAACAACAAATATCCTTTTGCAAATGCTCAGTTTAGACCACCTGCAAAACTGCTCTTGATATATTTCAGCCTTGCTAGTTACCAACTTCTTTTTTGTTTCCAGAATCAGCAGGGATATATACAAATGGAGGAGACAAAATATGGAACAGAACAGAAAGCATAACTAACATTTGTGGAGAGCCTACTATGTACCAGGAATTGAGCCGTGTGCTTTAACATACATTATACCATAATATTTCTCCATCTTAGAGCCATGGAAACAGAGTCAGGGAATTTAAGTAGCTTGCTAACTACACATAGCAGGAATTCAAAGAGAGCTGCATGCAAGAGAGTCAAGAGAGCTATGACAGTCCTTCTTCAATTATTTTGCTCTTGTCTCCACACTCAATTGTTTCACCAGGAGCAATGCCTAAGAAAAAACTAAGATAATTTAAAACCAGCATGAACCTAATGTGTGACCATCTGATTGGTACCATCGGGTCTTTGGTGCCTCACGTGTTATTATCACATGTCTAGCACATAGCAGGTGCTAAACACATATTTTTATATGTGAATGGCAAAGAGAATAACAAACAAATCAATAAATGAATTAGAAGTCCATAAATTCCGCCAAATTCTAACTCTTCCCAGTTGTCTAATCTCTCAAATTATTTCATCACGTATAAAGTACACGTTATGAACTGAACAAATAATCTTTTAATGAATAAATAAATAAATAAATATTGCTTTTTTCTGTTATGAAGAAAGATTAGGTTCTAATAGGAAACCTATGAAACAGAGATCTGGTTATTGATCTTCACACCTTGGCCTCAATGAAGCTTATTTTGAGAACATTTGGGGAGGGAAGGAAAGAGGAAGCTACAGGACACCAGGCTTTTCAAGCCAAAAGAAATGAGTGAGAGGAAAGAGAAAAAAAAAAAAAAAAGAGGAAAAATGACAGGGAGAAAGATCAGATCTACTGAAGACAAACTACTGATTTTACTCATTGTACCCTGAATCCAGACAGCATCCTGCAGAGCCATCCTGATCTGCCTTGGTATCCTCTCACCTTGGTGATTTCCCAATAGCTGTAGTAATGAAAGATCACTTTACAATTTTCAAATGACTTTGACAATCATTAACTAATTCCCTTATTATGATTTCAAAAACTAGGCAGGCAGGGACCATAATTCCCATGTTACTGATAAACATACTGCAGCTCAGGGGGAAACTGAGAAATATATATACAGCTACTAAATGGCAAAGCTAAGAGTTGAACCCAAGTCTTATTTGTCACATAGAGTACTTTCTACTACAGTGTACAGCCATGTCTATCTGAAAAGTGGGCAGAATATTTATTTCTTTATCTCTAATTTCTTTTCCTGTTATGCGCATGGACTCGGAGAAACCAAAGAAATGCATTGGTTTCACTGACACAACAGCACTTTGCTCTGCTGGGAGCCAATGTCCCAAGAACTGGGTCAATATACTTCTTGGATTTTGGTGCACAGTGCCAGAAAAAGCAAGTTGTTTTCTAGAATTCTATAACAATAAAAAGGTGATTAATTTTAATGCCCCAAAAGTTATAGTGACATGGCCTCAGAAGACCTGAATTTAAATCCCGGTTTAGGTATTCTGGATCATGTCCTACCACTCTCTTCCTTAAGCCCTAGGCATTCAAAGATGTAGCCAAACATGACCACCAGAAATTTTTTATTCTGATTTTCATGCCTCCATGTTTTCGCTTATGCTTTTCTTTCTGCCCCAAAAAGCCAACTTGTTTTCTATCTGCTTCCTCCCTACCCTACCTTTCTCTCTAAGAAATTCCTAACCACCTTCAGGATCCTTTCCAAATACCAAGTCCTCTGTGAAGTCTTTCCCAACAAGAGCCTAAGACAGAGCCTACATGCATTAACTCACTTTAATCATAGCATCTTTGGAGATAGCAATTAAAATATCCATTATCAGATGAGGCAACAGAAACTCAATAAGGTTAAGTGATATTCCTTTTTTCACAAATATTGTAAGTAGTGAAGATGGTATTTAAATCTGGTATGTGCGCCTCTGACAGAAGGCAGAAGTAATGAGCAAAAGCTACAGGGTAGTAGGTTTCAGTTTAACATAAGGAAGAACTTACCACCCACCAGATCACTCCAACAATGTAATGGACTGACTACAAAAAATGAGTTCCCCATCTCTAGAGATCTCTGAAAAGAGACCGAATAGCCACTGGGCCAGGTCATTTTAGAGGAAACTCCTTTACTCTGAATTCACTTCCAGCTGTGAGATTCTATATCAGCATTCATGTGACAAACACAAAGAAATAATCAAAAAAACTGTTCAGAAAAAACTCTGGCTTTCCCAGAACCCATTTATCTTTGTGTGATCAAGACCTGTGGGCAGTGTGTTTTAACCAAAGACAGTAGATTCTCAGTTAGAAAGGCTCTTGGAATAATTTAGTCCAATCTTTTAACACTTTCATTTGATACAGATACGGATGCCCTAGGAGAGGTAGCAAATTCATCAAGTTCAAAGTGTGAATTAAAGTCAAAACAGGAACTAAAATTAAGTTGTCTAGATTCTCAGGTTAGTATACTGTACTGAGTTGGTCTCTTCAAAAATAATTGGCCATGTCCACAGATTTAAAGGGCCGTGTGGAGCGACGTGGCCGCGGCTCTGGAATAGCGGAGAAATAGCGCCACCTACAGCATTCGCACAGAAACCACCCCCGATGGGCTTTTTGGTGTTTTTTTTTGTTTTGTTTTGTTTTGTTTTGTTTTGTTTTGTTGTTGTTCTTGCTGTTTTCTTTTAGGTGTTGCTGCCTTTTCTTTTTCTTTCTTTTCTTTTCCCTTCTCTCTCTCTCCTTATACTTTTATATTATTAGTAGAAATCTCTTTTTTTCTTGTCTCTCCTTTCTTATCTCTCCTTGCTACCAACAACCAATTCTACAGTCATGAGAAGACAGAAGAATATGATACAGACAAAGCTTCAGACAAACACCACCCCAGAGAAAGAATCTGGAGAAATGGACATTCACAGTCTTCCAGAAAAAGAATTCAGAATAAAAGTCATAGCCATGCTGAC
>JAQQAC010002837.1:39822264-39871744 GCA_029783875.1 Phataginus tricuspis
ATGAGTGTCTTGTAGTTTTCAGAGTATAAGTATTTCACTTCCTTGGTTAGGTTTCTTCGTAGGAATTTACCTAGGTATTCCTAGGTAAATTGTTTTCCTGACTTGTCTTTCTCCTAGTTCACCATTAGTGTATAGAAATTCAACAGATTTCTGTGTATTAATTTTGTATCCTGCAACTTTACTGAATTCAGATATTAGATCTAGTAGTTTTGGAGTGGATTCTTTAGGGTTTTTTATGTAAAATATCATGTCATCTGCAAACAGGGACAATTTGACTTCTTTATTGCCAATCTGGATGCCTTTTATTTCTTTGTGTTGTCTGATTACTCTGGCTAGGACCTCCAGAATTATGTTGAATAAAAGTGGGAGAGTGGGCATCCTTGTCTTTTTCCTGATATTAAAAGAAAAGCTTTCAGCTTCTCAGTGTTAAGTATGATGTTGGCTGTGGGTTTGTCATATATGGCCTTTATTATGTTGAGGTACTTGCCCTCTATACCCACTTTGTTAAGAGTTTTTATCATGAATGGATGTTGAATTTTGTCGAATGCTTTTTCAGCATCTATGGAGATGATCATGTCGTTTTTGTCCTTTTTGTTGATGTAGTGGATGATGTTGTTGGATTTTCAAATGTTGTACCATCCTTGCATCCCTGGGATGAATCCCACTCGATCATGATGGATGATCTTTTGATGTATTTTTGAATTCGGTTTCCTAATATTTTGTTGGGTATTTTTGCATATATGGTCGTCAGGGATATTGGTCTGTAATTTTCTTTTTTTATGGTGTCCTTGCCTGGTTTTGCTATTAAAGTTATGTTGGCATCATAGAATGAATTTGGGAGTATTCCCTCCTGTTCTACTTTTTGGAAAACTTTAGGGAGGATAGGTATTAGGTCTTCACTAAATATTTGATAAAATTCAGCAGTGAAACCATCTTGTCCAGGCATTTTTTTCTTAGGCAGTTTTTTTGATTACCAGTTCAATTTCTTTGCTGGTAATTGGTCTATTCAGATTTTCTTTTTATTCCTGGGTCAGCCTTTGTATGTTGTATTTTTCTAGAAAGTTGTCCATTTCTTCTAGATTATCCAGTTTGTTAGCATATAATTTTTCATAGTATTCTCTCATGATTCTTTGTATTTCTGTGGTGTTTGTAGTTATTTTTCTTTTCTCATTTCTGATTCTGTTTATGTGTGTAGACTCCCTTTTTTTCTTGATAATCTGGCTAGGGGTATACCTATTTTGTTTATTTTCTCAAAGAAACACTTTCTGCTTTCATTGATTCTTTCTATTGTTTTATTCTTCTCAATTTTATTTATTTCTGCTTTAATCTTTATTATGTCCCTCCTTCTCCTGACTTTGGGTCAAATTTGTTCTTCCTTTTCTAGTTTCCTTAATTGTGAGTTTAGACTGTTCATTTGGGACTGTTCTTCTTTCCTGAGGCAGGCCTGTATTGCAGCATATTTCCCTCTTAGCACGACCTTTTTTTCCCACAGATTTTGTGGTGTTGAATTACTGTTGTCATTTGTCTCCACATATTGCTTGATCTCTGTTTTTATTTGGTCAGTGATCCATTGATTATTTAGGAGCACGTTATTAAGCCTCCATGTGTTTGTGAGCTTCTTCATTTTCTTTGCATAATTTATTTCTAGTTTCATACCTTTGTGATCTGAGAAGCTGGTTGGTACAATTTCAATCTTTTTGAATTTACTGAGGCTCTTTTTGTGGCCTTGTATATGATCTATTCTTGAAAATGTTCCATGTGCACTTGAGAAGAATGTGTATCCTGCTGCTTTTGGATGGAGTGTTCTGTAGATGTCCATTAGGTCCATCTGTTCTAATATGTTGCTCAGTGCCTCTGTCGCTTTATTTATTTTCTGTCTGGTTGATCTGTCCTTTGGAGTGAGTGGTGTGTTGAAGTCTCCCAAAATGAATGCACTGCATTCTATTTCACCCTTTAATTCTGTTAGTATTTGTTTTACATATATAGGTGATCCTGTGTTGGGTGCATAGATATTTATAATAGTTTTATCCTCTTGTTGGACTGACCGTTTTATCATTATGTAATGTCCTTTTTTCTCTCTTGTGACTTTCTTTGTTTTGATGTCTATTTTGTCTGATGCAAGTACTGCAACTCCTGCTTTTTTCTCACTTTTAGTTGTATGAAATATCTTTTCCCATCCCTTTACTTTCAGTCTGTGTATATCTTTAGGTTTGAAGTGAGTCTCTTGTAGGCAGTGTATTGATGGGTCTTGTTTTTTTTATCAATTCAGTGATTCTATGTCTTTTGATTAGTGCATTCAGACCATTTACATTTAGGGTGATTATTGATAGGTATGTACTTATTGCCTTTGCAGGCTTTGGTTTTGTGGCTACCAAAGGTTCCAGGGGAATTACCTTACTATCTAACAGTCTAGTTTAACTCACTTTGTATGCTGTCACATACACAACCTAAAGATTCTTTTTTTTCCTCCTCCTTTTTCTTCCTCCCTGATTCTTTGTATGTTATGAATCATATTCTGTACTCTTTGTCTATCCCTTAGGTGACATCTATTTAGTCTTAGGAGTAATTCCATCTATAGGAGTCCCTCAAAAATGCACTGTAGAGGTGGTTTGTGGGAGGAAAATTCTCTCAGCTTTTGCTTATCTGAAAATTGTTTAATCTCTCCTTAAAATTTAAATGATAACCTTGCCGGGTAGGGTATTCTTGATTCGAGGCCCTTCTCTTCATTGCATTAAATGTATCATGCCACTCCCTTCTGGCCTGTAAGGTCTCTGTTGAGAAGTCTGATGATAGCCTGATGGATTTTCCTTTGTATGTGATGTTTTTTCTCTCTCCAGTTGCTTTTAAAAGTCTGTCTTTATCCTTGATCTTTGTCATTTTTATTATTATATATCTTGATGTTGTCTTCCTTGGGTTCCTTGTGTTGGGAGATCTGTGCACCTCCATGGCTTGAGAGACTATCTCCTTCCCCAGATTGGGGAAGTTTTCAGCAATTACCTCCTCAATGACACTTTCTATCCCTTTTCTCTCTCTTCTTCTTCTGGTACCCCTATTATGCGAATATTATTCCATTTGGATTGGTCATGCATTTCTCTCAATATTCTTTAATTCTTAGAGATTCTTTTTTCTATCTGTGCCTCAGGTTTTCTGTATTCCTCTTCTCTAATTTCTATTCCATTTACCATCTCTTCTACTACATCTAATATGCTTTTAAATCCCTCCATTGTATGTTTCATTTCATATATGGAATTTCTTAATGATTGAATCTCTGTCTTAAATTCATTTCTGAGTTCTTGAATATTTTTCTGTACCTCCATAAGGATGTTTATAATTTTTAATTTGAAGTCTCTTTCAGGAATATTGGTGAGTTCAGTTTCATTTGGTTCTTTATCTGGGCTTTGTGAGATTTTGGTCTGAACCATGTTCTTTTGACGTTTCATATTTCTGTGCGGTGTCCTCTAGTGCCATCCAGTGTTGAGCTGCTCAGCCCCTAGAGTGAGGGTGGGGGTCATAGGGGAGCGGAGGTGGTGCCTGAGGTGAGGAAAGATATGTTTCCTGATTCCCGTCTGCCTTGCCTGTCTCCAGTATCAGAGCCTGTGGGCTGAGTACACAGATGTAAGCCTCTCTGCTTGGTGTGTCTAGCTGTTGTATGGGGGGTCACCCTCTGGCTGGCCTGATGTCAGAGCAGTGACTGCCGGTTTTGCGTGCTGGTGCCGGCAGGCCAGGAGGAAGTGTCGGCAGGCTGCATGTCACAGTGGGTGGCCTCAGAGCTGAGTAGCCAGCCAGTGGGTTGGAGCACCTGAAGCTCTCCTAAATTCCCAATCTGCTGGCAGAGCACACCCAGGCAACCTTGTCCCCCTATCCCTTCTCCCGTGCAGCAAGCTCCGTGCAACCCCCGCCATTTCAGCAGCCCTTTTGCTGCTAGGAAGCCTCTCAGACCGCCTGCCTTTCCCTTGTCCCAGAGCAGCCAGTTGTGGATCCTGTCCTCCACAAATGGCCGGAATTTGTCTCTGAAGAACTCTGCTTGTCCCGGCTCCCCATCCTCCAGAGCACCACACAATGTAGGTTTCTGCGCACAAAGCAGATCTCCAGGGCTAGGGGTTCACCAGTCCCAGGCTTCCACTCCCTGCCCTGCCCCATTTCTCTTCCTCTTGCTGGTGAGCTGGGGTAGGGGAAGGGCTCGGGTCCCGCCCGATCAAGGGTTTCGTACGTTACCCTGTTTCGTGAGGTCTGCTCTGTTCGTGAGGTCTGTATGCAGTCTGATACAGCCTTCTTTCCTGTTGTTGTTTTAGGGTTAGTTGTATTAACTATATTTTCACACTATTTGTGGTTTTGGGAGGAGTTCTCTGTCTCACCTCTTATGCTGCCTTCTTGAATCTCTCAGCTATAAGCTTTTTGAGTAGAAATGCCATGTCTGTATTCCCAGCACTCTCACAAAGTAGAATGGTTGAATGAATGAGTGTTGGAATGTGCACCTCTTTTAAGGCACCCAACCATGTGCCTAACAGTCCCAGTTATATACTCAGTGCTTATTTCTCACTCTGTCCACACTGCCAAAGAGGCACAGGTAACATTAGTTTTAACTGCTTTAAAAATGCTTCCTGCCTCAGATGTCTTTTTGGCCTTTACCAAAAAGAAAGCCATCCTTCAAGTTGTAATCAAAGCTCTGAAAATGTGTAGGTCTCCTTTCTTGCTCACCCATATTAAATTACCAAACAGTGTGAAGGGAAAGTGCAAGGAAAGGAAGTTTGGTCTAAATTGACCTTCTCCTCTTCCTCCTTAAAAATAGGTATTATAGACTATAAGGAACTAGAAAAGCTGCAGTTGCTTTGAAATGCCATATTTAACCTTAGTTCTGGACACATAACAACTTTCAAACATTTATTGTTTCCAGAAGGTATTTTCATGATTCAAAATCAGAAAACTGTGAGTGTATGCAGAGGACTACACAGAAGCCAATGTTTAATGAACCTCTGGTGAAATCTTCCTAGATAAGCCTGGCTTAGTTACATTAATTGAATGTCTTGTGAAAGTAAATTTTCTACAACAGAAGCCAGCATTTATTGAGCTCCTTCTAGGTGGCAGAACTGGACTAAAATCGAGATGCCAAAGCTCATGCTCTTTCCAATATGCAATATTGCTTTCTAATCAAAACAGCTCTGAATTCCTAAAGGACTCTCCTGCAATTGCATCTGTGCTCATTTCACCACACGCAGGTTTAGTCACTGTATTGGTAGGATTATCAGACTTCAAGACCCCATCACTATATGAGTGACTCTTAAGTGAGTAGATATGAGATGTTTCCCAAGGTAGGGAGAGCTGTTAAATAAGGCCTACATCAGTCATAGGTTTTATCAGTTCTATTTCCCTGAATATTAGCTATGAATGAACTGGGCAAGTACACAGAACCTCAGTGCCATGGAAGCTCAGAAAAGCAGGTGAATATTTTTAACTCTTACTATATATATCAAGCATTATACTAAGCACTCTACATATATTTAATGCTCACCACAGTTTTCTGAAGTAGTTATTATCACTATTTTACAGAAGTAACTGAGACTCAGAGAGATGAACATACTTCCATATGTGAAAGGCATCATTGGAAATCTGTTTATCATATCTGTTGAATCTAAGCTTGTCCTTTATTTTTATGGAAAGACATGAAGGTCAGTAAGGGTAGGGAAAGTGGGGTGAGTCACTAGAGAAGGCAGATCCTGGAGGCAGGCAGGGAACCATAAGGATGAGGAAAGGAAAAAGTTCCTAAGAAGATACATTAGCAACTGGCATTAACAGGCTTGATCATGTAGCTTTAAAAAAAAAAACAATGATATTCATACTCAAACACTGGTTATTTGCAAAATGTTTTCCACCCTTCCCCCTTTCCATGTACCAAGAGTTTGACCCAATAAAAACTCTAGATCCTCAGTAAAAAGAAGCATCCCTCCAATTATCCCAATCCTGTTTAATGAGAGTTGCTTGGAAAATTTTAGTTATATTAAAGAGAAATCAATGAGGGATGTACTTCTGGGAATGCGGCAGGATGGCAACCTCAGCTTTAAAGGATATCTTTGAACCTCAGAAGGAAGGACATCTCAAGAACAAATGAAAACTAAAAGAATTAATCAGAAACAAGTTGATATAAAAGGAAAAGATGTCTTACTACTTAGAACTGAGGCATAGAAGAGGGGCAAAGATGCAATGATCATTACTGAGCACATGAAGCTGGGGTAGTTCTGTGAGTCTGGAAGGAGAGCGAATCATGGAGAAGACAGAACCATATAACCAGTTCTTACTTTCTGAACCTTGATCCTAGCCAGTTTGACCTCTGCTTGTCAGAATATGACCTAGAGACCCAAAGTAGAGCACTTGTCTCTGTGTAGCTGTGAGATTTAGGACACTGTCCAGCATGTTAAGGAGACCCTGTTACCAGAGTTACTGACCCCATAAGCCCAGGAACAGCCTCTTTCTCTCTTTGCAATTTCTATCAACAAATGAATACACTGCTTCTGCTCAATGAGTTTGTCCATATATGAAGGTTATTTTATTTGAGCAGATACAAGTTAACAGCACTCTTGATAGTGATATCTTTCTTTAAAAAAAGGTGAAGGTGACACTTGCAAGGATGGTATATTTCCTTTGGGATTATAAATTTCCTTTAGAAATTCAGCTGTTAGGTAGCCTATGTATTTTTTGTAATCATTTTCTTTCTATTAATTCAACACATTTACTGACTGCCTACTGTGTGCTATGGACTGTGTTAGGTGCTAGGTACAATGTGAGGAAAAACATGGCCTTTGACCTTGTAAGGCACACCGTGTAGATGGGAGAGAGAGGTAATCATATACTCGTACACATATAAGTGACAATATTTAAGGGAAAATGCAGGATGATTTGAGAGGATATAACAGTGGGATAATTTTAGAATGTGGAGCCAGGTTGCTCCCAGAAAGTGCCACTTCCCTGAGGTCTGAAAGTTGAGTGGGAACAACAGACAAAGCTGTGTTTGTAGAGGTGGTAAGAAAGTTTTGCAGGTAGAGGCAGCAGCATGCACAGAGTCCCTGAACAGAGAGGCAGCAAGGGGCAAGGAAGTAAGACCAGGGTGAATGGAGAACAAGAGAAGGGGCCCAGTGGCATGAGACGACACTGAGACATGGACAGGGGCACCCTCCTGCAAGATCCTGCAGGCAGATCACTATGTTTCCCAAATATAACTTTATGAATTTTGACATATCTCTCTATCATTTGACAAATCAACTCCATGAATTTTGTTTGAATCAACTTCATTTCATTTTGTTTAAATAAATTGCTCTTTTAGTAAGTAAAAAAAGTTTATTTCAAAAATGTTAGGTTGCCACAGCCCTTTTTTTAAAGACCCAAGCAAGGGGGTTTGTATATGTACTGAGGGTTGGAATGGGGAGGTGATGATGTTCCTCTGATGGTAGCAAGGATCAGAGGGAGGGCCTGGGTAGGTGCAGATAAGAGTTCTGGCAGCAGGCTAACCATTCTAGCCCTGCTTCCCTCCCTTCTGAGCTTTCTCTGTCCTAACCTCAGTTCTTACAGGACAGTTTAGAGTGTATTTTAATTAAGGAAGTTCATTTTCTCATAACCCTCACCCAAATCTTAACAAAATAAAATCCACAGAAGCCCACACAGAAATCCAAGCTTAAGCTCCCAGTGCTAAGAGACATAACAGAGTAAATGAGCTATGACTTTTGAGTGTGTGCGTCTATTCCTGGCTTCATCATTAACATAGTGAACAGTCTCACTTTGAGATTTTTAGTAAAACTTTAATATACTTTAATTGTCATTTTTGTGGTATGAATTGTCTTATTAAAATATAATTTTCAAGGAGTTAAATTTATTTACTTAATTAGAGGTCTAGTCTCTCCTCAGTATATACATTCTCAGAAGTCAACTCACATCTGTGATCAGGGGAAGGAGGTATTGTGCCCCTTAGCGCAATAACATCTCATTTCAGGATTGCATTAGTGCACTCAGTACCTGTAATCACATAAGATTGTATGTAGCACCAAGAATTCTGTGCTGATCTCCCAACACAAAAGGCCTTAGAGCATCAATGGCAGGACAGACCGTGGTTGCCTCTGACCCGTACAGGATCTTTGATTTCAGAAGAAAAACAGGTTTGGAGATCATTACACCATTATTTTGACTAGTGACCAGGTATAATAATTTCCAAAAATAAAGCTAATTATAACAATAGTAACAATCATGACAGTAATATACAGTGATAGAGGGTTTAATGATTTTCAAATGTTTTTCATACAAACTTTTTCCTTTGATCTTCACAATGATAAAATCAGGGCAAGAATAATTAGCCCTACTCTATGAATAAAGAAATCAAGGATAAAAATGTTCACATTTGGGGCAGTATCTGGAAATTTTCACACAGATAAAAGGCAAATCTGAGAAGAGTACTTTCCCTGATATCTCCTAGGAGAAAAACTACGAGATCTTGGGAAGCCACTGAAACTCCCTAGCCTCAATTTCTTCCTCTGAAAAATGGTCTAGATGACAGTATATGGATATAGAAGGAGAGAAAAAGACACTAGATTTCACTGCAGGGAAGAACCGTATGGATAGAATGGCTGAGGGCTCCCACAGACACTCATGCACAGGACAAAGGTTGACAGCAAGCCTGGACTCAGGAGACTGAAAGGACTGTCTTTGCCCCTGAGACCCCTTAACATACATCAGAGAAGAAGGCAGTATGTGGAGCACAATAAGATAATCATCAACATCAAACCAAAGCTAATCATAAGAGATTCCCAGGTCTGCTATTTAAGGGTCATCCAATATAAGATCATGGTCCTCTGTTTCCTTATTGAAAAACGGGGATACATAATAATACATAATACATAATAATCTATCTCTGCCAGGTATATGATAAGGAAAAAATTTAGTGTATGTATGATATCTATTATAGGGGTTGGCAAACATTTTCTGTAAAGGGCCAGATAGAGGCAAAAGTCAAGTGTATGATATAGATACTTATGTAACAAGAGAGAAAATGAACTTCCACATAATCTATATTAGTGAAATGTAAAACATAATAATAATAAACTGAGTTTCTTTTTTGTAATGTAGATTTAGTAATGAATAGAATGGAATTTTGGTGGGGAATAATATTTCACTAAATTAGGGTTCAAAGCTACTGTTGTCTATAATCAAATCAATTGCAAATATCTACCTGTAAAAATCATTTTTCCTCAACAGCCATAGAAAAATAGATAAGCTGGATTTGACCTGAGGGCCACAGTTTGCCAACTTCTGGTCTGTTGCACAGATGGCCCCCAGTGAACCACACCTCCCCACATTCATGCCCTGCATAGGTCCCTTCTTCTGAATCTAGGCTGGCTCTGTGACAGGCTTTTACTTAACAGAATGTAACAGAAGAGATGCTATGCCAGCTGTAGACCTACCTCATCCTTAAGAACATCTGGCAGCTTCCACTTCTGCACTCTTGGATGCATTAAGCCACATGTAAAAAGTCTAGCAACCCTGCTGGAGATGTCACATGGGAAAGCCACATGAAGAGAGAAAGACCCCAAGATAACAGGGAGAAAAAGAGAGGCCCAGTTATGTTAGCATCCAAGCTGGGCCTATTTCTCAGCCATGAGCCAGTACCAACTCCCAAACATAGGAGTGAACCATCTTGGATGTTCCCAGTACGAGCTGAATCTGCGACCTGATCACAGCCACCTGAGAGAAGCCATGTGCAACTAGAACTGCCCACCTGAACCTAGTCAACCCACAGAGTCATGAGAAATAACAAGTCGCTGTTATTTTAGCTCACTGAATTTTGGAGTGGTTTGTTACACAGTAATAGACAACTGAATCAGTATATACAGTGCCTGGCAAATAGTAAGTTCCCTTTCTGCACACACTTGTTCCTCTTTATCATCACTGTTACTCAGGCTCCAAGGAAATCCTTCACTACTTAGCACGAATAAGAGACACCTATAACCAAATCTCTCACACACCTGAGATACAGGCTACACCACAGATCCATCTCCTGGCAGAGCCAACCAACGCTCCTCAAATATCCATGTGCTCCCCTGCATTTCCCAGACTCACTTACAGTTTGGTTGGGGTCATGGGACTGATTTTGGCCAATAGATTTTGAGGAAAAATTGTATGTGTCACATCCAGGCTGAGGAAGTTAGGAATTAATGTGCCTCTTCTCTTGCCACAGGACAAAGGGAAACCACATACTGAGATGAGGCTGTCACAGGATGCGGGGGGCGGGGGGTGGATGCCGAGTCCCCAGATGGATGCGAGCTCCCACTCACACCAACATCTTTTAGCTTTGTACCTGGAGTCTTCTGCTTGGCTGCACCACTTAAACTATCTAATGAGTTTTGATCTAGAATTTGTTGGGAAACTGCTGGGTTTTTTCTTAAACTTTTTACTAAAATATAAAATGTATGCCAAAAAGTTCACTTATAATAAATATGCAGGCCACTAGGTTTCCACAAAATGAGCCCAATCATGTAACCAGCATTCAGATCAAGAAGAATATTATATAATCAGCATCCAGCTTACCAGCTGGATTGTTACCAGCATCCCAGAGCCTCTTTCCACCTTGTGTTCTAATCCAAATTCTTCACCCAAGTATAACCCCTATCCTGACTTCTAACACCAGAGATTAGTTTTGACTTTCTTGGCACTTCATGAAAATGGAATCATACAACATATACTCTTTCCTGTCTGGCTTCTTTCAATCAACATTATGTTTCTGAGATTCATCCATATTGGTGGATGCTTTTAAAGTTGTAATTCTCATCGCTGTACAATGTACCACTGTATTAATATACTCTAGTTTATTTATTTTATATTGAACCTTGAAGTAACTTCCAGCTTTAATCAATTACATATAGTGATACTATGACTATCCATGTAGCCTTTTTGTGACTATATGTATATATTTCTACTGGCATATAACCAGGACTGAAATTGCTGGGTTGTAGGGTTTGTACCTGTTCCGGTTCCACAGGTACAGCTCGTTTCCCTAAGTGGCTCTATTGATTCTTGCTAAGAGTGTCTGAGAGCTCTACTGTTCTACAACTTCATTAACACTTCATATTTTTGGTCTTTTTTAATTCTGGTGAGTGTGGGATGATGCTGCCTGTTCAATTACTTCTGCCCCAATCACCAAGATTCAACAAAAATTTTCTCTAAGCCTAGAGTTGGAAACTAGATGAGATTGAATTGAGAACTCAGGTACTTATGGGAGGAAAAAATTATTGATAAATGTTTTTAAGTTCTTGCTATTGCATTTTATTATTTATTAAAGGAGTCATTTATTATTAGATAAGCATTTAATAATTTAATTAATTCTCACAACTAGTAATGGCCTTAAGAATAGACATGAAATAGACTATAGGATTCAGAATTTCATTACTTTATCTGCTCATGCCAACAACCTGAGAGCCAGGGGATATGGGGGTTAAGATGGCTATGCTACTAAATAATTGAACTTAAACAAGTCACTTTTCTTCTTGGCTTTGATTTAATAATATATCAAAAGGAGATGATAACCACCTTGCAACATCACATAATTCTTCATTCAGTCAACAAACATTTTGAATACCTATTATGTGAAGGTTCTGGGGATACAATGGTGAGCAAAACCAGACATAACCTCCATGCTCCTGGAATTTAAAATGTAACCAATAATCAGAGACACACAAATAAAGATAAAATGTAAAATTAAGGTGTGAGCATCAATATTACAGAATCAGAGCCTCAGAATTAAAAGAGCTTAGGGATTGTCTGATATAATCCTTCAATCTCTTCTACAAAGATACACAAAATATAAAAGGATATTTTTTGAAAAGTTAGAAGTTTCATAAATGACAAATGGTAACATTATTATTATGTAATCTCAGGAAAATAACCAGATGTACTTCTGATCCAACATTTACAATGAGAAACTAAACATAGATTGGGCTCAGCATCTGTGACCTCCAGTGTGCCTACTAAGAGAAAAATTAATAGTGCTATCTCACTAACCAAAATAAGGTAGGCTCTGATTATGAAGGTGACAGGCTGACAGCCCAGGTGGAGGACCAGAATTTCAAAAGAAAAGCAAATTTTCTTCTTAGCCTTCAGTGGGAGAGGGATCTGAGTATCCTAAAAATTGTTATTATTATTATTATTATTATTATTATTATTATCGGTATCATTAATGTACAATTACATGAGCGACATTATGGTGACTAGACTCCTCCCATTATCAAGTCCCCACTACATACCCCATTGCAGTCACTGTCCATCAGCACAGTAAGATGCTATAGAATCACTATTTGTCTTCTCTGTGTTATACTGCCTTCCCTGTGCCCACCCCCTACATTATGTGTGCTAATCATAATGCCCCCTTTTTCCCTTATTCCTCCCTTCCCACCCACCCTCCCCAGTCCCTTTCCCTTTGGCAACTGTTAGTCCATTCTTTGGTTCTGTGAGTCTGCTGCTGTTTTGTTCCTTCAGTTTTTGCTTTGTTCTTATGCTTCACAGATGAGTGAAATCATTTGATACTTGTCTTTCTCCACCTGGCTTATTTCATTGAGCATAATACCCTCTAGCTCCATCCATGTTGTTGCAAATGGTAGGATTTGTTTTCTTCTAATGGCTGAATAATATTCCATTGTGTATATGTAACACATCTTCTTTATCCATTCATCTACTGGTGGACACTTGGGTTGCTTCCATTTCTTGTCTATTGCAAATAGTGCTGCAATAAACATAGGGGTGCATATGTCTTTTTCAAACTGGGCATCTGCATTCTTAGGGTAAATTCCTAGGAGTGTAATTCCTGGGTCAAATGGTATTTCTATTTTGAGTTTTTTGAGGAACCTCCACACTGCTTTTCACAATGGTTGAACTAATTTACATTGCCACCAGCAGTGTAGGAGGGTTCCCCTTTCTCCACATCCTTGCCAACATTTGTTGCTATTTGTCTTTTGGATGGTGGCCATCCTAACTGGTGTGAGGTGATATCTCACTGTGGTTTTAATTTGCATTTCTCTGATGATTAGCAATGTGGGGCATCTTTTCATGTGCCTGTTGGCCACCTGATTTCTTCTTTGGAGAAGTGTCTGTTCAGATCCTCTGCCCATTTTTTAGTTGGATTATTTGCTTTTTCTTGTTGAAGTGCATGAGCTCTTTATATATTTTGGATGTCAACCCTTTATGGGATATGTCATTTATGAATATATTCTCCCATACTATAGGATGCCTTTTTGTTCTGTTGATGGTGTCCTTTGCTGTACAGAAGCTTTTTAGTTTGATATAGTCTCACTTGTTCATTTTTGCTTTTGTTTCCCTTGCCTGGGGAGATACATTCATGAAGAAGTTGCTCATGTTATTTTTAGAGTTGGCTTGGAACCCAGACCTAGTTTGACTTTTGTTAGCTGAGTTGGCCTCTCACTCCTGCTGGATCAGAGTTTCCTCATCTGCAAAATGTAGGCCTTAGTGAGATAATGTGTTATAGATAATTTTCAATGACTCTGCCACAGGCTAGTAGATCAGATGGTGTCTCTTTTCATTCATAAATAGAAATAACACCAGAGTAGCAGAAAATAAGGTTCAAATCCATGAAACATCTAACTATATAACCTTAAGCAAGTTATTCATCCTCTTACGTGTAAGATTTTTTTATCTGTAACATGAGAATAATAATGACTATCTCATATGAATGTTGTAAATACTTTTTAAAATGAGGTATATAAAGCAGCAGACATGACACATAAATGTTTCCTTCCCTTTCCTTGGTCTGAGGATTATAGTATGGATAACAGGCAATTTCAAGCTTCTGATGATATGATTCACTTAAGCCAGCAGTTATCATGTGTCCAAACCAAATGCTTCTCCCAAGACATGAGGATGATAGAGAGAAGAAAGACATGACCCCTGCTCAAAGTACTTACAAGTAGGGAGTATGAACTAGATACACATATACTGCAATGCAAGGCCAAATATGATGCATATTAAGCCTGGTGTACCAAACTGTATTAGGGTTCAAATAGAATGAGGCAGCCGGGGAACAAGGGGATCAGAAATGACTTCCTACAGAAGCCAGCCTTAAAAGAGGCCTTGAGAGATTGGTTAGATTTTGACTGTTACAGGTGTGAGGAAAAGCATTCAAGGTGGAGGGGAAACATAAGCAAAGGCAAGAAGATAGAAAACTGTGAGGGATATTAGTTTTAGCTGGAAGATAACTACATATTTTTTAACTAACATTGAATACCTCTATGTCAGACCCTGTATTAGGCATTTACATGAATTATTTTATTTACCTATTGAGGCAAGTTTTATTATACTCAGACACCTGGAAAGAAATTATCTTGTCCAATGTTTTCATAGCTATTATGACAGTACTGAATTATAAAAACATGTATCTACAACTCCCAACCCCAGGCTGTTTCTAAAGGATGAGTACTGAGATTTCCTTTAAATCAAAAGTGTCTTTCCTTTAAATGGTGTTGCTGTGCACACAGTAAGCACACAAAACAATGCTGAATAAAGTACCTATTGTATTTGAGAATTGGTATTTGGGAGGTGAAAAGAGTAGAACTAGTGGTAGAATAGCTCTGCATTTCAACCTTGGGGAGATAAAAAAGCTCTGTTTGCTGAATTTCACCTTTGAGCCAAGCATACTGATATGGAAGCAACCTAAGTGCCCATCAATAGATGAATGTATAAAGAAGATGTGGTACAGGTATACAATGGAATATCATTCAGCCATAAAAAGAAAATAAATCCTGCCATTTGCAAAACATGGATGTATCTAGAGGGTGTTATGCTCAGTGAAATAAGCCAGGAGAGAAAGACAAATACCACATGATTTCACTTATATGTGTAATATAAATGTGAAGCAAAACAGAATGAACAGGACAGCAGTAGACTCATAGACACCGAGAAAGGACTGGGAGGGGTTGGGGTGAGTGGGTGGGGAGGATGAGGGGGATAAAGGGGCACAAAAATTCTCAATCATGGTGTAGGTTGGTTATGGGGATGGTAGGGCAGCATGGAGAACACATCCAGTGATTCTATAACATCTTCCTATGCTGACTGGTGAGGGTGAGGAAGCTGTAATACGGGTAACTGTGCACCATTGTGTTGTATACTTGAAACTAATATAAGATTGTATATAAATAAGAAATAAAGTTGGATGAGAATAAACTAAGGGACACAGAACTCTACTATCAACTTGAGGTGAATTTCTTCAAATTGACTTACCCAGGTAATTATAAAGTTTAAAGAAATAGAAAAAATAAGACAAAGAGGAAAGCCAATTTATTCTTCCTACAGTTAAAATTCCATTTGAAATTTGAAGTAAATCTATAAAGCTGCCATCTAAGTGCAAATATTCTTTCAGACATTGTTCATATACGCTCATCTTGCTTTTAGGATCATAGTTTAGAGACACTTCTTGCATTTTGAAAAATTACTTATTTTCAAAGTTTAGGTCCTTTAAGTCTCCATGTAAGAATAAACTACTAAACAGCAAACAAGATGAACAGAATAAAAAAAATAATAATAATGGTGGTTAACTGCCAGGCACCATTATGAACATTTTACATGAATTATCTTATTTAATCCTTACTTAGTTAATAAATTAATAAGACTCATTCTGTGACTACTCCCACATTTTGTTGAGGAGGAAACAAAGGAACAGAAAAGGAAATCTCCCTCCTAAGTCCTGGGACTAGAAAGCGACAAAGCCGGGATGCTGCTACCATTATTTTTCTCTCCTCCTTAAATTGGATTTTTTTTAAAACCTGTAGAAGATTCCAAAGCACTCTTCTTTCTATTACCTTGTTTTATTTATCTTTAAAGTCACTTTGTGATGCAGGATGACCAGGAATAACTATCCTTTTTTACAAATGGGAAAGAGAACCTTGAAGAGGATAAATGACATACTCAGTGTCACACAAACAGCAATCCCATCACAACCTCTGCCATGTGGCAGAACTGGAAAATGAACCCATACCTTCAAAGTCCAAGACCAGTGGTCATTCAAGCAGAAAACTGAATTTCCTACATAAGACTCCAGAATAGAGATTTTGCCTTAATTCAAATGCTTCCCATATTAATCTAAATTAATGATGTTTTCCTATTGCTATTCTTTCTTAAATACCTGCATTGGGATTGTCCCTGAACCAAATGACAGTAAACTCATGTGGAGGAAATTCTCCCAGGGGCTCAAAGAGCCTGTGCTCAGCTAGTTCAATGATCAAGTTTCCAGTCTCTTTCTATTTGTCATTTAGTCTTCTGTGCACCAGCATGGATTAAACCCAAAGGGAAATTATATTACTCATTAATGTGAATGAGCTCTTTAATAGCAATGATTAAAGCATTATGTAAAGGAAGACACAGTCTCAGAAAAAAAGTTTTTAACTTTTTAGCAAAAAATAATATGCTAACTCCAACAAGAGATGCATGTTTGTTTTAGGCCAGAGTTAGTATCCTGACTTGATCACTGTGTGACCATAACAACTTGCTGTATTCTTCTAAACTCCATTTTCTTTGCCTATAAAATGAGGATAATAGCACCTACATCAGAAGATTCTGGAGGAGAATTAAATAGCAAAATGTAGATAAAGTTCTAGTTTGTGGTGGGTCTTTGCCAAATGGTAGTTATTATATCAACAGGGAAATCTAAGGGTCTGCTTAAGATACAATGGATTCTGTTTCTTTCACTAAAATGTAAGAGCTCTAAGAAATATGTCCATTTCGATAGAACTTTACAACTCTCCTTATCTATTATCTCTTTTGATTTTCACAACAGTCCTGTAAGGACAGTGTTGTTATTCTTGTTTTACAATTTAAAAAGCTGAGGCTCATGGGGGATCAAAGACTTTCCCAAGGCCACTATTTGTCAGGAAAGGACAGGCTAATGTTAAAGAACAAACACCCCAAAATCTCAGTGTCCTAACATAGAAAGTTTATTTCTCACTCATGTGAACTCCATTGTAGATCTCAGTGCAGCTATTCTCCAGTGGGTAACTCATGTGCTACCAAAGGGGAAGAAAGAGACAGCAGGTCATTCAGGGGGCTCTTCCTGAACTCAGTCTTGTTGTGACACATGTTACTTCCCCTCCTAGTCTACTGAGTAGAACTAGTCCTATAGCCCCAACAATTGCAAAAGAGTTGGGCAGTTTTGTCTTTCAAGAACCCCAGAAGAACAGGACCAGGTATCAGCACTAATGACGTGTACCAAAGTTACAACAATAGGAAATGGTGAGGTTAGAGTTTGAACCCAATGTTTCTATTCTTTATTTTCAATATTTTTTCTGTTCTACCAAAGTGCTTTTCACATTGTAGATTTGTCATTAAAAGAGAGAAAAAAGAAAAATAAAGAAGCACTCAAAGTTGCTGTGGTTTACTCTACACTTCTCCCTGCTGCTTTTTAAGTAGTTCTCTATTCTGTTTCCTGGTGCTGTTTGGATAAAAGGTATGATACACTGCTATTGAGATACACTGGCTGTACCTTTGAAGAAAACAGGCAGCTCACACAGAGCATGATACACCTTCAGTAAAACAAGCTAGCAGAAATAAGGCAAACTCAAAGCCTGCATATCTACTGACTGATTATAAATATCTTCAACTTTTATAACTTTTCCTGTGTTTGCAGAAAGACTTGTCTCAGAAGCATTCCCTTTGTTAAAGGATTTTTATTCAACAGTCTTCTTTATGATGAATGATTTACATTTTCTTCTTAATTTATAGGTGTTACTATAAGTGCCTGTTTCAATTGCTTCAAGTTTTCCTGCCATACTATGTCAATTGCCTGTTTGACTGATACATTCATCATTTAAAAACATATCCTTGGCACTTACTGTGTGCCAGACCCTGGGGTGGGCCTAAGTAGGGCTGCTACATATAGTTATTCAGGGTGTGCCTTACACAAGGACCCGCTGTTATGGGCTACGACTGGCCCAATCAAAGGGCTATGTCTTTCTAACTCACACAAAGGTTCATCAGGAGCTAGCTGCAGCCCTGATGCTGGGACACTGAAATGGATATGACAGAGTCCTTATCTCCAAGGATATCACAGTGTAATGGGGAAGATATACAAATAAATATGGCGCTGTGCTACCACAACAGGTCATCAATGTTATTGTAAGGGAAAGTCTAAGGTGCTATGAGAATACAGAAGAGGAGCTTCTGACCCAGCCTGGAGGATCAAGGGAAGTTCTCCAAAAGAAGTAACACTAAATTCAGCCCTAAAATGAGTAGTTGTTAAGGGAATGCTTCTAGGGAAAGATGGGGAGTGATGTCTTCCCGAGAACAGATACAATTTTGGAATACGAACAGATGAAAGAAATATCACTGCCTGTTTGGAGAAACCACAAGCATCAGTGTTGGATAAACCTTAAGGTTAGGACCTAGGAGATAAGATGAGAGACAGAGCAGGAAGGCATGTGATTAGATTTGTATTTATAAAGATCCTTCTGACAGGAGGAAGGGTAGTGCTGTGTCTAGGACTTTCATATAATGCCATTAGAAGCATTTCAAAGAAAAATTTAAGTAATCCAATTTGGACTTTCAAAGTAGAGAAGAAAAACATATCCTCAGAAATGTTCATACGACTCTCACTTTGCTCAGCATAGATGCCAAGTAGATAGGCATTCCTATCAGTGATGCTGATCTCTTTTCTGAATGACTTTATAAAGCTCAAGCTTGTTTCATATAATAAAAATGATAATCAGAACATAAATTTTAATATAATAGACCATATTTCAACACATTCCATTTACATTATCCCTGCACAAGGCATTATTTATGATGGTGCATGTAAACCTAATCTTGATGTTGTGAAGGTGACCCAGGCATGCCGGGTGGGGAAGGAGGCTGAGCCAGTGAAAGCATTTCCACATCGCCTCAACTGCATATCACAAGCTTAGCTCTGCATGAAGGACAATTTGGACCGTGAAGAAACAGAAGACTGAATTGAGGACAATGAGAGTACTGAATTAACATATCCAGTGCCAAGGCCCAAATTCCATTCTCAAAGGAAAACACACCCAAAGAGAGAGAAATAATATGAATTCTAAAACTCTGCAGGTCAAAGTTAAAAAAATTTGACTATCAACAGAGTGGAAATTGGCCTTCCTCCTACTAATAATAACATAATCATAACACATGATACTTACAAGCTGAATTAACAGTTGACACAAAAAGGTCTTACTCTTTTCTTCCTCACACAAATTTCTGCTGAAACAATCAAAAGTTCAGTGACAGGAGAATGAGGGTCAAAGAAGCATAGGGGCAAAGTAGAACAGGATCATTCATTCATTCATTAAGTAAACATTTCTAAAGCTCCTATTTTAAGCCAGGCACTGTGTTAGGAGCTTCTGCAAGTACTGTCACATTTACTAGAAGAAAGTACTGCTGCCCCTGTTTTGCAGATGATGAAACTGAGGCAAGTAGAGCTTAATTTTCATAGAAAGCCCACCTTCAGTTTCTCCTTAAGTACAGAGTATTCCTTTACAAAAAGGGAGACTCAAAGTATTAGAAGTGTTCAATATAACAACTTTTTAATAACTTTTGCAAGCATTTAAACCACAAACATATAGACTATTTTAAAAGGCAAATATGCCAAGGTAAACTGCTTTTTCACCAACCTGACATTGAATCAGACTTAATTATTTTAATATTTCCTTGTTACAAACTCTATTGCTTTCTCACTAATTACCCTATTTTCCTGTGTACACTGAGTCTTATTATTTGTTTATCCATCCATTCATTCATTGTATAGGTGTTTACTTGGTGCCAATCATATGCCAAGCCCCGTGCCATGGGCTGGAGAGCAATAGGACATCTTCCTGCTATCAATAGATTCACAGTTTGTAATGGAAGTCAGACATATAAACAGATAATTATCACACAAAGTGGTAACTGCTATGATATAAGGATGTTCAGGAGGGCTGTGTAGCACAACCAGGTTAGGTTCATTTAGTCTGGAGGCCAATACATCTGAGAAAACACAGGTCTTCCTGTCTAAAATGTTCTGAGACTGACATTCGTCAAATAGACTGGACTTTTGTCATCATATCATGGGTAGCTTCTCCTTATGACTTCCTTGATCCCAAGGCTTCCTGCATTCAGTTAGTCAATATTTAATGGGCACCTACTGTGTGCCACACACTGTGCTAGACATTGAGGTGACAAAGCTGAGTAAGACAGAGATGTTTCGGGCTTCATCAGTTTGCAATCTGACAAAAAAAAAATTCTGCCATAGCCTTTGAAAAGACTGCTAAGTTGTATCACTCAGTATCAGTGTATAACTTGACTTTTGAATACCCTTGCCATATGGCTTTGCACAAGTCATGTTCCCTTGCTAGTACTTGGTTTCCTCATGTGAAATAAAAATAATATTTGCCTTATTCATTTCACAGCATTGTTTTCAAGATCATATGACATAATGAATGAAAAAGCACCTTGAAAACTATCAAGGGATGTAAAATATGATTAATTTTATTTGTCATCCTCATGATGAAGGGGAGATCTCTGATTTAATTAAAATTATGAATCACAACAGATTTTTAAATAAATGCAAGAGTATTATTTCTAATAGATGCAATAACCAGAAGCAGGCCAGTAAACTACCATTTAGCTTCATTTGGAAGTTCACTTTAAGACATAAAGTATTCATATTGATTTGAGCAGGAAGGATCTTCTTAAATGTTCAGAAGCAGCCAGATCTCTGATGGGCTATAAACAATCTCTCTTGCAAAGAGGTTTATACCATTATTTGCTTTACTAAGGATAATTTTGCAGAGAACATGTAAACATTGGCCAAAATATCTCAATTTTCATATAAAATGCAACTATGTTAATGAGTTTACACCATTTTGCAATTGGAGGATGCCAGTGACATGCCATAGCGGAAAGAAAACATAATTTGTCATCAGAATATCAAACTTGAATCTACCATTTGATGCCTATGATTGGATGAGTCCCTTAAATGGTACTCAGCTTTCTAATCTCTAAAATACAGAAATGTAGCCATGTGACACATTCACTGTGAGAACTGAGTGAGCTAGCACATCTGAAAGTGCTTTTCTTTTAATCTGTAGAGCAAATTTTAAAGATGCCAGCTAATATTACTATCATTTTTGGTATTTACGTTTAACTCTACTTCCTTATTAAATGATGTTCAAAGGAATACCTACTTTTCCTTGATATCTGAGTTCATCTTATTTTATAAGTGAAACAACTAGAGACTAAGAAGCATAAGAACAAAAAGTAGCACAAGACTAGGAATGAGGAAATATGAATTCTATTACTGTTTTCACCACCGATGGCTCCAAAGCCCCATGCAATCACTAACCTTTTTCGTGACTCAGGATCCACTTTTGAAAACTGAGGTAATAACTAGATTACGGTAATGACAAAAATCACAATGTGGAAAGCAGCAATTCTGGTACCCCCATCATGTTTTGCCAGGTCCGAGCCAGATTAAACAGAACAAAGGCATTCGCCAATCCAAATGAGACTACGCAGACCAGACGAGTTGATGAAGCTGTTTGGCCCAGATTAAGGCACTGAAAATAGGAAGCAGGGAGTGAGACCTTAAAGTGCTGAAGAGCAGACAGTTTCAGAAATTAGATGGTTTTTGTTTTCTTTTCTTTTTAATCTAGTCCCTGTGGCTATTAGGGTGGGAGAGTGAATAGTGGAAGTGGGGATGGGGCATCAGTGGTAATTTTAAAACATTTGAAATATGGACATATAAGGTCTTGCTCAGCCTCTGAGAACTTGAACAAAGCATAATTTACTGCTCCCTTGGCAATGCCAGGTCACTATTAGATAAAGCTGACTTGATATATCTATTAATGTCTCATTCTTCATTCTAATTCTCTAGCAGGCCATGACAACCTGCTCAGGGCTCCTGGCTAGAAATACCTGATTCCCTCTTCTGGCTAGTGTTATTTTAGCCAGTGGATGTTGTGCTCAGAGCCTAGGACCTTTCAAGAGCCTATAAAAATGTTTGAAGACTCTCCTATCAATTTCTGTACTTAACCATGACTTAGACTGAATTTCTAAATACTCATGCCAACTTCCACTGCTGATCTGGCTACCTGATCTGATACCACCTCTGGAGGCTCAAATAAATTCTGATTTTAAACACACACAGCACTCTTTCCCTTTCTGTCAATTCCTGAAAACAGAGTGGCAGCTCTTAGTTTTCTTTGTAGAAGTTCAGGACTCACTGAGACCATTTACTTTATCCAGCAGATTAATAACCTCCATCAAGACAAGTTTGTTACTCTGTCCCAGAACTGCCAATAATTGTCACAATCTGACTACACTTCTATTATTGCTTTACCATATTAAATTAGATTTTCTGTTTATTGTAATTATCTGTTTATCCTGGTTTATCATTGACCTGTTGGACATTTCTTAAGCATTCTGAGCCTTAGTTTTCTCATCAGTGAGATGAGGATAGTAATATTATCATCTTCATAAGGTTATTGCAGGGAACAAATGGAAAAATACATGTAAAATCCTCAGAATAATGTCTGGCATATAGAAAATACTCAATAAATGTCTGTCATGCCATAAAATGTATCTTTATCATACCCTAGAAAAGCTTATTAAAGTAGTTTCGTGAATCTCTAGAAATTCTGAATCAGCACTGGGCATGGGACCCATGAATCCGCATTCTTAACAAGCTGGCAGGTGACAGCAGTGCTGCTCTGAGCACCACACTCTGAGGCCCACTGCTCTGGACTAAGTAATGAGTAAATAGTGGGGACCGCTTATTTTCCTCTCTGTAACTACATTCTAACTAACACTGGACTAGTGCTCAAAACTGGGTCTGGTTGGCACATGGCAGATGTTCAATTACTGGTTGCTGAACACAAAAGGTAAGGCATTACCTGGGCCCTCAGGGTGTTCTTGAAAGACACATAACTGTACATGCCACATATGACCATGCTGGTTACTGAGAGGGGGCCACTAAAATAGAGGACCTGAACCATTAGGACCTGGCTTAGCATCATATTTAGAATTCTCTTTCTATCCAGCAGTATCCGGTTTGAGTCAGCTATTTTTACAAGTTCTGAGTCCTGAGAACCTATGTGAACAAGGAACTGTAGCTACTGCATCACCTCGAGTGTACTTACGTTTTTTCTACTTCCCACAAGATTCTTACCCACTCCAACCATCTGCCTCACCTAATTATCTTCTATCCATTTCAAACCTTAGCTTAATGGTCACCTCCTCAGAGGAGCTTCCCTGTGTCACTAGACCATGTTACAACCTGGCATAGCTTTTCTTGGCACCTATGCTTTTTCCTGCACCCAGTTTTCTAGACCTATCATTTTGTCTAAATATTTGATAAATGTCTGCTTTCTCTGCCAAATTATGAGCTCCATAATAATAGACTGGTTTTGCTCAACTTCATATTCTCAGCCCAGCGCAGCACCTGCTTCATGACAGAATCTCGATAAATATTCCTTATTTAAATAAATGAATCTCTTTTTCATGGCCCCTGACTTTTATTTCAAGTGTTTAGGAGGACCATTCAATTATTAAAAGACCCTGTCACCCAGTCCCTGATAGTTTCTTCTCCTGGAAATAGATGGTGATTTTGACACTCTTTACCCGCTAGCTGGCCTCTCTCCCCTGCATCAGTCCGGGACTTTTGAAGCCATGTGCAGGCACAGCACTGGCCCCGACCATAGTGGTCAGCAGTTACTAGTGCCTAGACAGTACTCACCACTGAAGTACTTCCACCACTAGCGTCAGGTCAGTCTATCCTTTAAACTCCTGCACCCACCTCAGAAGCACAGGCAGTGGGCACCAAGTGAAACGGATGTTCTATGCATGTCTGCCATCCTCAGCCTCAGATGTGAACCACTCCACCTCACCTGCTCCCCACTCCTCATTTCTTCTTCTTCTCAGCAGCTAAAACTACTGACTTTGCTACCTATTCACCCCTATGATCCTCACCTCACATTTTAGGACACTACATATGGCACTGGCTTCATATCTATGACCTGCCTGCTCTTGAAAATAATTCAAGCTATCCCTCTAGTGATGGTGCCTCAAATTCCTTGGGAAATGCTACCTTCCTTTTTATTACATCCACTAAGATTTTATTGTAAGACTTCTTAGAAGAATCATGCTCTCATTCCAGCTCTCTGAGTAAGTCATGAAAAATTAACTGAATCACCTGTCTTTCAGTGATAATCAGAATCAGATTTCACCCTCCAGACTTTATGATCTGGGCAGGTGGCAACCCTCACAGGAGTGAAAGATATCCTTTGTAGCCTAATTAAGTCCTTAGTTTGTACCCATTGACCTTCATCCCACCATTCTCATTTGCACATCCCATTTACCATAGGGCTAAAAGAGCTAAATGCTCAGCAACTACACAGAATGAGTAATGATAGAAGAACTCAGAGGAGGTCTTGAATCTCAGAGGAGCGCTGCAGTAGTCAGGAAAAGATAGTAAGAGGGTAGATGAGACCTTGGTATATTCATATGTTCATCCTTTCAGCACACATTCAGCGAGCATCTTGTACATGCCACTCTATTAGGCATTGGTTATCATATGAATGATAGCCTTCCTCCTCTAAAGCAGATTACAGTTTAGTAGGGAAGACAAGATACATGAATAATAAGATATAATGAGATAAGTGCAACAATAAAAGGATATTCAAAATGTTGAGATTACACGAAAGAGGAAATCACTGTCTAGAGAATCTCATTGGATGTAACAGCAGGACTTAGAAGGAAAATGGAACATGGAAAAATAAGGGATTATTCCCAGCAGGGGAAAATAATGTAAACAGAATCTTAGAGATAGCAAAGTATTCGTACATGTACATAGGAGGAGCAATAAAAAGACTGATCTGGCTGATTGTCATTCAGTGGGTAAAGCTAAAGTCATCAGCTGACCCTCTAGAAAGCACCTGGAAGTCCAGTTTACTGGCCATTTTCCATTTGTTTTATAAGGACAGATCTGGTACCCTGTCTCCTGCCAGATGCCTGGCACTCCCCACCACCTCCCTTCTCCCTTAGCATAGTATTGTTATTAGGAGAGAGCCCAGGCCAACTTCTTTACCTGACCTGTATGACCAGGGAGCAGGAACTACTTTGCTGGGCAGATGACAAAAACAAACAGTTTGGTAGAGTGGAATGAAAGAACTGTGGGTTCTTCACTGTAGAATCACATCAAGTCATCTACTCACCACGAGCAGCAGTAAATCCTGCTGCAGCTTCCCCTCGCCTTCTTTGCCAGTCACAGGTGAGTCAGTTGGTGGCAAGGCAAGGTTGATAAGTCAGGAAGAATTGTCCATGCTGGCTTAATTCTGCTCTGCCAGATACACTCTGACACAACAAACTCCTTTTGTACTATTTACACAAAAGACAAATTCTCAAATTGGACTTACTACAGGTTAGATCTAATATAGAACTGGAAGAAAAAACAGGTATCACTGATTCTAATATCCCTATTTTATAGGTCCGGAAACCAAGACCTAAAGAAGAAAAGGGACTTGGTTTAATTCATCTAATAAGTCAAGGGTAGAGTATACTTTCTCAGACCCTCTGCAAGTATTCTTTCCTTCCACCCCACCAAACTACTAGTGTTTGAACTCTGCCCAGCAAAGGAGCACCTGCCCCTTGGAAATGTTCAATGCAGAGAAGCAAGCAGCTTCAGAGGCAGGATGGGTATGCAGATGCACAGCAATGCATGAGGGGTCATAGCACAGGACTCTTGCTGCAAAAATAAAATCTGATCATCTGAAATTCTTGGATTAAGCTTAATCTTTGAAGCACTTAGGTCATTTCCTCATCATTAAGAGTGTCTCATGGACCCTTCAGATGCTGAATTCAGCTATATTTTCACAACGACCAGTGACGGGCATTATCCAGAAACTGGACAGTGTGGTAAAAGGGGTAAACCTGTGACTGGGAGACATTAAGGTTATCAAGAGAAGATCTCAGTGAGGCAGAAGACACAATGGAACAACCACAGGATTGAGAATGAGGAGATTTTGGATCTAGCCACACCTCCACTGTTTAGTACCTGTGTGGCTATGGATAAGTCCCTAGAGTCTTTTGTGCCTCAGCTCAATTTTGCCATCACAGAGCTCAGAGATGTCAGGATTAAAGAGCTGAAGTCCATCAAGTGTTCAGTACAGTGCTTGGTTTAGCACTGGACTTTGCAAATACTGATCCAGTATTAGTCTTCTTTCACTTTAAAAAAACTGGTATTTTTTTGGTTTCTTTTAGACATAGCCTAATTTCCCTAAATTTAAGAATATGATAACTACGAAGTGAAGAGAAGTATAAGGAAAAGGCTTTGTTCAGAGAAGATCCTCAACATGTGACCTAAGGCTAATTTCAATCCTTCCATTTGACTGATGTCAAGTCAAATTAATATAATGTAAAGTCAGATAACTTAATCTCATTAATGAATGAATCAATTCAATATAGTTATTGAGCAATCACACAGTGTTGAGCACTGAACACAAAAATGAATAAAGTATGGCCCCTCCACTTAGCCTGAACTCACATGTTAGTTATAAGTGGGTCTATGTCTGTCTTTCTCATGACTATAGCCCCAATGGCAAGCCAAGCATCAAAGAATAAGAGGCTAGGACGAGCTGGACAGGCTTGGGATGATGATGAGCACTGTCGTCACTACCATCACAAGGATAACTATCATGAGGGTAGCCATAGCCTTTCCTGAGTGCTCGTATGTGGCAGGCGCCTGGCGTGCCTTATGTCATTTAACCCCCACTGTAATGCTGCAAGGCAAAGTAGAGTATGCATCTTAAACATCTCTCCCTTGCCTCCTTACCGCACTCTCTACTCAACACTCAAGTTTTAGCATTCTAAGCACACACATTCATGCTCCTCACTATTATTATTAATAATAATAGTGAATACTTTTATGTGTCAGGTTCTTTTCTACATACATTGTAGATTCTGTTCTGCATACATTCTACATACTTAATTATATTGAATTATTTTATCCTCACAGCAATCTGTCAGGTGAGTATTGTTACTTCATTTTGTAGAAAGGATAAGTAACTTTCCCAAGGTCACATGACTAGCAGAGCCTAGATTCGAACACAAGCAGTCTGGAGCCAGAGTCTGTACTCATAATTACTCTGAAAGTTCTGGAGGATAAGAGGAAGCAAGAAAGGAATCACTTTAACCTAAAGCAACCTGGAGTCCTGGGCATTAGAGTCTGGCTGCAGATGTAGATAAGGCTCTTATATATGACTGTTAGACTGAGCACAGTATGATTCTGTGAAATGTCTATGGGACCTTAAAGAAGGAGTTCACATGGTCACTGCAGTTACACAGAATGTTTTTTCTATTATCAGACACACATTATTGTGTTTCTGTTTTTGACATAATTGTCACCCCTTTATTCCTGGAGAACTTCTAGTTATCTTTAAAGGTATCTCCCAAGAAACTTATCTTAACCCCTTCTTTGTAACATCACAACAACTCATCCATACCTTTTATATCGTACCTACGACACTATCTTATAATCACTGATTTGTTCATCTTTCCCACTAAACTGTGAGTCTCTTATGGGCATAAACCAGTCTAAATCACTCTAATAGCAACCTCAAAGACCAACAGTGGCTGGCCTAAGACTGAATGGTCTACTAAAAGTGTATGAGCTTTGAGTTTACTGGCTCAAAAATTTGCAACTACACCATCTTGGGTAACTTATTCTTTTGTTCTCCCATCTATAAAGTGAAGATAATATTGTCTACTTTGCAAGTTTGACATTAGGAATAGATCTATTCATTTAGCTGATATTTACTGAGTGCTAACTATGTGCCACAACAATTCTGGGTAGCAGGAATATGGTGGTGAACAAGAGAGACAAGATCCTGTGTCCTTGAAACTTCCGCTCTACTGGAACATATAAATAATAAACAAATATATGAACAAAAAAGAAAACCCTGATAAAGATAGGTGTTATACAGAGAATTAAAATAGAATGATAAAATCTGGTTACATACATAGTTGCTTTAGAGTGGGTAGTCAGGGAAGGAGTTCAGAAAATATGACATTTACTGAGAGCTCAGTGACAAGAGGAGCAGTGAGAGTGGAGCACCTTTCCAGGCAAAGGAACTGACTAATGCAAAAACCTTAAGGCAGTAAAGAACCTGATAAGTTTGATGACCTGGAAGAAAGGCAGCATGTCTCAATATGGTAGAGAATGGTACCTGACTCTGAAGAGATGAATAGGGCCCAGATCTTGCATGGATTTATAAGCTCAGTTTTATTCTAAGTGTGATGAGAAGTAGTAAGGGTTTTAAACAGACAAAACCTTCCATTTGATGTGTTAAAAGAGACTACCTAGAATTTGATCATGTGATTCAGGCTAGCAAGTATTCTCAAAACAGTGATTACATAGTACTATATGAACCAGCATCAGATGATTTCCAAATTACTGAATGGGTACCCAACAGATTTACAGTGAATTAAATATCCCTTGAGGCCAGCTATGTGCAGGGCATTGCACAATGTTCTAGATGCAGGAACTGAGAGTTATGCACCAAAAGAACTGATGAAAGAATGTCTCTGCTTAGTCTTTAGTCTCCTATCCAAGACAACTTCCATTTTCCTAAGAGATAGCAGGAGAGGCTAGTGCCCTGTCTGGCAGGGTTGGATGACCTGGGTGAGGCCTGTGATCACTTATCAGAAAGCTATGTCTTATCAAGAGACCTGACCAGCATCCCCAAATAAATGGTAAATTCAAATCATACAGTTCAAGGTAAGAATTAAAGTGATCCACACTGTTGGTTCAAATGATTATCCCCTCTTTGATGGGAATAAAAATATTTTCAGGCTGTTGTTTCTAATGTTATTTTTATTTATTGAATGATTTCTTACTAAGTAAGCAAGTTATTAATTAGAATTACCTTCCTTTAAAAAGCACTTCTTTTTCTAAGCTGAATGCTTCACCTGCCTATTGAAAATGACTGCACTGTCTTGTGGACACAGTACAAATTCATGGTTTGGACAAAATCCTTCAAGACCTGGTCCTGCCTTATTCTGCAGTCTCAGCTCATACAATTACCAGCTACACAGTCATAAAAAAATGATTGCTTGATATGTACCAGATGCTATTCTAAAAATTTTACATGTTTTATCTCATTTATTTCTTAGAACAACCATGTGAGATAAATTCTCTTATTAGCATCTCACTTCATGGATAAGGAAATAGAGACACCAAACATTAAGTAATTTGCTAGAACTAGTTAAGCTGATATCAAATCCTTGCAGCTTGACTCCAGAGTTCATGCTTCTAACCAATGGGCCCCAGTGCCTCATGAATTACTATTTCCAGGAGGTACCATCTATTTTCCCACTCCTGGGCTTTATGTCAGGGAAGAGCCCTTCTCCTCTTTGAAGGCTTTGTCAAATTCCTCCTCAAACAGCTCAAACACCACTGCCTTTCTGAAGCATGTCCTTATTTCCCCAGATGCTTAGTTGGTCACTCCAGTCTTGGTACTCTCCTGTTAGTTTCTATGTCCCCCATTATAGCACTTGACCCTTTACAATATAACTATTTGTTTACATAAGTCTCTCCTGCAAGACTAAGCTCTTGAAAGGCTGAGACTGTTACCTCTAGAGAACCTGGGAACCTGCCATAGAACATTGACTAGATACACACACTTCTTCACTTCATCATCTGGAAAAGATGACTACGTCCTACATCCTCACTAAGAAAGAGCATGCCATTGGCCCAGAGCATCTCCTGGGGAGGGACCTCACAGAAATCTATTGAGGCAGAGTAGATGGCTACATGAAGACCAGGCTCCTGGCCTTGAGGATTAGCAACTGCTCAATAAATACCTATTAGGTTGAACAAATGGACTTTTGCTGCAAAGCAAGGCCTTGCTTTCATAGTAAAGGGAGATCACATTGATCAAATAACACTATCTTACTGAAAACTCTATTAAACTGTTAAAAAGATATAAAGAGAACAAACTATAAAATCTGGAGACTGGCCTATTTTACCATTTTTCTTAATCTTACATTCGTACTTGTGTATCTTGGGATCCTTACTTCAGAGATCTTTCACATAAATAAGAACAGAAACTTCTAAACTGACCAGAACAATGTAGTGAAAGGGGTCCAATATGCATCACCTTTGCTTAAGGAAGAAAGCAAAAAAAGAGCACCTAGTCATTTATGTTTACTGATTGTTGGAAATATCCTCTCTTTGCACAGTGAAACACAAAAACAGATATGTAGGTCCAAAGATGCCAGTCTCCAGTGGTTTTGCATCTACTAGGAAGCATCAAACTTAAATGCATCATTAAAAAATATGCTTCATCCTTAGTGACAAATCAATGTCTAAAGAGACAGCCGAATGGCTGTTTAGCAGGGGATGACAAAGAGTTTGGAATATACAATATGACAGAGTTCTTTCGGTGAACATCAATTACAACAGGGCAGCGGTTGTTTTGTCCGGAAGAGAGATATTTATTCTCCATGTCTGCTACTGTGTATGGTATCTAATTGACCAGTAATAGCATGTACTGTGTAATCCCGGAAAGACTTCCTAAAGGTAAAAGCAGTAGTGGAAGTATATTTTCTAAACCAAGTCAGACATCAGCCAGATGCATAAGAAAATGGCGTACTTTAATTTGTCACGCACTGAGAAGAAAGCAAATATTAAATTAATGATTTTATACTGGAAATGACTTAACCCTTCTCTCATTTAAGTAACATTGGTTAAGCAATGACTATGCACAAGACCTTGTGCTACAAGCTAGAAATATACAAATAAAACCTGTCCCAGACTACCATTAGTTTGGAGGATAAACATACTCTGTGCAACTAATTCAATGTTTTCAGTCCTCATAAAGAAATAGGATCCAAGTCCTTAGGGAAAACCCTGTCCTCTTCCTCCACGGTCATTCTCCAAGTGGCAGGCACTGGAGACCTACACCCTATAAGTTAGTCTTACCTGGTCATCAAGCCTGGGAACACCAAGCATAAAGAGCCCTATCCATACCAGAAAGGAGAAGATGGAATTAGGCTTATAGCTCTGAGCTAAGTGTTCAGTGCCTGGAAGCAAGCACACATACTCATCTTATTCATTCATTAATCAACAAACATTAAATGAGCTTTTATCAGATGTTGGGTCCTGAGCCTCCATATACCTGTAGCCTTCCTTCTACTGCCCCCACAGGTGCCCAATTCATTCCATACGAGTTGTGCCAAGCTCTTATCTTTTACTGCAGATACCAGTAAGATTTCCTATGAGAATGAAGCCCTGCTTTAAACCTCATACCATTTGATTTAACTGGTTACAACTCTCGCAGCTGTTGTCATCTCATCCCCTTGGGGAATTTACCTGTGCCTCAACTATTAGCTAGGATCGTTTTAATCTGTAACTCTAGTCAGAATGAAGAGATAATCACAAAATACACAAATAGCTTTGCTTCAACCTAGAAATACTTGATTTACACTTGCCCTACTCAGCAGATTAGAAATACCTGGGATGCCTCTCCATCTCTGTGTTATCAAGAATTAGGCTCCTGGCCACCTGATGCCAAGGGGTGGACCTATGGCAGTATGTCTGCACTGTGTAATGCTGGCTTCACAGATGATTGTCTGAATTATACTAATCATAATTTCTTCACTAGGAAATCAAAATTAGGAAAGACAGCTTGTCTCTGGGTGTATAGCCCCTTACAAAATAATTTATTTTAGAAATGCTGAGGAAGTATGATGTTTTGGGTTTAATGATCAATATGATGTAGAAGGTAGATTGTAAGATAGAACTGTTGGGTTTTGTGGTGTCATTGCATTCTGTGATGGGGAAGAAGCAGCAGAGGAAGCCTGCCTGGGGGGAAGAACGGAAAACAATGACACCCAAGTCAAAGAACAAGGAGAGTGTAATGAGTTCCAAGATACTTCATGAGGCATGATGATCCTTGATGTTTATGAGACAGTTTTGTATCTTTTAATAAGCTCTTTTTAAAAAAACTTGACCAGCTTTCAAGCTTTGTTCCTGTCCCTTGCAAGCAAAGAATTCTAATTAATACAGGACCTCTATCTATATTATTTAGCCCCACAAACACATTAGTATCTCCAGCTGTTCTAAGCTTCCTCCTCTCTCATTATGACCAGCCTCTGACATATTAACCTGGTTCATTCATTTATTCATTCACTCGCTCTTTTAGAAACATTTCGTATGCACCAGGTACTAGGCTAGATGATAGAGATAAATAGCTCAAATATAATCACTGACCTCATATTGCTCATTGACCTGTAATGGAGATAAAAAGGTAAGTAAGCAATTATAATATAGAATGACTGGGGTTAGAAGAGTAGTGAAGCATACGACTGTGAAAGCACAAAAAGGGGTAGCTGGAGTCTTAGCTAGTCATAAAAAGATTCCTAAAATAACACATTTAAAAGATGAGTATGAGACGGCTAGACAAAGAAAAAAAAGTAGGGGGAAGAGTGATATTTCAAGTAGAGGAAACAATGTACAGAACAGGAAGTTAGAAATATATAATTGGTAGATTGGAAGTAATAAGTAGTTATTTTATGGTTAGAGCTTTGTATGTGTATTACTAAAGGGAAGGTAATAAGTGGTAGAAGATGAAGTTAGAAAGGAAGACATTTCTAGATCATAGTCTTGTATATGAAGCTCTAGCATTTGAAGCTTTTTTCTTGAATGGTACAAAGTCATTGAAGGATTCTGGACTGACCATCTGTATTTTTTCTTTGGAAAAATGTCTCTTCAAGTCCCCTTCTCTTTTTTTAATTGGGTTATTTGTTTTTATGGTGTTGAGTTGTATGAGTTCTTTATATATGTTGGATGTTAACCCCTTATCAGATAAACCACTTACAAATACATTCTCCCACACTGTAGGTTGCCTTTTTGTTTTATTGATGGTGTCCTTTGCTGTACAGAAGCTTTTTAGTTTAATGTAGTCCCACTTGATCATTTTTGCTTTTCTTTCCCTTGACCAGGGATATGTGTCCAGAAAAAAATTTCTCATGCTTATGTTCAAGAGATTTTTGCCTATGTTTTTTTCTAAGAGATTTATAGTTTCATGTCTTATATTTAGGCCTTTAATCCATTTCAAGTTTTACTTTTGTGTATGGGGTTAGACAGTAATCCAGTTTCATTCTCTTGCATGTAGCTGTCCAGTTTTCCCAGCACCAGTTATTGAAGAGACTGTCTTTTCCCCATTGAATATTCATGGCTCCTTTATTCAATAGCCAAAAGGCATGTGAAAATATGCTCTGAACCACTAATCATGGGGGAAATGTAAATTAAAACCACAATGAGATATCACCCAGCCACTATCCAAAAGACATGAAATAACAAGTGTTGGCAAGGATGTGAAGAAAAGGGAACCCTCTTACCCTGGGTTGGGAATATTAATTGGTGCAGTCACTATGGAAAGCAGTATGGAGGTTCCTCAAAAAACTAAAAGAGAAATACATTATGACCCAGTAAGTTCACTTCTAAGAATTTATCCAAAAAAAACCAAAATCTCTGACTCAAAAGGACATATGCACCCCTGTGTTTATTCTTGTATTATTTAGAATAGCTGAGATATGGAAGCAATCAAAGTGTGCATCAATAGATGAGTGAAAAAGACAATGTACAACATATACGTGATGGAATATTATTTAGCCATAAAAAGAAAGAAATCCTGCCATTTGCAACAACATGGATCGACTTAGAGGGTATTATGCTAAGTGAAATAAGCCAGGCTGGAAAAGACAAGTACCATATGATTTCACTTATATGTGGAATCTAAAAATGAGGCAAAACAAAATGAACAAAACAGCAGGAGACTCACAGACACTGAAAAGTGACTGGTGGTTACCATGGAGGAAGGTTTGGGGTGGGTATGTGAAATAGGTGAAGGGGATAAAGAGGCACAAAATCTCAATCATAATATAAATTTTTTAAATAATTTATTTTGCTATCATTAATCTATAGTTATATGTGCAATATTATGGTTATTAAACTACCCCCTTCATCAGGGCTCCCCCACCAACCCCATTACAGTCACTGTCCATCAGCGTAGTGAGATGAGAATCACTACTTGTCTTCTCTGAGCTGTACAGCCCTCCTCGTGCCCCTCCAACATTACATCTGCTAATCGTAATGCCCCTTTTCCCCCTTGTCCTTCCCTTTCCACCCATCCTCCCCAGTCCCTTTCCTTTTGGTAACTTTTAGTCCATTCTTGGGTTCTGTTAGTCTGCTGTTGTTTTGTTCCTTCAGTTTTTTTTCTTTGTTCTTATACTCCACATATGAGTGAAATAATTTGGTACTTGTCTTTTTCAGCTTGGCTTATTTCACTGAGCATAACACCCTCTAGCTCCATCCATGTTGTTGCAAATGGTAGGATTTGTTTTCTTCTTAGGGCTGAATAATATTCCATTGTGTATATATATAACATCTTCTTTATCGATTCAACCACTGATGGACACTTAGGTTGCTTCCATTTCTTGGCTATTGTAAATAGTGCTGCGATAAACATAGGGGTGCATATGTCTTTTTCAAACTGGGCTGCTGCATTCTTAGGGTAAATTCTTAGGAGTGGGACTTCTGGGTCAAATGGTATTTCTATTTTGAGTTTTTTGAGGAACCTCCATACTGCTTTCCACAATGGTTGAACTAGCGTACATTCCCACCAGCAGTGTAGGAGGGTTCCCTTTTCTCCACATCCTCCTCATCATTTGTTGTTGTTTGTGTTTTGGATGGTGACCATCCTCACTGGTGTGAGGTGATATCTCATTGTGGTTTTAATCTGCATTTCTCTGATTACTAGCGATGTGGAGCACCTTTTCATGTGCCTGCTGGCCATCTGAATGTCTTCTTTGGTGAAGTGTCTACACATGTCCTCTACCCATTTCTTAATTGGATTATTTGCTTTTTGTTTGTTGAGGTGCATGAGTTCTTTAAATATTTTGGATGTCAACCCCTTATTGGATACATCATTTATGAATATATTCTCCCATACTGTATGACTTTTTTTGTTCTACTGATGGTGTCCTTTGCTGTACAGAAGCTTTTCAGCTTGATATAGTCCCACTTGTTCATTTTTGCTTTTGTTTCCCTTGCTCAGGGAGATATGTTCATAAAGAAATCGCTCATGTTTATGTCCAAGAAATTTTTGCCCATGTTTTTTCTAAGAGTTTTATGGTTTCATGACTTACATTCAGGTCTTGATCCATTTTGAGTTTACTTTTGTGTATGGGGTTAGACAGTAGTCCAGTTTCATTCTCTTACATGTAGCTGTCCAGTTTTGCCAACACCAGCTGCTGAAGAGACTGTCATCTCCCCATTGTATATCCAAGGCCCCTTTATCAAATATTAATTGACTGTATATGTTTGGGTTAATGTTCGGATATTCTATTCTGTTCCACTGGTCTGTGGGTCTGTTTTTGTGCCAATACCAAATTGTCTTGATTACTGTGGCTTTGTAGTAGAGCTTGAAGTCAGGGAGTGTAATTCCCCCTGTTTTATTCCTCTTTCTCAGTATTGCTTTGGCTATTTGGGGTCTTTTGTGGTTCCATATGAATTTTAGAATCATTTGCTCCAGTACATTGAAGAAAGCTGTTGGTATTTTGATAGGGATTGCGTTGAATCTGTAGATTGCTTTAGGTAGTATAGCCATTTTGACAATATTTATTCTTCCTAGTCAAGAGCGTGGGATGAATTTCCATTTGTTAGTGTCCTCTTTAATTTCTCTTAGGAGTGTCCTGTAGTTTTCAGAGTATAGGTCTTTCACTTCCTTTGTTAGGTTTATTTCTAGGTATTTTATTCTTTTTGATGCAATTGTGAATCGAACTGTTTTTCTGATTTCTCTTTCTATTCGTTCATTGTTAGTGTATAGGAAAGCAACTGAAAAACAGTGGAGAGAGTTGGCATCCCTGTCTTGTTCCTGATCTTAGATAAAAAGCTTTCAGCTTCTCGCTGTTAAGTATGATGTTAGCTGTGGGTTTGTCATATATAGCCTTTATGATGTTGAGGTACTTTCCCTCCATACCCATTTCGTTGAGAGTTTTAATCATGAATGGATGCTGAATTTTGTCAAATGCTTTTTCAGCATCTATGGAGATGATCATGTGGGTTTTTTTCTTCTTTTTGTTGATGTGGTGGATGATGTTGATGGATTTTCGAATGTTGTACCATCCTTGCATCCCTGGGATGAATCCCACTTGATCATGGTGTATGATCCTCTTGATGTATTTTTGAATTCGGTTTGCTAATATCTTCTTGAGTATTTTTGCATCTTTGTTCATCAGGGATATTGGTCTGTAATTTTCTTTTTTGGTGAGGTCTTTGCATGGTTTTGGTATTAGAGTGATGCTGGCTTCATAGAAAGAGTTTGGAAGTATTCCCTCCTCTTCTATTTTTTGGAAAACTTTAAGGAAAATGGGTGTTATTTCTTCTCTATATTTCTGGTAGAATTCAGAGGTGAATCCATCTGGTCCAGGGTTTTGTTCTTCAGTAGTTTTTTGATTACCAATTCAATTTCATTGCTTGTGATTGGTCTGTTTAGTTTTTCTGTTTCTTGTTTGGTCAGTCTTGGAAGGATGTATTTTTCTAAGAAGTTGTCCACTTCTTCTGGGTTTTCAAGCTTGTTAGCATATAGATTCTCATAATATTCTCTTATAGTTTTTTGTATTTCTGTGGTGTCTGTCGTCATTTTTACTTTCTCATTTCTGATTCTGTTTATGTATGTAGATTCTCTTTTTCTCTTAATAAGTCTGGCTAGGGGTTTATCTATTTTGTTTATTTTTTCAAAGAACCCACTCTTGGTTTCATTGATTTTTTCTATTGTTTTATTCTTCTCAATTTTATTTATTTCTTCTCTGATCTTTATTATGTCCCTCCTTCTGGTGACTATGGGCCTCCTTTGCTCTTCTTTTTCCAATTTCAGTAATTGTGTCTTTAGACTATTCATTTGGGATTGTTCTTCCTTCTTTAAATAGGCCTGGATTGCACTATAGTTTCCTGTTAGAACTGCCTTTGCTGCGTCCCACAGAAGTTGTGGCTTTGTGTTGTCATTGTCATTAGTCTCCATATATTCTTTGATTTCTGTTTTGATTTGGTCGTTAACCCATTGATTAATTAGGAGAATGTTGTTAAGTCTCCATGTATTTGTGAGCCTTTTTGTTTTCTGTCTAAAATTTATCTCTAGTTTTATACCTTTGCGATCTGAGAAGTTGGTTAGTAGAATTTCAATATTTTTTAATTTACTGAGGTTCCTTTTTGTGGCCTAGTATGTGGTTTATTCTGGAAAATGTTCCATGTGCACTTGAGAAGAATGTGTATCTTGTTGCTTTTGGGTGTAGAGTTCTGTGGATGTCTGTTAGGTCCATCTGTTCTAGTGTGTTGTTCAGTGCCTCTGTGTCTTTACTTATTTTCAGTCTGGTTGATCTGTCCTTTGGAGTGAGTGGTGTGTTGAAGTCCCCTAAAATGAATGCATTGCTTTCTATTTCCTCCTTTATTTCTGTTAGTATTTGTTTCACATATGCCGGCGCTCCTGTGTTGGGTTCATATTTATTTATAATGGTTATATCCTCTTGTTGGACTGACGCCTTTATCATTATGTAATGTCCTTCTTTATCTCTTGCTACTTTCTTCATTTTGAAGTCTATTTTGTCTGATACAAGTACTGCAACACCTGCTTTTTTCTCTTGGTTGTTTGCGTGAAATATCTTTTCCATCCCTTCAGTTTTAGTCTGTGTATATCTTTGGGTTTGAAGTGAGTCTCTTGTAAGCAGCATATAGATGGGTCTTGCTTTTTTATCCATTCTATTACTCTGTGTCTTTTGATTGGTGCATTCAGTCCATATACATTTAGGGATTAATAGGGATTGATTATCAATAGATATGTACTTATTGCCATTGCTAGCTTTAGATTCGTGGTTACCAAATGGTCAAGGGTTGCTTCTTTACTAACTAACAATCTAACTTAATGTTCTTATTAAGTTATTGTAAACACAGTCTGATGTTTCTTTCTTTCTCTCCCTTCTTATTCTTCCTCCTCCATTATTTATATACTAGATGTTTTATTCTTTGCCTTTAGTTAGTATTTGGATGTTCTGCTTTCTTTACTATGATTTTATTTTCTCTGGTGACATCTTTTTAGCCATAGGAGTGCTTCCCTCTAGTGCAGTTCCCTTAAGATATCCTGTAGAGGTGGTTTATGGGAGGCAAACTCTCTCAGATTTCACTTGTCTGAAAATTGTTTAATCCCTCTGTCATATTTAAATGATAATCGTGCCACGTACAATAATCTTGGTTCGAGGCCCTTGTGTTTCAGTACATTAAATATATCATGCCATTCTCTTCTGGCCTGTAAGGTTTCTGTTGAGAAGTCTGATGGTTTTCCTTTGTAGGTGATCTTTTTTCTCTCTCTAGCTGCCTTTAATACTCTGTCTTTATCTTTGACCTTTGCCATCTGAATTATTATGTGTCTTGGTGTTGTCTTCCTTGGGTCCCTTGTGTTGGGAGTTCTGTGGGCTTCCGTGGACTGCGAGACTATTTCCTTCCCCAGTGTGGGAAAGTTTTCAGCAATTATTTCTTCAAAGACACTTTCTATCCCTTTTTCTCTCTCTTCTTCTTCTGGCACTCCTATAATGCGAATATTGTTCATTTGGATTGGTCACACAGTTCTCTTAATATTCTTTCATTCCTAGGGATCCTTTTATCTCTCTCTGCCTCAGCTTCTCTGTATTCCTGTTTTCTGATTTCTATTCCATTAACAGTCGCATCTCGTCCAGTCTGCTGTTAAGCCCGTCGATGGCTTGTCTGATTTGTACATTGTCTTTCCTCACTTCCCTCACTTCCTCCCTCAGCTCTTGCACATTTCTCTGTAGATCCATCAGTATAGTTATGAGTTTTATTCTGAATTCTTTTTCAGGAAGATTGTGCATTTTCACCCCTCTCTGGGGTTGTCTGGTTGATCTTAGTCTGGACCATATTCCTCTGTCTTTTCATGGCGATAGAAGTGGTCACTGGTAGGTGCCACGTATGTCAGCTAGGCTCTTTAAGACTGTTAAAAAGAAAAAAAAAGGAAGGAAGAGAAAGAGAAGAAAAAAGAAAGAAAGAAAAGAAAAGAGAGAAAAAGAAAGAAAGAAAACAAAAAACGCTCTCCAGGAGTAGATTCTGTGAGGATGTTGTAGGTGGTGCTGTTGCTCCACTATTCCACAGCCACAGCTGTGTTGCACTGCTCCGCATGGCCCTTTGTAGCTCTGGCTGGGCGGGAATGAATGGGAGGCTGTTGATCTCTGTGTAAGTCTCAGTGCGGGTACTTTTTCCCCGTCGCCAGCCAAGGGGTGTGAGATTCCCCAGGACTCCCAGCCTGCTGGGCCGAGTGTGCTGGGACTATCCTACTCCTCTGTTGGGCCCCTGTCTCTTTAAGACCAGTAAAAAAAAAAAGTGCACGCTTTTCCTTTATCCTGGGGAACCGGCTGTGAGGACCCGGCTGCATTCCGGCTCAGTTCCTGCACCCTCTGTCTCTCCAATCTCTGCTACACCAAGCGATGTTTGTCAGCACTCCTGGCGTAGTTCACCAGGGCTGGTTATTTCCCTCCTGGCTCTGAATCCTCTCCTCTCGCCGGTGCGCTGGGGTGGGGAGTGCTCGGGTCTCGCTGGGACGCAGCTCCATATCTTACCCTCCTTGCGGGGTGCCAAGTCCTCTCAGGTGTAGATGCAGGCTGGTGTCGTCCTGTATCTTCTGGTCTCTCTTTTAGGAATAGTTGTATTTGCTGTATTTTCATAAATATATTTGGTTTGGGAGGAGATTTCTGCCGCCCCACTCACACCGCCATCTTCCCGGAAGTCCCATAATATAAATTAGTCACAGGGACAAAAGCACACTATAGAGAATATTATCAGTAGTTCTATAACATCTTTCTATGATGACAGATAGTAACTCCACTAGTTGAGGTGAGGATTTAATAATATATGTAACTGTTGAATTGCTATGTTGTATACTTGAAACTAATATAATACTGTGTATCAACTATATTTCAATTAAAAAAGAATTGTAGGCTGAAAAGTTATAAAATAAGATTATTCTAGAAAGATTAATGTGTCAAAAAATTTGAGGATGGATTGCAAATTTAGAGGGGGGGTCAGTAATGAAGAGAGAAAACCATAAACGTAAGAAGCCTACAAAGAAACCTAAGTAAACCAGTGGAGAAGACATGAAAGCCTGAAATAAGATTATAGTGAGGGGTTGGAAGAGTAGGGAATGTCTTTGAGGGATAATTAGTGGGATTATAATCTGTGGGATTATAAAATAATATAATTGTGGACTTGTGGGAATTGTGGGAATATATTATATTCCCAATGATATTATATTCCCAATAATATCATTGGGAATATAATCTGTGGGACTTGATGAATATTTGGGTATTGGGATGAGATATGGAAGAATCTGAAAAGACTCATGTTTCCATATTGGAGAACAACTGAGAAGATGGCACCTGAATGGGATATGGAGCAATGGAGAAAAAGCAAATGTAGGGAAATAATGAGTTCGGTTTTAGACCAGTTGAGTTCAAAGTGTGTGTGAAATGCCCAAGTGTGTCTGTGTAGTAGGCAATTATAAATAGGGGCATGGCTTCCAAAAGACAGTTAAGGGCTAGAGATAAAAGTTCTGGGATCTTGTTGAAGCTCTGTGTTTATATGAGGACATAAAAGGAGAGTGCATAACATCAGCAAAGCAGGGAGTGACAGAAGAAGTCTTGACGGCCACTGGTATTTAAGGAGCAACTAAAGGCACAGAAGCACAGTAAGAGCATAACATGCTTTGGGAAACACAAACCTGCTAAAATGGATTCATTTAGGGTAGGTGAGACAGATGCCAGATATGGGACTGAAGAGGAAGACAGGTCCAGGTCACGAAGGCCCTCTGCGTCATGATATTTGGCACACAGTAGGTCTCAATAAATATTTACTGAATGAATAATAAGGGATTCCTACTTGCTTTTCTGTACATGATAAAAACTACCAAACATTTCTGAGTAGGGATTTTACCTGACTGAACCTAAATCATCATCATCTTCATCATTCCCCCTTATATTTGGGATAGGGTGTTACTGTTTGAAAGAATTCCCACAATACTTTCATTTAGAACTTGCAAAAACTCTATAAAATAGTTTTTAATGATCCTTTGATAGATGTCATGCTGAGACTTAGAGGGGTGAATTAGCTAGCTGTGAAAGAGAATCCTCAGATTCTCAGTCTTCTGACTTCCAGTTCTGTGCTCATTTCAGTAGACATTGCCACCTCTTTGAAATAGTCTCCTAATATCACATAGTATTTTGGCACTGGAAAAACACTCACATGCACCATCCTATTTGATAACACATGGATTCACATTTGGATAGCATAAATAGATATCTGGTTTGTACTGGACTGAGAGGCTTCTGGGACTTAGGAGTTTCAATATTAAAACTGAGACAATCCCAGACAAAGGTGGACAAATTGATCACCATACCATTTGTTCTCTACCTGAAGGGAGTGAATGTAGTAAAATGAGTAAGACAATGAGCTCTGGTGTCAGACTACCTAGGTTAAAATCCTAGATGTACCTCATATCTGTGGAATGACTAGGCAAACTACTCAATTTTCAGTAGATAAGTTGGCTTATCTATAAAATAGAGGAAATAAAAATGCCTAAATTTTGAAGATTCAATGAAATAATATATGTAAATATTTACTTGAATACCTAATATGGAAAAGTCAGTCAATGACTTCAAATTGTATTCACCTCACATTGTATTTTCCTCTACTCCCATTGTCTGCTCTAAATTACACATGGGCTAATATTTTTATTTTTCAATATTGATATCAAGTTAGAGGAATTTCATGTCTCAGCAGAGTGATTCCACTAGGATAAGGAACAAAGGGTCCCAGCAGCTAAGTCTCTGCAAGTGTGCCTGCTCTGAGGCCCTGAGCTGCTGAGAGTAGTGCACTGGGCTGTGTTTAAGTCCAGCTTACTTGTTTTGTGACATTAGACATGTCACTTGCTCTATCTGGGTTTAAGTTTTTCACCTGCAAAGCAAAGAGATTTCACTAAATGATCTCTAGGGTCCTTCCTTACTTGGATACTCTGTGATGCCTCCATTCTCTACACTCTGCTGAAAGGGTGACAAAAGGAACCAACCCTGCTCTAGCAACTCCTTTAAGTTCCAAAGCCCAGAGATGAAAGTATGAGAATAACCAAAGGACTTTTGTGGGACAGTCACAAATCTAAAATGTGTGTGACTTTTTCCGAATAAGAAACAGTAACTGTAATTCACTACAGTACCAGGCACTGTTCTCACTTCTTTCCATATAGCATATTTAAATCAAATTCTAATTCTCACAACAGCCTTGTGAGGTAGTTATTGTTATCCTATTTTATAGATAAGGAACAGGTTCTGACAAGTCCTATAATTTGTCAAAGTCACACATCTGTCAAGAGTTGGAGGCAGATCTTTAATCCAGGAATGTGTAATTCAAATGCCCTTGGTCTTCCTATGATAGTACACCACTATTGATGACTGTCTCATTCAATAAGGGGCTCTGACTTTTAGAGCACAGGCATCATAGGAGATATAAGCACGATTTCATAATATCCTAAAAAAACCTACACACATACTCAATAGTCCAACCCAGCATATCGAATCTTGTGCTCATTTCACTCTTGCCTTTCAATGCTGCATGAGTATAGTCTCCAGCCATTAAGAAGGACAGTTACTGGACCCATGTTTCTCTTTATGTTTTTATGAGGTGCAGGAAAATCCACCCCACATTTCTGTCTTCTTGACACCATTCTTGTACATGCTAAAGAATGCAACTATTATAGTCTCTTCAGTCACTATTGTTTCTGGTATTCTACAACAAAGATCTGCAAGTGTTCCAAACCCTACCCCACAGTGTAGTCTGGTATATGTCTAGATTTACTGTGGAATCATGAACTGGCTTCTTCCCAAGTCAGTTGCTTCTGAACCTCCCAATTCTACTCAGCGCTTCACCCTCCTTTGCACACATACTTCCTGTGGGTAATTCAAATTCCTACTATTCTTCAGTCTGGGTCCTGTCCTTTCTGTTTCTGGGTCCTTTGAACTAGTCAGGCTCCATCCATGCCCTAGCCAACTTAAAAAGCAAGCCACAAACGTGAAGGCCTAATTTTGGTGATTATCTAAATTTTCAGCCCCACTCACATGATGGTCCTTTCCCACTGGTCTTCATTTCCTTGTACTTATTCTTGTTTCCATATCCACGTTTCTTTCTCAGCAGCCCAGCTATACAGGGGCTTCAAACATTACCTTAAGGGCTGGATTCGATGACTACTAAGGTCCCTTCCTGCATAGAGATTTTAAGGTTCTGAATTATAAAGCCTAATTTTTAGTGCTGGGGTGTTCAATTTATTCTCCTGCCAGCTTTGCTCTAATCCTGTCAACTCCTGAGGATTAGTGTATCAGATTTCCATGTGCCTAGCTGGCATATCATCTAGATTTCTCTAAGATCTTATGTGATTCTTGAGCCCATGCTTGCCCATTTCAGCATCCATGCATCCCACACATGCTTATTGCCTGGGTTTGGACTATTTTACCTTAACCTTTGATTTGAACATATTCCTAAACTCCTGACTTTTGGCATGGCTTTTAACAACTCCCTAGCCTCAACACTAGTGCTGCACAGTGTGCAGTCACACTATGTGTTAGGCATAGAGTTGAGAAGAGCTGAAGCACAGAATCTGCAGATCTTGGGATTTCATCAAAGGGCAGGATCTAGGTTGACTAAAGAGAGGGAATATTTCTACAAAGCTCTACCAACTTCCTAAGTATAACCATAGCTGTAATGAACATTTTTTGAACATCAGCTAAAGCATTTTTCCATGTATTCATTAACTTTGTATTTATTAGCTTTGTATTCATCAACTCAAATCCTCACAACAGCCCTGTGAGGTAGGCATCATCACCATTTTACAAAAAAGAACCTACAGCACAGAAATCATCTATAGGCACAGAATAGAAGTCAAAATGCCACAACGGAGCTGAGATAATAATATTCTTAACATAGAATTCAATATATTTTGGTAAATTGATTAGTCTTAAAGGTAACTTACAAAAAAGAAACAAACAAAAATTAGATTTACATCAAGAACTCTTCCAGAGATAAGTGTGCAATATCTGTAACCTCAACAATGCACTCCTGGTCAGCTATAATGCCAATTCCACTGGTATTGGACCAGTGGTCTTTGCTCCTGCCTGCTCCATCTATGCTCCTCCCAAAGCCAAGTACTTCATAAAGGAAGACAACTTTCTTGAGAGAGAGTAAGTCTTCAGTCAAGTGTTTGCAAGTAGCACATGACCCAAGGATGACATTCTTAGAGGAGGTCTGTTCTTTGGTCAAGGGTATGCACAGTAACACTTGATCAAAAAGGACAACCTTCCCAGGGGAGGACTACTCCCAGGTCAAAGAGATCCCCTGTTTGCGGAGGAAGACCTTTCCAGACAGAGGAGGATCTTGCAAGGGTTTATGAAGCTGAACTCCCCCTGCAAGAATCTCCACCTAATTTGGCAAGATCTGACCTATTTTGTGCAAAGGTCACATTTCAGTCTTCCAGGAACCAGAACCAGTAGATCACATCATGAAGCTTATGTATTGCTGATGAGAAAAACGGGTTAAACAGAGAATCAGAAAAACCCTTTCACCTTGAAACAAGGATAAGACTATGTGTTTAAAGTATTACTAAAATTAGAAATAAGTTCTCTTTAGATAAAAGAGAAATTATGATACAGATATAATTACTAATTGTCAGGGCTTGGCTTATAAATCAATAGTTCAAGCAGGATAATGGAAAACAGTTATACCTTCTGCACCTGAAAAATCTCCTGGCCTAGAATCCCAGGTAAAAGTCATCCAATACTATATCTTGTGTGAATAGCTATTGTTTTTATTCCCTGGTACTGATTTGGGGTGACTAGTAACATAAGAAATGAAGCAATTTTGAATGAGTCAGACACTTTAAGTATATACCATTTGATGTCTTGACTTTCTGGATATTGACACTTTTTGTGAAATGACAGTGTATGAAACAGTATGTTTTGTGTATCAAACAAATTGTTCAATTAAACAGAGTAGGAAGTCAAAAAATTAAACCAAATGTACAAAAGAACTTCATACATTAAAAAGATAGTATTTGAAATCAATTGGAAAAAAGATAGATTAGTTAGTAATGACTAAGAACATCTGGTTAAACATCTGGGAAAAAATATGTTAGAACTCTGCCACATTCTGTATGTATTAATAAAACTACTGATATATTAAAAAATAAAATGTAAAAAAAAAAAAAATGAAGCCGGAGACTTCCGGGAATATGGCGTCTTGAACGGACTAGCAGAAAAATTCCTCCCAACATTATATTTATTCACGAAAATACAGCAAATACAACTATCCCTAAAAGAGAGACCAGAATACACAGGAAAGTGCACAGCGTACAGCTACACCTGTGAGAACTTGGCAGCCGGTGAGACGGACGGGCGGCGATCCGGTGGGACCGAGCGCTCTCCCCCCCCAGAGCTCCAGCGGCCAGACACGCCGGACAGAGGACTCGGCATCTGGCGAGGCGGGACGGAAACACGATCCAGCGAGACGAGAGCGCCCCTGCACCCCAGCACTCCGACGGGAGTCTCGGCAAGGCGGGTAAGGTACGGAGCCGCGAGCAGACCGAGCGCTCCTCTCCCCCAGCGCTCCGGCGGGAGGAGAGGATTCAGAGCCGGGAGCCAGGGGAAGTCTGCGCCCCGAGCGCCCCTCCACCCCAGCACTCCGGCGGGAGTTCCGGCAAGGCGGGTAAGGTACGGAGCCGCGAGCAGACCGAGCGCCCCTCTCCCCCAGCGCTCCGGCGGGAGGAGAGGATTCAGAGCCAGGAGGGAGTGGAGATCTGCGGTGTAGCGGAGATTGGAGGGACAGAGGGCACAGGGTCCCAGCCGGGAACGTGCAAGTTGCCCGCGGCAGGCTCCGGGAAGGAAAAAGAAAGGAGAAAAAGGGGAAGAAAAGCGCGCGCTCTACCCCAGCGGTCTTAAAGAGACAGGAGCTCAGTAGAGGGGCCGGATAGCCCCGCGAACTGAGCCCAGCACGCTGGGAGTCCTGGGGAGCTTTGGACCCCGTAGCTGGCGACTGGGAAAGAGTGCCCGCCATTGAGACCCTCACGGAGATCAACAGCTTCCCATTGTTTCCAACCCAGCTAGAACTATAGTGGCGCTGGAATAGTGGAGCAACAGCGCCACCTACAGCACTCGCGCAGAACCCACGCCCGGTGGCTTTTTTTGTTGTTTTGTTTTGTTTTGTTTTGTTTTGTTTTTTCTCCCCTTTCTTTTCCTTTTTTTCTTTCCCTCTCTTTCAACAGCCTCCCATCCATTCTCACCCGGCCACAGATTTAAAGGGCCGTGTGGAGCGACGTGGCCGCGGCTCTGGAATAGCGGAGCAATAGCGCCACCTACAGCATTCGCACAGAAACCACCCCGGTGGGCTTTTTGGTGTTTTTTTTTTGTTGTTGTTTGTTTGGTTTTGTTTTGTCTTGTTTTGTTTTGTTTTGTTGTTGTTCTTGCTGTTTTCTTTTAGGTGTTGCTGCCTTTTCTTTTTCTTTCTTTTCTTTTCCCTTCTCTCTCTCTCCTTATACTTTTATATTATTAGTAGAAATCTCTTTTTTTTCTTGTCTCTCCTTTCTTATCTCTCCTTGCTACCAACAACCAATTCTACAGTCATGAGAAGACAGAAGAATATGATACAGACAAAGCTTCAGACAAACACCACGCCAGAGAAAGAATCTGGAGAAATGGACATTCACAGTCTTCCAGAAAAAGAATTCAGAATAAAAGTCATAGCCATGCTGACAGATCTACAGAAAAATGTGCAAGAGCTGAGGGAGGAAGTGAGGGAAGTGAGGAAAGACAATGCAGAAATGAAACAAGCCATCGAAGGGCTCAACAGCAGATTGAATCAGGTTCAAGACACGATCAAGGAATTACAAGACAGGGACCAGGAATACAAAGAAGCTGAGGCAGAGAGAGATAAAAGGATCTCTAAGAATGAAAGAATATTAAGAGAACTCTGTGACCAATCGAAGCGTAGCAATATTCACATTATAGGAGTACCAGAGGAAGAAGAGAGAGAAAAAGGGATAGAAAGTGTCTTTGAAGAAATAATTGCCAAAAACTTCCCCACGCTGGGGAAGGAAATAGTCTCACAGTCCACGGAAGCCCACAGATCTCCCAACACAAGGGACCCAAAGAAGACAACACCAAGACACATAATAATCAAGATGGCAAAGATCAAAGACAAGGACAGAGTATTAAAGGCAGCTAGAGAGAGGAAAAAGATCACCTACAAAGGAAAACCTATCAGACTGTCATCAGACTTCTCAACAGAAACCTTACAGGCCAGAAGAGAATGGCATGATATATTTAACGTAATGAAACAGAAGGGCCTCGAACCAAGAATATTGTATCCAGCACGATTATCATTTAAATATGATGGAGGGATTAAACAATTTCAAGATAAAAGAAAGTTGAGAGAATTTGCCACCCATAAACCACCACTACAGAATATCTTAAACGGACTGATCTAGAGGGGAACATCCCTAAGACTAAAAAGATGTCACCAGAGAAAATAAAAGCATAGCAAAGAAAGCAGACCACCCAAATACTAACTAAAGGCAAAGAATAAAACACCTAATATATAAAGAAAAGAGGAGGAAGAATAGGAAGGGAGAGATAAAGAAACATCAGACGGCGCACACAATAACTTAACAAGAAAGTTAAGTTAGATTCTTAGATAGTAAAGAAGCAACCCTTGAACCTTTGGTAACCACGAATCTAAAGCCTGCAATGGCAATAAGTACATATCTATCAATAATCACCCTAAATGTAAATGGACTGAATGCACCAATCAAAAGACACAGAGTAACAGAGTGGATAAAAAAGCAAGACCCATCTATATGCTGCTTACAAGAGACTCACCTTAAACCCAAAGATATACACAGACTAAAAGTGAAGGGATGGAAAAAAATATTTCAAGCAAACAACAAAGAGAAAAAAGCAGGTGTTGCAGTACTTGTATCAGATAAAATAGACTTCAAAATGAAGAAAGTAGCAAGAGATAAAGATGGACATTACATAATGATAAAGGGGTCAGTCCAACAAGAAGATATAACCATTATAAACATATATGCACCCACCATAGGAGCATCAGCATATGTGAAACAAATACTAACAGAAGTGAAGGAGGAAATAGACAGCAATGCAATAATTCTAGGAGACTTTAACACGCCACTCACTCCAAAGGATAGATCAACCAGGCAGAGGATAAGTAAAGACACAGAGGCACTGAACAACACACTAGAACAGATGGACCTAACAGATATCTACAGAACTCTGCACCCAAAAGCAGCAGGATACACATTCTTCTCAAGTGCACATGGAACATTTTCCAGAATAGACCACATTCTAGGCCACAAAAATAACCTCAGTAAATTCAAAAATATTGAAATCTTACCAACCAACTTCTCAGATCACAAAGGTATAAAATTAGAAATAAATTTCAGAAAGAAATCAAAAAGGCTCACAAATACATGGAGACTTAACAACATTCTCCTAATGAATCAATGGGTTAACGACCAAATCAAAACAGAAATCAAAGAATATATGGAGACTAATGACAACAACAACATAAAGCCACAACTTCTGTGGGACGCAGCGAAGGCAGTCTTAAGAGGAAAGTACATTGCAATCCAGGCCCATTTAAAGAAGGAAGAACATTCCCAAATGAACAGTCTAAGGACACAATTATTGAAATTGGAAAAAGAAGAACAAATGAGGCCCAAAGTTACCAGAAGGAGAGACATAATAAAGATCAGAGAAGAAATAAATAAAATTGAGAAGAATAAAACAATAGAAAAAATCAATGAAACCAAAAGCTGGTTCTTTGAAAAAATAAACAAAATAGATAAACCCCTAGCCAGACTCATTAAGAGAAAAAGAGAAACTACACACATAAACAGAATCACAAATGAGAAAGGAAAAATAACGACGGACCCCACAGAAATACAAAGAATTATAAGAGAATATTACGAGCATCTATATGCTAACAAGCTGCAAAACCTAGAAGAAATGGACAACTTCTTAGAAAAATACAGCCTTCCAAGACTCACCAAGCAGGAAACAGAAAAACTAAACAGACCAATCACCAGCAACGAAATTGAATCGGTAATCAAAAAACTACCCAAGAACAAAAGCCCTGGACCTGATGGATTCACCTCTGAATTCTACCAGACATATAGAGAAGAAATAACACCCATTCTCCTTAAAGTTTTCCAAAAAATAGAAGAGGAGGGAATACTTCCAGACTCTTTCTATGAAGCCAGCATCACTCTAATACCAAAACCGGGCAAAGACCTCACTA
>JAQQAC010002837.1:39876744-40084864 GCA_029783875.1 Phataginus tricuspis
AAAAAAAAAAAAATGAAGCCACAAATGTACCATAAGGAAATGTAGTGACTAGGCATATAATTATGTGGAAAAAATTCTAGCTACAAAACCAAACCAGACAATTTGTAAGGTTGACTGACTTTACTACAAAGTATTTTAAACATCAGCTAAAAAAAAAATGTTTAACAAGTTGAAAAAGCAAACATACTAAGAAACATATTTACAAAATTGTAACAAATGATTACATGCCATTTATGTACTACCTTTCTGTCTGCCATTGAATTTTTTTAGTCCTAATTTTCTTTTACTGATTCCTCTATCAACTTTTCATCCATTTTAATGTAATAATAGTTCAGGAGAATACATTTTAGTGTCCAGTTTTTGAATAATTTTTGTGCTTATACCCATTGTCTATTAATTACAACATGTAAAATACTTATTTAGCTTTCATTATGTCATTGTTCTACTTTTAAGAATATTCCTAGTGTTTGAGTTCCTTAAGCTGTAGCACAGTTTGTAAACAGAGTACCAACAGCAAATAACAACAAAAAAAGAACCATGAGTATTTAAGCAAAACGGAAAGAGTGGCTGGTTGTAGTCACATCTCAACACACTCTTCAAGCCCCCTGGGTGCCTGCCCATACTACATGTTACCGGTAATATTGTGTTGCTTGAGATAGCAGACATGTTATAGCAGCAGAGCTGAAAATTTTATATGCATATGGGTTTTTTTGTTTGTTTTCTTATGGTCATGGAATAATCTAAATTCTTCATGTTTGTTTCATTTTTTCACTTGTACTCTGATTAAAAATTAGTAACATTAGCTTTTATCAAGCACTAACACAGTAATTGGAAAATAGTGTTTTTTTAGGAAGAAAAAAATCTAGTCCAACTGGTAATTAGCATGAATAGCAAAATGAGTGAAAATCATAAACGGACAATTTACCAGGAGAATGTAAACTTACATAAAAATTATTCAAATTCACCAGTAATTAAAGAAATGGCAAACATTTTTAAAGCATAAAAACACGGTTTTCCACCTAAGAAACTGTTAAAAAAGCAAGATCGTAATTACCAATGTTGTCAAAGGTTTAGAAAAACAGTTATTTTTCATTTAGTGCATGGTGAGTATAAATTGATACAAACACTTCTACAGAGCAATTTGACAATACACATTTTAAACCATGTTAAGGTACAAATCATTTGACCCAACAATTGCACTTTTAGACTTTATTTCAGGGAGATAATTAAAGATGTGCACAAATTCATTTGTGTAAGGATGGGTCAGTACAGTGTTGCTTATAGCAAAAAATAATATGCAAGTGCAAATAACCTAAAGTAAATTTCAAATAAGTGTTTACTTACAAATAAATACAATATAGCCATTAAAAACTACAGTGAAATCCTAGGGATGTACCCTACAGAATAACTATAGGTAATAATACAGTATTTTATGTTTGTCAGTAATTGGAAAATAGTGTTTTTTTAGGAAGAAAAAAATCTAGTCCAACTGGTAATTAGCATGAACAGCAAAATGAGTGAAAATCATAAATGGACAATTTAGCAGGAGATGGCTAAGAGAGCCATCTTAAAAGTTCTCATCACAGGAAAAAACTTTGTAACTATATGTGTGCTGATGGATGTAAAGTAGACTTACTGTGGTATCATTCTGCAATGTATACAAAATATCAAATGATTATGTTGTACAACTGAAATTAACATTTCAATTATATCTCAATTTCAAATTATGTAGAAGTGTATTTGTTCACATGTAAAGCTGTTCATGATATAAAATTGATCCAAAAATTACAAAAAAATACAGCATGATTTCAATTCTATAAACAATCATTCATACCTAAATCTGGAAGGATATTTACTAAAACTTCAACAATTATAAATAAGTGGATGGATTAAGGAATCTGTGTGTTTGCTTCTTTTTACTTGTCTGTATTTCTGATTGTTCTACCCATATAACTGTTTAATTTCAAAAATTATTTTTCAAGAGCACATTAATAGATCATTACCTAAGAAACATCAAAGTATACAGGTTTTGCATCCATTAGTTCCTGAGCCAGCCTTCTACACACACCTTAAATCTCCTCCCTGGCAGTCTTTCCTACATTTGTTCAATGTCCTCTGTTTTGGTTTTATCCTCCAGACTAGCAATATGTACCTTAATTCTCTTGGCCTTTGACTATTTTGCTTTGTTTCTTGAATTCTGCCTCCTGGATTTCACAGGAGAGTATCTACAGAACAAAGCCCATTCAGCATAGTTCTAGGAGCTCCATATATATACACAACCCTCACAGTTTTAATTTTTCTGGCCCCTTTTTTTTTTTGATGTGCCCTTTAACGGAGTGCAACAAAATAAAATGAGTGAAAGCTGTGAGTGGCCAAAGAAGGGTTGCAGGAAGGGGAGCCACTTGACCTGGGCTGGGAATGATGAGGTAGGGTTTGGAAAAGTGGAGAATGGGGTGAAAGGATAAAAACATTTCAAGTGTGCAGAGCAGCATGAACAGAGGCATGACTGGAGGACAGCACAAGTAAAACAGCCACTTGGAGAGGAAGATTCATACTGGGGGGTAAGTGCTGGGAATTACAGTTTTTGAAAAATTGAGTGCAAATTTTATATTATTTTGAAATTGAACTTTGTCATGAGCTACGAGCCCAGAGTGGAAGAAAAGCTAACAGAAAGTAAAATCAAGCCCAATAAAATATAGATTAACTTTAAGTATCACAAAAAAGAAAACAAGTGTTTTTGACTGCTACCCAAACTACCTATATGCAATTAAAAGCCCTTCCCAATTTGGTGTCACTTTACCTTTACAGATTAATCTCCCTTTACTCTCCCCATAAGCTTTCTCTTGTATTAACTTATAATTTTTTAATTGTGAAATACATTTTATCTTTTCATTCTTCCATGCCTTTGTATATTACTCCCTCTGTTGGATTGTCCTTTTCTTACTTTTCCAACAGGCAAAATTCTGTTTGTTCTTTAAGGCCCAACTCAAATGTCAACTCCTTTGTGAGGCACCACTCTGATCTCTCCAGGCAAGAATAATGACTTCTGTGCCTGTGTCTCCCAGAATCTGTTCACTCAACTATTTCAGCACTTGGCATTCTGTTATGGTTATTGTGGGTAGGAGGATTCCTTCACCTAGACCAGTTCCTCCTAAATATATAGCCAGGATAATCATTTGTTCATCATTAAAACCTAGAACCTAGCACAAGCCCTCGCCCATTCTAGATGCTCAATAAATGTTTGTTAAATACATGACCCAAAGTTAGGAAAATGACACATACTATATAGAAATTCAAAGAAATTGGGTTAGAGAAAAAAGTATATTTGAAAATAAAAGTATTAAGGAATTAGAAATTCATCTCTCATTTAATGAAACTTAATGGAAAGTAAATGTCTAATTTAATTGAATAATTTTAATTATAATATCTTGTTTACCTTAGTTTTCTACTAACTTCTATAACTCAAAGTGGGCAGTATTATTAAATTTATTAAGTGATGTTTAAGTATCATTTTAATCATTCAAATAAATTTCTCTTAATTAACAAATGCCTTTTAAGTTCTTAGCCTTGTGTGTAACAGTAAGCTAAATCCAATGTTCAAAAATCACCTACTTCCTTAGCATAATGAAAATATTGGCTTCATTTTTCTTATTATAGTAATGCTTCTAAAGGGGATCCAAGTTTATGATACAATCATTTTATTGTACAGAAGAGGTACATTCAAGATACAGAAGAAATAAGACTCAGATAAAACCACCAGATAAATGATCCCACTTGTCTAAAGCTTGGCTTTTGTTTCATACAAAACAAAAGAAAATCAAGCAGGTGTAAATGTAGTTCCCCTTTTAACAAATGGGAATAACAACTTCCACATTATTGAGTTTACATGAAATATATCTGTGACAATGTATATAAAGTACCTGGCACTGTACTTGGATCACAAGAACCCTCAATAATCCAGAGCTGTTAGTAATTAAGAAACTGAGGTCAACAACTCTAGGATCTAGAATTTTCCAAACCTGAATGGCATAACTGAATTTGGCATTCCCAGGTATGAGGCATCTACCTAATCATCACTTGGCTAAGATCGCCTACCAAGGGCCACTGACTGACAGTAATAAGGGAAGAAGGTGGTTAACTGGCATGACTCATTTTGCACCCAAAGCCTACCACAGAGCTTCACATGCCTTTGTCTATGCCCATCCCTTGGCCAGCACTGTCCCTCTCAAGTCTACACCTCTCATCTATGATTCTGTGCCCCACTCCCCAAATCAGTTCTAGCTATTCACCTCCAGTAAACTTGCAACAACTAATATATCTCTCTTGCCATGCTTGTGAATGCTGGGAAGGGCATAGCCGGGTAGAAAGAAATTACACGGGGGATCTAAATTCTAGACCCTGTTCTACTCCTTATGAGCCCCTGCTCTACTCTTACCTGCTCCTTTTACTTTGCTGTAAGAAACAGGAAACCACATACTAGAAGAAAAAAAAGGAGTATGTAACAATTTGTACAGAGGAGCTAGAGGTTTTAAGCAATACACTTCTGGAAAAATAAGACAAGCAGAAGAAAAGCACATTCAGGTCTTTCAGCAATGTCTGACTACCTGTTATAAGGAGGAGCTGAGATTACAGGAAGGAAACTAACACAATAGTGACATTGCCCCGAAACATATGGAGTTTTTCTGGTAATAGCTCATCTTGACTAAACAGGATAAAGGTAAGGAGGTGTTATCCTGTTAAGGGGCTGGGGCTGCTTCAGGATGTCACATGTCTGCAAACTAACTGTGTGTGTACTGTCGTCATTCATCCTTGAATGTCATAGTTACTGGTGTCCTGATACCACAGTAAATGCCCTACACCAGCAGAAGGTAATAGGTGGGTAACTAAACCACACTTTTCTGTCCTTTGGCTTCCTTATCCATAAAGAAAAGAGTAAAATGAGAATTTTTTTTCCTTTTTTATTTTTTAATTTTTTATTAAGGTATCATTGATATACACTCTTATGAAGGTTTCACAAGAAAAACAATGTGGTTACTACATTCACCCTTATTATCAAGTCTCCCCCCATACCTCATTGCAGTCACTGTCCATCAGTGTAGTAAGATGCCACAGAGTCCCTACTTGTCTTCTCTGTGCTACACTGTCTTCCCCGTGACCCCATATACCATGTGTACTAATCATAATACCCCTTAATCCCCTTCTCCCTCCCTCCTCATCCTCCCTCCCCAACCCTTCCCCTTTGGTAACTGCTAGTCCCTTCTTGATGTCAGCATAGTAGAACTCTGTTACTATATTAAAATACTTTTAATGTGTGAAGCATATTCATGTGTATTTTCTCATTTACATCTCTTCATAGTGTATCCCCTTTTTACAGAGAGGAAATTGAGGCTTGAAAAGTCTAGTGTGCAGAGCTAGCTTTGGAGTTCAGATTCAACTAACTTCAAAACTCATGGTCTCAACTTCCTAAGTGTCTCAAATATAATTCAGTTAAAAATGAAGAAACTAAAACCCAGAGACTTGAACAACATATTATTTATTTAACCAATAACTAATTTTGAGCACTTACTATGTGTTAAGCCTATAAAAAAATACCAAGACTAAAGACATTAATAAACTACTGCTCTTATAAGAATGAAGTTATGTTCTATTAAGCTGAATTTCCATAAGAGCAGACACCATAGTCTGATCAAATAAAAGAAAAACCAAATCTTCACACTTTTTTTACTCACTATTTTCTGACACTACTCCCATTTTTATTATTTTCAAAATTAAAAGTAAAATAACCTCATTAATGAAATGAAATCAGGAGATGAGTTCATTATCATTGATATCTTTGAAAGATTTTCTACACATTTTCAATTTGGTACACTATTCATTTTTATAGATCTAATTATTAATGAAGTTAAATTGGATTGAATCACAGTGTAAAGTCTCCTGCTCATCCTCTTAGAGGCACAGAAGAACTAATCTACCATCATATCGAGCCACTACATGCAGCACACACATAGAAACAGAAAATTTAATAGGGTACCTGTTAACTAGGAGGAGGATGATCTACCACTTCCAGATTTTATTTCATTAAAGAAAGTTGATTTCTTGCTGTTTCTTGGTTTCTTCTTTTACAGAAGTTTCTCAAAACCAAATTAGGGTGTACTTCACATTCCTGAGTATGTAAAGTTCTAGCAATGGTAAATTGTTTGTTTGGAGACCCTCTGCAAGGGATACCAGCTCCTTTCCCTTTCATCACCTGGGAATTCTAATTCACCTTTTAAGACTCCACTTTAATCATTTCCCCAGGAAGCTGTCCCTGCATCTTACCACCGGGCTTTTATAGCACCCAGAGCAGATCTCTTGGAATTTACATTTTCTACGTTAAATATATATTTATGCAAATCTTTCCCCAGGTAATCTATGCTCTTTAATAGTTGGAGGACCATATCTTATTTATCTCTATTATCCTCTGCTCTTAACTTAGTACCTGCTATATAAACAGGAGTCAATACATGTTTGCTCAATTAAACTGAACAATGGAGAGAGGTGTTTTGTAGTTTTGAGCAAATAGAGAAATGGACTAGATGAGTTCTAAGATCTTCTTATTTAATATCTATGTGCTATAGGGTTTGCTCCTTAATAATAATAGCACTAATAAATAATATTAAAACCTAACATTCATTTAATATATATTATGAACCAGATAGTTTGCTAAACACTAACCTATAAAACAGTGTATTAGTTTTCTAGGGATGCGATAGCAAAATACCATGGATTGGCTGGCTTAAACAGCAGAGATTTATTTTCTCATAATTCTGGAGGCTAGAAGTTAAAGAACAAAGTGTTGGCAGGTTTGGTTTCTCCTGAGGCCTCTCTCTGTGGCACGCAGACAGCCACCTTATCACTGTCTTTTCACATGGCTGTCTTTCTGTTTATGTTGTCTGTGCTCTAATCTCCTCTTCTTCTGAGGACACCAGACATACTGGATGAGGGCCCATCCTAACAACTCCATTTTAACATAATTACTATTTTAAAGGTCCTATCTCTAAATATAGTCACATCCAGAGGTACTGGGAGTTAGGGCCTCAACATATGAATTTGGAGGTGAAATGATTCAGCCCATAACATGTAGGTACTACTATTTTTCTTATATTTCAAATAAGCACACCATGGCTTAGTGAATGTGGCAAATGGACTCTAAAATAGCCCCAACTTAACCTCACCTTCTGATATTCACATGCCTGTGTAATCCTCTCCCCATATGTGTGGATGGAACCTTTTACTTGCTTCTAATCAACAGAATATGGCAAAAGTAATAAGATATCACTTACATGATTAGGTTACATAAAAGTGTAACTTTATCTTGCTAGAAGCCTCTATTACCTTTTCAACTTCCATGCTTTGATGAAGCAGGCAGCCATGTTAGAGGCCCATGTATGAAGGGACCGTAGGCAGCTTCTAGTCAACAGGAAGCGAGTCCCTCTGTCAAACAGGCTGCAAGGAACTGAATCCTGCAAACAATTGTGTAAGCTTGGAAGAGAATCTTTTCCAGTCAGTCTTTCAGATGAGACCCCAGCTTGGCTAACACTTGATTGCAACCTCATGAGAAATCCTGAAACAGAGGACCCAGCTAAGCCATGCCTGGATTCTTGACCCACAGAAACTCTGAGATCATAAATGTGTTTTTTAAGCCACTGAGTTTGTGGGTAAAATTATTAATTGCAATAGATAATTAATATAGTGAGATTAGTCCAACTTTACATATTAGTGAGTGGTCAAAGCTGGGATTTGAACTCTGATCTCTGTGACTTCAATACCACCTTTGCTATATAAGTACCTACCATGAAGGACTAAGTAAACAGACATGAAATGTTAGTGCAGTTTCTTCGCATATAATAAGCAGTCCTTAAGTGATTTTTCTATTGTTAGAGATCCACAACTATGTCTATTGTCAAACAAAAGCAAATAATATCTGAAACCTCAGTAAGGAAAAACGTCTTACAGCAAATCAACTATGAACACAATTCCCAAAGATATATTAGATTTTAGACTCCCTGTATATAAACTTAATCTAGTATGGTTACTCTTAGGATCATATAACTGAGTATTGCTTGCTTATAAATTAAAAAAATGTTTATTGAACAGCTAATATTTGCAGGCCCTGGAATACAAAGATCAGTACAATCTCAATCCTCCTGCCCTTAAGTTTTCTGTCGCCAATATAAGACATTATATTTCAACATATGAAGGGTTATGGGAACACAGAAGAAAGGAAAAACACTTAGTAGATACTCATGGAATATCCAGTGGGTATTTAATAAAAGTTTATTGAAGGAATTAATGTATTGATCTCCTCTATTTTCCATTTTAATTAAGCCACTCATTCAGGCAGGCATGGGGCTGAATGAAATTTCACTGGATTTAATCACAATGTGGACTGTAGGATCACAAATCAGACTTTATTAGGTCCAAAGCCTGCCTCAACCACTTACCAGTTGTGTAACTTGGGAAAATTACCCAAACTCTCTATTTCTTAGTATTATCATCTCCTATAATGAGAGTTCCATGATCATACTCTGTATTGTCATGATAAAGTATCCTGAGGTTACAGTGAAGTATGACCCCCCATATTGTGGATGAGAATATTGCTCCCTTGAATTTAATACAATAAAACCAAGAAAGTAATTAAGTCCACACATATTAGAAAAAAATCTATCTTTATAAAAGTAAATCGTTTATTCATAATGATAACTCATGTCTCCTGGGTGGCCTATAGTATTTTTTGTGAACTTTTTCTCAATACATCCCCCAACCAACATTTCCCTATACATCTAAGGTGCCCTCACCCTGCCCTCCAGTACCTCACTAGAAGTGGAATGGAGAGATGCAACCAGTTAACTTATTTCAGCACAAAGACCCTGGATACACTGTTTTATACTGAAAAAATTTACTGCTACCAACGTTGTTAGCAACATTGATAGCAATGTATCCCTACTTGTCTCGGAAAGAGTAATAATCTGTACCAAGACTTTTCACTTTTAATTTGAAGAAAAATTGATTTTGTGCATAATTATTTTTTGGATGAGAGTTGCTCATTTATAACCACCTTCCCATGATGTTTATAATTAAATTTTAAATTTTCTTCCCACACATTTTGAACTGAAAGCTAAATGTTGACTGTGTACAGAGAAGAAAAACTGCTACAAGCAACACAAAGTGGAATTGATGCCTAGCTTAAAGGTTTTTGTTTAAACTTGCCAATATTTTGAATCTGTAAACTTTTTCCATGTTCATTGTGTTGACATTCTCTTTTAAATCCCAATGTATAAAGTTAACAGTAAATGTTCACAAGAAAATTTGCTCAGTAATGAGTTTGCCCCTAACTGGAGTCACTTACAGCAGTTCAAACCAATATTTTCCTGGGTCCTGTACTTTACCTTAGGGTTATAGAAATGAAAAAGCCTAGGCCCTGCCAGCAAGGATCTCAGACCAGCAGAAATGTTAGATGTAGGTGAGGATAATCACAACACAATGTGGTAAGCACAAAACATAAAGGAAGCAGAGACCCTGGTGGGGAGCCCAAGATGATAGATTCCAAAAGCCTTCCTAGAGGAATTAAAAACCTCAGGTGTCTTCTTCTTTTAAGTGATTCTATTTTTCTAAGTGACTTTTGAAGGATGAATATTGATTATCCAGGAAAAGAATGAGAATGAGACAGTTTTCTAGAAAGTAGGAAAAACTGGAGCAAGGCATCAAATTGTGAAAACTATGGTATGCTTTGGGAAATACAAACAGGTGAATGATGAAACATTGTCTGGAGTGATAAGAAAGGTAGCTAGAGAAGCAGAGAGAACAAACAGTTAGTAGATGAGCAAGTGCCAAGACTCTGAGACCAAAATGAGTGTTGCATGTTGAGAGAGAGAAAGCCAGCATGGCTAAAGCAGAGTATTTGAACAGTCCAGTGAGGGAAATGAGGCTGAAGAAGTAGCAAGGGCCATATCAGGTAGAGCCTTATAGCCTCTGGCAAGGAATCTGAACTCTGGTTTTACTGGGAATCCACTGAAGCATGTTAGGCTGGGAGCACAATGCTATATATATGTTTTAAAGATCACTATGAATGTTGCACAAAGAATGGTCTGTAGGCTGCAAGAGTAGAATCAAAGAGAACAGTTAGAAAGCTGATGCAGCAGCAGGCTTTTGAGATCATGGTGGTTTAAACCATCATCAAAAACTTGTTTCATACAGACATCTAGTCCTTCTGATAATGCTCTAGGCAGTTACCTTGTTTTCTTTCCTAGGAATAACATACTCAGTTTATTTTTGTTTTTCCATAAAATTTATTATATATAGATCCAGGATTTGTGGGCTCTAAAGCTGATGGGGGTCTTCTTGAAGAAAAAGAATACAAAATTATGAATATAAAATCAGAAAGGGGGCTTAGAGGGAATCCATGCAATTGAAGGACTCTGAGGTTTAAGCTTCATTAGCTTCAAAGTATACCTTCCTTTATCAATCACTGCACTTAAGCACTTAAATACTTTATATACTTTATCTCATTTATTCTTCTGTATAACCCCATGAGATAGTTATTCTCCTTATTCTCATCCCACAGATGAGAACATCAAGTCTTCAAAAGGTTATGAAATACACCTGAGGTATTTCACATAGTAAGCTGCAAAAATGCCTCCATAAGCATGTAAGCAAATGGCCTTTCTTACCTTTCCATTCCAGTGACTATCCTCTGGCCAATCTCTAGTTCTAAACCACTCCCAAAGTGAATATTCATATTCAAAGGGTATGAATAGATCAACTCCCATGTATCAAGCAATATCCTGTGCTCCACATTTGCCCTATTATAGGCAGAACTGATCATGTCATATTTACTTAAACCATCTGTGGTGGACAGACTCTAGGGTAGTCCTCCATGACGTCCACCTCCTGGTGTTCATGCCTTTGTATTATCACGCTTCTTGACTGTGGGCAGGACCTGAGACTTCTTCTGGTTAATAGAACAGGACAGGAGAAACACCAAAAGCAAAGGAACAAAGGCAACAATCAAGAAGTGGGATTACATCAAATAAAAAGCTTCTGCTCTGCAAAAAAAGCCATCCAAGAAATGAAAAGACAATCCATGGAATGGGAGAAAATATTTGAAACTATATATCCTGTAAGAGGTCAATATCCAAAATATACAAGGAACTCATACAAGTCAATATTAAAAACCCAAATAACTGAACTTAAAATTGGGCGAAAGACCTGAATAGACATTTTTCCAAAGTTTCCATTTATGAGATGCAGCTTAAACACTGCCTAGAAGGAAAGCTGTAGCTTTAAACAGCTGTGTCAGAAAACAATGGTCTCAAGTCAATAACCTAAGCTTCTGCTTAAAAAAAATCAGAAGTCTTCTTTGTTTTTCCAAAGAAGACATACAAATGGCCAACAAGTACATGAAAAGATTCTGAACATCACTAATCATCAGGGAAATGCAAATCCAAACCACAATGAGATATCATCTCACACCTGTCAGGATGGCTATTTCAGAACAAACAAACAAACAAAAAACCCAAAAAACAAAAGATAATAAATGCTGACAAGGATGTGGAGGAGAGGGAACACTTGGACATTGTTGGTGGGAATGTAAACTGACACAGCCACTATATAAAACAGTATGGAGGTTCCTCAAGAAATTGAAAATAGAACTACCATATGATCCAGCAATCCCACTTCAAGGTATATATTCAAAGTTAATGAAATCATTATCTCAAAGGTATATCTGTACTCCCATGTTCACTACAGCATTATTCACAATAGCCAAGGTTTGGAAAAAAACCTGAGTCCATCCACAGATGAATGGATCAATAAAATGTGATATATAATATTTTTTATCATATATACATATGATAAAAATACATAAAATATATGTGATGTATACAAAATATTTAAAAATGTGATATACATATAAATGTGATATACACACACACATATATATAGTGTATGTGAAATATATGTATAAGGTATATTATTATTCAGAATTAAAAAAGAAGGAAATCTTGTCATTTGTAACAATATGAACCTGGAGGGCATTATGCTAAGTGAAATAAGTGAGAAAGAGAAAGAAAAATACTTCATGGTGTTGCCAGGCAGCTGCGTCTGGGGAGGTCATTCCCTACACACCAGGTAAAACCTCAGCCTGGATAGGGGAGGGTTCCTGACTCTGAACCAGAAAGAATTCTCGAGCAGTTCAGAAGAGTGTAGGGGCGGAAGGAATTCATTAAAGCAAGAGTAGCAGGGAATGGCAGCTGCCTTGCAGGCAGCAGAGAGCAAGGAAGAGCAGAGAGGGAAAAGGAAGTTCATTGAACTCCTGCTCAGGATGGGGCAAATCCTTTGCTAACTCCTAAAGCCAGGGTCACCTGTCATCCAGTGTCCAGTTGAATCTGCACAGCATGGGAACTAAGTCCCTACCATCCCAGGATTTGAGGGTGCTGCAGAGCACTGGATGGAGTGAGATTATGTTCTGAGAACGTCCCAAAGGCAAAGAAAGGAGATTTTCAGGCAGGCTACTAAAGAGCATGATCATACAGCTGCAGTCCTGTCCATGTCACCCAAGCAACAGGAACTTGCAAGCCCAAATTAGAGCTCTCAGCAGCTCCTCCCTACTTATCTGGAGTAGAACAGAGAGTGAAGACTTGTGCTTAAGTCTGGAGAATAGAATGAAACAGTGAAGTGACAAAGACGCTCACCACTGGAAGAGTGCAGAGACAAAATGCAACAAATTGAGCAGTGAGGCTTTATTTAAAAAGTGCACACTCAAAGAAAAGGGAGTATGGGCAACCTCAGAGAGGAGGCAGGCTTAAGGGTTCCAGGTTTTATAGGGCCTTTTGGGTAGGGGTCAGCGTAAGGCATGATGTATAGAGGTGATTCACAATCCTTCAAAGTTTTGTCTTACATATAGTGTTACGTAGGTGACTGTTTTGACCCCAGTCTCAGTGTTCTTTAATCACAGAGGTGCATTTACACCTCAGAGGTCTATATCCTGTCTTGGTTACAAAGTTACTTAATTTAAATTAAGGGGAGGGAAGAAGAAGAAGAAGAAGAGCTTATAGATTAATTTAAAGAATAAACTGGGCCTTTTTGGCAGGCTAAGTAGATTTTACAATGTCATGACTTGTTCCATTTCCCTGCCCTACCTCAATGGTATCATTTATATGTGGAATTGTAAATTAAAAAGCCAAACTCATAGAAACAGAGAGTAGAAAAGTGGTTGCCAGGGGCCAGGAGATGGGAGAAATGGAATGACTAGTAAAAGAATATGAACAGGGAGGCACTGGTAAAAGAGTATGCATTCATCTGTCTATCTATCCATAAATTTTTGCTTGAACTAAGCTAAAGACCCACTGACTAGAACTCTATATGTAAAAGGCTCTGTTCTTTGCCACTAATTACCAGTGGCAGGGGAGTGAAGAGCAAATATATGAATTGAAAGTCTGGTACCATGTTGCTAAACATTTCCCTGGCAACCCAACAGGTATATATAATGAGAAAAATAGCACAAACACCAGATTTTAAAATATTAGTTCCCATAGCAGGAATTTGTTGTTTGCAAACCTCAGCTCTGTCAGAGTTTCCTTCTGCTTTTGGTCCCCAGCCTCATGATACAGCAAGGAAGTGATTTTTTTTTTAATAATCAACTACATACAAAAGAGTCAAATTAAGAGGCTCTAGAATTTCTTACAACCAAATAAAATAGGAAGGATATTGCTAAATCATTAATGGGCCTGCACTGTTTCCCCTTTTAAAACATTTTAATGGCCTTTCATCATCCCCCAAAGGATAAATACTTAACCTTATTGTATGTATCTTGCCTCATTTCTCACCAGCTCCGACCCCTCTTCTTACCATATAGTCCAGCTAAGCTGAGCTAATGTTTGTTTCCAAACTAAGCTGCTTCAGACGAATATGTCTTTCTTCACAACCTTCTCGAGCACAGTACCTTTGCATTCCTTTCTCAAAGCAATGCTTTACTGCTGCGTACAGTACACCAGCTCTACCTTGTGCCCACTGTTCTCTGTTGCATCCCTTACAGTCTCTGTGATGCTGCAGTGCATCTATCTGTAGATGCCACAATCTCCATGCAGAGCTCCTCATGGGCAGGGATGGGGCTCATCTCACTCACTGTGGTATTCTCAGTCCCCAGATCTTAGCATAGAGCAGATACTCAGAGAATGTGAATCTGCCAATCAGCAGATCAATGACATTGAGTAAACTGTTCAAGTTCTAGGAGGGATTAGAAATGCTTTTCTGCCTAAGATCCAGTTAGAATCTAATCTATGGTCATCCATTCCAGAAGGGGTATTCTAAAGACTGGTTCACTGACCCAGTTTAGACTGGCCTAAACCAAAGACTTTAATGTGAGATCCATAATCCATCAATACCTACTCACTCATATCTCCAACCCAGGCATTTTGGGTCATTCCCTTACAAGTGCCTGTCTTTCTTGAGTTCAAAATTCAACAAGCATGAATTGGCCACTTACATATGCCATATACTATGCTAGGCACTGGGGATTTAGCCATGAACAAAATGTAATCTGTATCCTCATGGAGTCCCTACCTGAATGGTATCATTAAATCATCACTGAAACAACTGATATTATAATTCCAGGACACTAAGACACATGGGAATTTATCAACTTAACCAAGACCACATAATAAGTTTGTGAGGCCAGTTTTGATGTAAAAGTATATAGTTCAAATACGGCGAAATTAGGACGCTTTTAAGATATTTGTCCACGGATGAAAAGTAGCTGCTAGTTCTCCCTCAATAAATCACTCATTTCCCAAGAGATCCTGGAGAAGTAAGTATGCACACAATTATCAGCAAAAATAGGGAGGATATTTTATTATTAGCTGTGGCTTAGGTCCCCTACCCCAAAATAGAAAAGTCAAATAAACTGGCTTGGGACTAGATGGGGCACTTTTTTCTAATCTTGTTCAGCATGAAAAGCTTCAAATCTAAGCATGACATATGGTCTGCACATTCCACTGTTTCCAACCCCTAAGCATCTAGATATTAATTTCCAATATTAATTATATGACTAAAGGAAAACTCAAACTATAATCAGGGAAGCATCACTGTACCTTGAACCCAAAATGAAGCTTGCAATCAAGACACTTTGGTTCTTCAATAAATGTTAATTCCCTTTTCACTATAATAGCCGTTCAATAGAATTACCTTTGTTTGAAAACTGCATAACTGATAAAAACCATAAACTAATAGAGAAACAAATGGCAGAGTAGTTTATCAGTATCTTATGATTTCAAATTGGCATTTGCAGGGAAAGCACAGGAGTTATATGCAAATCACCATACATCAATACTATTAATCGAATATCAAGGGAAGAATAAAACATTAAAATGGCAGTTATATAGTATTCTACGTCATCAAGTTTATAATTGCATGAAATAGGAAAACAAATCTAAGTCTACATTTTTCAAATGTTGGCAACAGTACTACAGTTTATTACTGAAACAAAGAAATGAACATTATCAGTGATAGAATCCAGACCTGAGTACCACCTTTCAGATAATCCCACCCACAATCTCAGAGAGACCTAGGTGTCACCTTACCTAGGCTACAAGCATTCTCCAGAGGACACGTCAGCAAGCCACAAGCCCACATTTTCCCTGACCCCTCCCCTCAAAGAGCCGCCAAAAACCCTAGCCATAAAAAGCCTCTTGACCTGTTAGAGACTCTCTTTCCTTTGTTCTGCTGGCCAGAACAGAAGAGAAGAGTCCCTCTCAGGTTCAGCAATAAACCTGCTTGTACTGTTGAGTTCGCATCCCCTCTTCTCTTTCAACTATTCCCTCTATCCCTTTCAATCAGTCCCGATCAAGTAAGAGATTCTGGTCCCCGTTTAAGATTAACTGAAACTTGTTGACAAACTCAAGAGAGCCCTGTGTAGCACTGAACACTTGTGTTTACTTAAATGTGAATAGTCCCTCTTTCATATTTTTCTTTACCTTGTGACAACTGGATTCCACAAGATGCCTATTTTGACTCTTGGCTGACTCACTCCTGTAGTAAAGGGTTGATGAGGTGTTTCTTTGTGTATCTGCATGACCCTGATTAATATACAGAAGTATCCCTCATAATATTCTAAAGAAGTATATATGAAAGCCAAATTGAGGCAATTACTTGTTTTTAAATAGATACACAGATATATGAAGAGGTATTTATCTTTTGTCCCAGTAACTTCAATTCTGAGAAGCTATCATTAAGAAGAAAAGACAAAATGAGGACAAGTCTCATTCATCAAGACGTTCACTACGTTCACTACGATAGTACTTACAGTAGCAAAAAATTAGAAGCTAAGTGCTCAACATCAGGAAAAAGGAACAAATAAATAATGGCATATTCATAAATGGATATATAATTATTAAAATACTGTTCACAAAGAATATTTAACAACATAGGAAAAATTCAGAACACAACATTTAATAAAAAAAAGTAGAACACAAATGTATATGCAGAATGCAATACCTCAACATGAAAGGATTTGCATAGAATGAGAAAAAAGAAAAGAAGCTCAGTTTCCAGCAAAAGGAACTACTTGTTTAATCAATTGCTCATTGAAAAGAAAGGAGGAAGGGACAGAAGGAAAAGAGACACTAAAAAGTCCACAAGACATGTCCCTGGATAGAGAAAATTAAGAAGCTGTTTTCTGTTTCTATTTCTCTATAATCCACATTTTTTACATTAAGTCTAATCAAAATCAGTAAATAGAAAAATTAATATAGAAGAAAATATTAGTGTAATAAAGACAAAACCATCAGTCTAATATTCTCATGAAATCTCAGACCATTTCAATATCTTCCCACAACTACTATTATCTCTCTATGAATTAGTGTTTCCATTAAAGGGATAAATAAGTGTTAAATAATTAATGAATAAAATTTAACTCTTAGAATAAAGGATATTTATGGATAAAAAATCATCAGCTGAGAATTAAATAAGAAGTCAACAACAGAAAGAACTCTGGAAATCCCCAGCAAGCAAAATAATATGCTTCTAAATAACCCATGAGTCAAAGAATAAATCACAAGGGATATTAGAAAATATTGTAACTAAATAAAAGCAAAAACAAAACATTTAAAAATTTATGGGATGCAACTTAAAAGCTGCCTAGAGGGAAATTTATAGCTTTAAATGGCTCTCAGAAAATAAGAATGGTCTCAAATCAATAACCTAAGCTTCTCCCTTAAAAAAAAATCAGAAAAAGCAAACTAAATCCAAAGTAAGCAGAATGGAAATAACAGAAATTACAGAGGGGGAAAAAAAATCAAAGAAATAGAAATGAAACAAATATACAATAAAGAAAATCAATGCAACCAAAAGATGGCTCTTTGAAAAGATCAACAAAACTAATAAACCTTAGGTGAGATTGACCAAGGGGGAAAAATGATATACTTACTAAATCAGGAATAAAACACCAGTACTGACTATACAGAAATTAAAATCATAGGTGATATTATGAAAAACAATTAGAGAACTTAAATGAAATAGACAAATCTTTGGAAAACACATTGACTCAAGAAAGAATTTAAAAAATCTTAATAGACCTATATTAAGTAAAAAGTTGAATTAGTGATTAGAAATCCTCCCACAAAGAAAATCCCAGGCCCAGATAACTTTTTACCAAATCTGTAAGGAGAGAAAACCAATACTTCACAAACTTTTTCATAAAAATAGAAGAAGGAACACTTTTCAGCTCCTTCTAAGAAGCCAGTATCACACTGTTACAGAAGTTAGACAAAGACATGACAAGAAAAGAAAACCACAGACCAATATTCCTTATGAAAATAGGAAGAAACCTTAAGCAAAATATTAGCAAACCAGATCCAGCAGACTAAAAAAGAAGAATTATATGCCATGATCACATCAGATTTATTCCAGGAATTCAAAGTTGGTTTAAAAATTGAAAATCAATTGAAATAATATACCATATTAAATTGAATATAAGACAAAAAAAACACGATTATCTAAATAGATACCAAATAAAAGCATTTGAAAAAATCCAACACCATTAATAATAAAAACTCTTAAAAACTAGAAATAGTCTTTCTCAGCCTGATAAAGGGCATCTACCAAACCTCCTAGCTCTTACCAACTTTTCTATATATCAAATAGCAGTGTTAAATATAGTCATCATATTACACATTACATGTTGGACATTACATGTATGTTGTTATGACAGATCTTAAGAGTTCTCAACACAAGGAAAAATTTTTTCTTTCCTTCTTATTTTATATATATGAGATGATGGATAACTAAACATATTGTGGTAATCATTTCACAATATATGTATCAAACCATCATTCTGTACACCTGTATGGGTAAAACTGCAATATTTCCAGAATCCCTCGCCTGTATTTAGTGCATCTCCATATCAATAGGTAATTAGAAGGGCCAGCAAGGGATTGGAAAGGTGGGGTGGAGTTTTGCTTTTCTGCAGCAGCAGGGTCGAGAGAGAGCGGGACGACTGCTTCTAAGCAATAAATGGGTTTCTTAAGTTTTATTTCTCCATTTGACTGATTTCAGTTTCAAAGGTATTTTGTCCAGGGATTTTTTTACCCCAGAGTTACACCTGGCAGTAGTCCGCAAGACCTCTGAACCCGAAATCTGTATACAGGGGTTCAACCCTTGGGTAGACTGCCCCAGAGATGGTGGGGAGATGCCTGCAAGCCCCCCCCTGTGGATAAAGGGGAGGCCCCAGTGACTGCAGCCTCTACTGGGTTTAGAGACATGAAGCAAATATGCGCAGTTCCATAGGAATGGGCATGGGAGTGGTAATTAATTGCAGGTGGGTTCAAGGAACTTTTTGGGTGGTAGAAATGTTCTAAAACTGAATTGTGGTGGTAGCTGCCTAACTTTGTTGATTTATTTTTTTTTAATCACTGAATTGTACATTTTAAAAAGGTGAATTTTATGGTATGTGAAGTGTATCCCAATATACTTTTTTAAACTCTAAAAAAAAGAGAAAAAGATAATCAACTGAAATTTTATTGTTGTGGTTCTAAAATTCACACCCATACATAGTTGGTGCAAGCAATGGCTGCACAAATTAAGGAAATGTGTGACAGGAGCTATCCCCCAAGCAGAGAGCAATATTTTGTCACTAGCTTTATTTGGAATTGCCTTTTTTTACTGTCACAAAATCTGACTGGCTTTTAGTCTGTTTTATTATTGTTTTAGAGTTCTCTTTACAAAATGGTACCCCCTTACTGCCTAAACCAAGGCAGCCTGCTCTCGTAGCCCCCTTCTTACTATGGCACTTGCTGAAAGTGTAAATAAGTATTTATGAGAAATTGTTGATTTTCTATCATTTTTGACTTACAAAAACAGCAAGTTCGTGAGGTTCAACCTAATATAACCCTTATGGAGGATAATTTGATAATACTTTTCATAATTAAAAATCCACTATCTTTAATCCAGTAGTTCTATTTCAAGGAATTTATCCTACTAGGATAGTTTATTCTAGGAATTTATATTTACTTATGCATAAAGTCACTTTTGTTCAAGAAAATTCACTGTAGCATTCTTTATAATTGAAAATAGTGAATATAACCAAAATGTCCATATATAAAGAACTGATTAAATAAATTATAATACATGCCTATAATGAACTACTATGCAAATATTATCAAAACTAAAGAACTGATTTATTTATATATTGTGTTGGAGAGGTATAGTGGTTGAGAGCAAATGCTCTAGAGTCAAACTATTTGAACTCAGCTACACCACTTATTTATGAGAGTTACATGACCTCTCTGTTCTATATTTCCACATCTGCAAAATGGGGATAAAATAATATAAACCTCATATAGTTAAGATAATTAAATGGATTTTTACTTGTGAAGTCCATCAAGGAATATCTGGAACATAATAAGTGCTCTGTAAATGTTAGCTATTATGATTCTCTACAAAATAAGTTGTTAGGTGAACAAAAAAGAGCAAGGGTGTGAAATAAGATGTATAGTGCTACATTAAACATTCATGCTTCAATAAAGTAATATATATGTGTATATGTGAATATAATTCATATTGTATATGAATATAACATATCTAAAAGGATACATAGGAACCAATATCACTGGTTGCCTCCAGTGAGGGTAAGTAGATAGCTAGAGAATCACTGCATATTTTCTGAATGTTGTTCAGTGTGCATTTCTTTAAAAAGTTAAATGATATTTTTATTTTTAAAATATCTATAGTGCAGTAGCTTTAAGCTTTGTTTAAAGCTGTATTTTCTCAACCTATTTTTCTACAAAAACACTTTTCTCGAGGAACACCTAAAAATTATCTAGTGTTCCAAAGAAGACCATTTTGGAAACATCACTGCAGGCTATAGTCACTGAAATTTGCAGAAGAGAATGACACATTCAGAGCAGAGATTTGAGACCTTTTTATTTTTCAATAGTGTTCTCTTTTGGACATGATAGGTGACTTCTTTTATTGAATATTCAAGTTTGAAATGCAATTACTTCATAGCATGAATGAGTAAGAGAAAACAAGTTTTAGAATACATGCTTTGAGAATAAAACCAAAGACACAAATACAGCTTTTGTCAGCAACAAAATATTTGTGATTTCACCAACTCTATAAATATGTCACAGTCCTAGCAGGATTATATAGTGATGTCTTCCTTCTCCAAATTCAACTATTTTTCCCAGAACAACTGAGCCCGGGGGACTTAACACCGGGTTCCCACTTCCCAGACAGACAGGCCCTCCGTGCAGGACCTCCCATGGTCTCTCATCTCTGACCCTCGTCTCCACTTTCAGACTCCTCTAGCTTGTATCCTCATTCCACCAGAGAGGGCAGCTGCCAAGCACAGAAAGGATGGGAATTTGGGGCAAAATCCCACAGGTAACAAGTGGTGGAACCACAGTTGTCCCCAAGCAGGATGCCTTGAGGAGCTTGTGACCTCAGGCACCACAGTACACTCCTGCCGGAAACATTCATGTCCTCCTTCACATGCAACACCATACAGCAGCTTTATCACCTCCAAGAATCCTCAAGATGAAAACTTTAATCATCCTAGAGTTAAAGAGTATGCTAATGAAAAGGCATTTATTTTCCATTTAGTTAAAAGTTTTGAACTCTTAAATAAACTTGTTGGGATTTTCATCATTTAAAATGAAAGTCAAAAAAAAAACTGTGCTAGTCCTTAAATCGGTATTTCTCTACACAGTTTATATTATACCAAATGTTAACAGGTGTTTAGGCAAATTGGGTGTCAATGATCAAATACATTTTGGGAATACTGGATTTAAGCAAAGTTGGCCCATTTTCATTATTACCAGACTTCTCCAAACTTCAAAAATGCTCATATTTATTGTGACTCTCCCAGTGGGGGACAGAGTACAAAGTGCTTCTCATAATCATTAATAGCTCTCAGACTAGTGTTCTATAGCAAGCAATTTGGGAAATAATTCCCTAATGAAACAAAGGCAGCTTTTTAAAATGAAAAGTAAGTGTGCATATTAAAGTGCATGCACTTCTACTTCTCATAACCAAGACTTAAGTCATTATTTATCAAGTGTTTGCGAGGTAAAAATTAGTATACTGAACATCTAATGCCCCTAGAGCCACCGTGTGTATACCACCCTATTTGGGTGGCACCAATCTTCACTTGAATAATGTTAAGAGTTAATCAACTAAGAATCATTTAGAGCTCTTCATCACAGGCACTATGCTAAGCATTAAAGGTACACAGAACAGAATTGACATTATCTCTGCCTCAAATAGTTTACAGCCTTATAGTAAATATACATATTAAATTAATAATTTCAGTTAATGAAATGATTGCAAAAGTGCAAAGTGCTGAAATGGAAAGGTAGAAGACTGGATGAAAACATAAAGTGGAGTCCTCACTTAGGTTGGAGAGTGAAGGAATTCTTCTCTGAAGAACAGTATCTCAAGATGACACTTGATAAATTAGTTTAAATTTGACAGGAAAAAAAATAAAAGAAGAAACAGCCTCAGCAAAAGGAAGTACATTTAGGAGAACCCAGTTGAAAGAGAGACATGACACATTCAACAAGCTGGAGTAAGTCCAGTAGGACTGGAGGACATAGAGGGAGGGACAAAGTGACGCCACATGTGGGGTGCAGCCAGCCTTCACTCTATGGGGTGGTGCTGAGTGTTACAAAGAAAGCGAAGACGTGAAGGAGCATCATCTGTCCTCAAGAAGCTTGGGAGGCAATTGTAAAAACATGAAGGAAAAAGGAACTGACTTATACTGAGTATATAACAGGATGAGGTCTTGTGCCATGTGCTTCAATGCATTAACTCATTTAATTCTTACAATGGACCTTTAAGCAAGGAATTGTTGCCCATTTTATAAATGAGGGCATAGATGATAAAAAGATTAGGAAAATGACTTTCCTAAGATTATGTAGCTAGTCAGTGGCAGAGCCACTATTTGACTTTCAAATCCCTGCTCATAACAGCTACTTCCTGAGCTAAAGGTAAAGAGAACAGGAATCTGGATGAAAAGCAGTGAGAAAAGGAGAGGAGGGGCAGAGGTAAGAGACATGGAGATGGCCTGTCCATTAGGGATCCACCTGTAGGAAATGAAGAGCCCATTCTGATCCCTGTGGACGGAGATGTTCCAAAACAAAAACAAAAACAAAACACCAATGAAACAAAAAAACAAAAAACCCTGACCCTGTAAAAGGAAAACATTCTCTCTAGCTTCACTTGAGAGTCCATAAGGCCTTTGGGAACCCAAATAAACAGAGTAAAATGGTGATTGCCAGGGGCTTGGAGGTGGGGGAAATGAGAGGACTTTGGTCAGAGGGTACCAACTTTCAGTTAGAAGATAAATAAGTTCTGAGGATCAAATGTACAGCATGGTGACTATAGATAATAAGACTGTTTTTTTATACTTGAAATTGCTGAGAGTAGATCTTAAGAATTCTCACCAAAAGAAAAAGGTAACTATGTGGGGTAATGGATGTATTAATTTAACTTGATTGTGGTAATAATTTCACAATGTATTTGTATATTAAATCATCACCTTGTTCATTTTAAATATATCTAATTCTACTAATCAATTATACCTCAATAAATCTGGGGGAAGAAATGGCTGACATTACCATTATGTAACCCAGATGTTAGCTCAGGCATTCCTCTCTCTTAGAGATCTAGGCAAAATGAACAAAATCCCCTCCTTGTCTCTGGTTTCAGACTACATAAGTCCACATGCCTCTCCTCTGAATTCTCAGAGGCTTGGAATCTTCAAGATATCCTTGCATTTCAAGAGTTATATCAACAGTTGCTGCCTCTATCTAGTAAATCAGAGTGTGAAATTTATCCCCTTTACCACTTTGTTCTCTTACACACAAACACACACTTCACTTCCATAAACCATCTCATAGATTTGTCCAAACAAACAGCACAAAATATTGAGGGTTGAAGGAATGGTTTATGTCAGGTGGTGCACAGCCTTTCTCCATCCACTAGATGAATCTGCTCTCTCCCCTCCATTCTTCTCCGTTTACTTTTATTCCCTGTTACCCTCTGAAACAAAGAAAGTAAATTTGTCATCACTTCTCAGTCATAGTACATTACCCTTGGAGTTTCACTATTCATCCAAGAAATTTACCAAATAATATCTTCCAAACAAATAAAAAGCTCTTGATGAAAGTAATTCAGGTGAACAAGTAGTGATTCTCATCTCACTACACTGATGGACAGTGACTGTAATAGGGTTGGTGGGGGGGACCTGATGAAGGGGGTAGTTTAATCATCACAATATTGCTCATGTAATTGTAGGTTAATGATACTAAAATAAAATAAATTGTAAAAAAAAATTTTTTTCTCTGCCTTCTCTTAATTGCTATTATTACAATATAAATGATAACTGCATACTTATTAACACAAAAAGTGCCAAACACTGTGCTGAGTACTTTAAAAGCATTATTGCATTTAATAATGCAAAAGTTCTCACAAAAGTTTTATGACAGAGGTATTATTTTATGTATCTTACCTACTAGAAAACTGCGGGTGAAGAAGTTTAATTAAATGACTTGCACAAGGTCACAAAGCTAGTTAACTGTGAAGCCTGCATTTTTATCCAGGACATACCATCAGAACTTCCTTACCAGCACAGCCTGCTTCTCAGTCTTATGGAGAGGATAGACAAGAGCAAAACAGATGCTGAAGTTCTACCAAAGTAGGAGGATAGGCTGAATTTCTAGGCAGGGCAAGCAATTTTCCAAAAATCTTTTGTTGAGTTCTTAGGTTGGAATGATTGATCTCCTGCGTGACAGTTTCCTAAATTGCATGTCACCTATTCGAAATGTATAGTTTGATGGGTCCACAGAAGAGGGGATTGTGGGGGAAAGGGAGGAGGAAAACCATTCAGAGAAGCACAAAATTTAATTAAGGAAAACATTAGATCAATTAAGACTAAACGATGGTATAAAACATTAAGGTAAAACATGTATTAGTGTGACATTTGCATTTTTATGAAGCATGAATCACAAAGAAATAATATATGCAGCTAAATTTCAGTTAACTTCCCTTTAAAAGTCTTGTTACCATGGCAATGCCAAGAACGAGTTTTCACAGGATGTAAGATATGGATTTTTTGATTTCTTAAGAGCAGTTTAAATAAAAACTAACAAAAGCATGGTGTTCTTTCATTTTTCTTATGTGACCAATGGCCACCGAGAATAATAATCACCTAGATATCTATTCCAAAAATTACACGAAGAAAAGATGCTAAAAGATGAACTGGATCTCCTTGTTATATTTCTTTTATTTTTTAGTCCTTTTTAGCCTCTTGTGTATTTTTAATAGGTCAATTCAAAAAGCTATGCCTAGGAAAACACTGTAATTGTGAGAGAGACGAAGGAGAATATTGTCTTCTTGGCATTCTCTATTATCTTAACCTCTGCTGGTTTAATTAGGAAGTTTTTAATAACAGTTACTCTCATTACAGAGATCAGTTAAAATTCCACTATAAAGGCCATCTTTGACAGCCAACAGCTAAATGGTTTGCCTTCTGAATTCCAGATCTAAGAAAACTTGCCTTCTTCTCTAATGAGTAATAGGGGATTGAGGTTTCTAGGCTACAAAAATCCTGTTGTGGCAAAAAAGGCAGAAACCTAACTCTGAAATCAATACCGTATTACTCTCTCCACAGGCAAGAGCTGCTGGGTCAGGGGAATCATGAAAAATTCATAGCGGAGGTGGCCAAGTCATCCATAAGATAGAGAAAATGATGCTATCTCTAAAGATCCCCTGAGCAATCGAAAGCACTTTATAGATTTCGCTGTGGATAAGTGCTAGTGTGTTTCATCTGGGTGCCTTAATGCTGCCGCGATCTTATTTTTGACAGTCAATAAGGATGTTTTGATCTATATTTACAGGGTCCTATTTACGATAGTTCTTAGACTCTTCATGGCATTTGGAGGGTAGTAGTCACAGGGATACGGCCTGAAGCTGACTCAGTCTTGAAGATTCCCCTTGATGAGGCCTGTCCTGGTCCAGTCTTTGCTCCCTGCACTTCTAATGGAAACAAACCTGAGTGTTAGATTATTTATAGATGTGTTTACACAACAGCCCTGCAAATTAAGCATTGTTGTTATTATTATTCCCATTTTATACATCAGGAAATGAAGTTCAGAGAGGTAAAGTGACATTCTAGATCACACAGAAAGTAAGAACATGAATCAGGATTCTAGGCCAGCTGTTTCTCAACTCAAAGACCTCTAAGAATTCAGAAAACGTGTTTGCTTGCTTCAAAGGATCTTAAGATCCTTTCTACACTTCTTCATTTAAGGAGATTTAGTCAATCCATTACGTTCATTGTGTCACAGCAGGCAAAGCTCTGTGCTGGCCCAGGCTAGGGCTACTGTCTCTGGCCTTTGCAGTCCATTTTAACTTTTATCTCTGCTTCCCACAAACTACCTATATGATAAACACAAAATTCCTCACCCTGACATCCTACTCATATTTCAAAATGCTGCTCAAATAATACTTGATATTCACACATACAGAAGGTCATTAAGATTATTATGAACTTTCTTCAATATGCCAACACTTCCATGTCCTTGGCAGCCATCACGCCCTTGAGAGAGTCTGAAGAATTGCGATGTTCCTGCTGTTTGGCTGTCCCAGTTTCTCCCAAATAAAATAAAACCCAGGAACCAGCTTTATTTTGCTAAACTACTGATTTATCTCTCAATGGCTATTATTTAGGATAAAGCTAAAACTCCTTAGCCAGAATTCATGCCTAAGCTTTCAAAGCAACAGAGATTTTCTATGTAAACACAATATATAGCCCCTGTTATTATCAACATCCCCCAACACAGTGGTACATTGTTACAATTAGTGAGCCTACACTAACACATCATTTATCACTGTATATAGTTTACATTAGGGTTCATTCTTGGTGGTGTATATTCTTTGTGTTTGGACAGTGGATAATGGCATGTCTCCACAGTTACAGTATCATACAGAGTATTTTCACTTTCTCACTGTGATAATCATTCCCTCTCCTATAAGTCTACTATATCTCTTTTGGCCCTTAATCACACTTTGCCTTAAATACATTTTATTTCTGTGTCTCTTTAGTCTACAACAAGACTATGATCTACTTAAAGCCAAGATCACCTGGGTCTCACTCATGTCTAAGTTTATAGAAGTGCCAAGTACTGTGGCAGTCTGTTTACATTCAGATCTCATTTAGCTTGACATCTGTAGCCCAGCTGATATTTCTCTTTTATAAACTCCCTGGCACTTCAGGAATTTAGTATGATCTTTTATTGCTTTCTAATAGTATCTTGAACAAAAGACAAATTTAACCAGCAATCTCCAGAACAGTCTTCAAGGATACCAGTAATCACTGTGGTTGAATTACACGGGGAAGTGAGACTGCCTACCCTTAAATATTTTGGAAATACCTGGGTTAGATTCACTCACTGTCAAATGTCTTTTAAATGTCAGGTTCACTGTTAGGAAATGAAGCAATACAAAGCAAATAAAAAAGAAAACTACCCCCACCTCTCCAGGGGCTCACGGTCTACTGAGAAAGTGTCAAAAGAAATAGCGTGGCTAGCTCTTGAAAGAGTTAGCAAAGGAAAGGGGAGGAATCAACATGAGGGAATATATAGAGTTGGGGGTGAGGAGCACTCTGTATTCTAATGTACTGTCCATATTCCTTAAATACAAAATTAAAAATAAAAATTCTTCTCTCACTATATATTTTCCATCCTATTCTGGATTTTTTTGGTTTACTTTACAAAAGAAATGAATTAGAAAGTCACTGGCAACAGAAATTTCTCATCCATGGTAAGCCTTTTAATAAGCATTTAGTGCTCTTTGTAGTGGGGAAGAAAGGAGGCTTAGAGAGCCGAGAGAGGTTGTCAGGCAAGTCTCAACCTCCGCGGGAGAAAGGGTGCATTGTTACCAGATCCATCCAAGCCTCAACCTGCTGTGGTACACTGAGAGGCTTAATCCTACAAATTGCCTTAAAATACCCTGTCAATGGTACCACCAAAGCAGACGCATTAGAGATCATAAAGGGAACCAAGCAGGAAGAAGAAAGGAAATTTTTCACACTAGGTACTTAGAAGATGCTCTGCCTTTTGACATCTGTTTGGCAATGGCCTGGCCAAACTCCAAACCTGGCAATTATCCTATTCATCACTAAATACATCTAGTGGCCTGAACAATAGCTCAAAAAAATAGGACACTCTAATAATGATAGTGAAAATAATGATAATAAAACTACTATTTATTGCAAATCTACCATGTGGTATATTCTTTATATATATGATCACATGTCATTATCACAAGAACTCTACAAGATTGGTAATTTTTTACCACACACACCCCACCTCCACTACCTTCATCAATTTACAAAAAAGATAATATCTGAAATTTGAAGGGCAAGTGTAACAGTCACTTTCCTCAGGTCACGCAGCTGGTAAGTGGCAGTCTCAGGATTTGAACCCAGGCCCGGCTCGCACTGATGCTACTGTCATCTCTACTAATCTACACTGCCTGTCATGCAATGTTCCTATATCGCCTAACATGGGAAAAGGCCCATAGGTAACCACAGGGCTGGCTCTACATTCAAGGATAAGAGCTACACACAGAACTGAAGGAAGAGCGAAAGCTACTTTCCACACACCGGAAGTCAAGACCAGATCCAGAGAACGATTCCAGGGGAAACAAAGCATAAGTATGTTGGACTCCTTTCTGTGTTTCTCAGTTTTGATCATTTTAAAGTTTTTATCTTTATGACCTCAGGAGAAAAGTAGTAAGAAGGGATAAAAATCACAAAATATAATGAAGAGAGATTAGATAAAAGTAAAAATAATGGCAACACATCTAAAGGAAGTTGGAGAATAAAAAAAGCAGAAATGGCTTACCAATCACAAATAATATGAATTCAGTAGATATCAATCAAAGGATAATATGCTCAAAAAGCAAAACAAGTCCATCATGGTATAAGAGCAAGGAAGATTAAAGTCTGAGGACCAGAGTTTGAGTCATGTTTTACCATTATTTACCTCTATGACCGTAGAAATTAATTTCTCTGTGCCTGTTACCTCAAAGGTAAAATGACAGAAATAATATATTATTATTCTTTTTCAGAGTTAGGAGGATTAGGTATAATAGCAAAAGTAAAATTTTTATAAATTCTTAAAACACACACAACTTTCAATTATTTTTTATATTTTATATGACCTACTGCTCTGAAAAAGAATCAGAAGGCAAGGCATTTAGTGTAAAATAACTAGAAAATAGATGTAAAGCAACATACAAGCAAATGTATGACAATAGAAAATAAAAGGCAAAAAAGGGTAAAGTTGGTCAGAAAAGGAAGACAAAGGAAAAAGAAAACATTTACTGGGCCCTTATTTAGTGTCAGGAAGTTTCAAAAAATCTTATTTAACTGCCTTCAACTTTGAATGGGGTATTATATCCCTTATTTTACAGAGAAGGAAAATAAAGTTCAAAAGTAGGAAGAAATTCACCCGAAGTCACAAGGCTGGTAAGTGTTGGAGTTTTAATTCAGACCCCTACTTCTCAGACTCCGAAATCTGCATTTCTGAGGCAGTAACTCCTGCGCTGGGTCCTGCAGGAAGCGCAGGACCGCACAGCACTGCCCGGAAACAAGCCAGACCACAGCGCGACCTGTCTAGCACTTCCTTTGCCATCTGGCTGCAAACAGATGCTGGACTCAAGTAAGATGAACAGGGAGAGTTTAATAAAGTATCAATTTACGAGGGAATGAACAGAGGAAGGAAAACCAACCAGGAATAATGAGGTACCTCAGCTCTAACAGCAGCAGACATCTGTTACCTTTCTCTGTGCTGGTGGAGGCCTACCTAAGGCTCCCTAGGTGTAAAGAATCATGGGGAGAGAGTAGTTACCAAAACCTGGCAGATGTAAAGGTGGCTTTAAGAGAGGAGGAATAAATATTCCAAACTTAACTCCTCTCCCACCTTGGGGCATCTTGCCAGTGCCTCTCACTGCCAGTCAACAGCCAGCCAGTGTATAAGGGAGCCTGCTGATTCAGTCCACAAAGACCAGCCTCTTGGACTCTAAACCAGGTGGAAAAGAGTGCAAAGTAGACCTAAAGGGGCAAACATAAAATATTCAGAACACTACTGAAATAACCAAGTGGATTTTTAGATATCGACCATATTGTTAGAGGTAGATTCTTGTTCTTACCAAAAAACTATGACTACAGAATAGAATACTTTATACTAAAATCAATGAATCTGGATAAGGAGTGATTGTGGGACTTCAAGTACAAAGAGAAAATATGGTTCACCACCAATGTCTAGAATTTGACCTTGCTTTTGTCCTAATTTCCCAGAAAATACTTTTAAAAGTATATTGGACCATCTCAAATTGTTGAATGTAATATCATTTTACCATTACCTACTATGAATAGAGAAAGATGTCAGAAAAATCATGTTTGTTGAGAAGGTAAAAGGCATCATAAAGTCAGTGGGCTGTGCAAAATAAGATTTTACAGTTTGGCAAACTCACTTCATAGGGGTTCTTCTTCTGAATCACTTTGAAAATCATGTAAATCTATGGTGTGTCTCTATTCTGAGGGTGTGTGTATGTGCATGCATGTGTGTGTTTGTGTGTGTGTGTGTGTTGCAGATGGTGATCTAATTCATTCATTCAACAGCTGATGTGTGCCTGTCTGAAAGGCTTTAATGCTGGGTAATGGTGAGATAAAGATACTGAAAGTATAGAGTTGCAGTAAAAATTGCAATAAAAAAATCCATATATAACTTTTGACTCCCCCAAAACTTAACTACTAATAGTCTACTGTTGAATGGCAGCCTTACTGATAACTTACACAGTCATGTAACACATAACTTGATTATACATTATATAGTGTATTCTTACAATAAAGTAAGCTAGAGAAATGAAAATGTTATTGAGAAAATCATAAGGAAGAGAAAATATATTTACAGTACTATATTATATCAATGCCATAAGTTTACACCACCTTTTTATAAGATGAATTATCTGTCAGCACCTACGTCAATATTGTCTTATATGATATGAACAGCTATATGTACTACTAATACTGGACATTGAAAAATGAAAACATAATGTGAAAAAAATTCACATTTATTTACAAGTATAATGATTCACACCTTGGTAACAAACCAGCAGCAATATGATTGCTTTATGGTAGACTAGTATGATTGCTTCATGTTGGCCTAGCCTATACACTAATGAATGAATCATTATGAAAATTTTATGGCATCCATTATTACAGTTATATTCATAATACAGCATTGGGCATACCTAACTTTTTCTTAATTTTTTCAATATTTCTAAGCTACACAGTTTTTCTGTGAGTTTTTCCAAGTTCTAACAAACCTCCAAAATTTTTTTCAGTATATTTGTTGAAAAGAATCTGCATATAAGTGGACCTGTGCAGTTCAAATCTATGTTGTTCAAAGGTCAGTGGCATCACTGCAGGAAGTTCATACTCAAGCAGAAGTTGTTGTGGTTGTTTAATCTTGTTCCCATAAGTAAAATAACTTAATTGTGTGGAAAAGATTTGAAGTTTACTTCTATTATTATTTTCATAATGTTTACTAGTTGAAGAAAATTGTATCATGTAGTAGGCATCAACAGGCTTTACTGATTAGTGAAAAATTAATATTAGAATCACAGCATTCTGTTATAAATGGAAAAGATTACCATGTTCTTTAGGGCTTTTTCCCTCTGTTCATGCTCTTTTTTTGTTTAGAACTCTTCTTTTTGCTATGATTTTGACTAACTCCCATTCATTTTAGTAAGCTTTGTGTGAAGTGTGCCATATATACAAGGAAGTAAACAAATTATAAATGCAGATCTTGATTCTTCTTCTTTTTTTTTTTTTTAGAAACCAACACATCTGTATATGCAGCTCTCAGACCAAGAAACAGAAAAAAACCAAGATTCTGGAAGCCCCTTTCCAGGCAAAACCCACACACCAGAGGTAACCACCACACTGACTTTAATACTATTGGTCATTTTTGTCTGTTTTCAACTTTATATGAATTGAATCATATGGTATATATTCTTTTATGTTTGGCCCTTTTTCCTCAACCTTATTTTTGAGATACTCTGCCATGTTGTTGCATATGGTTTTTAGCACTTCATGTAATTATTAAGTTATAGTTAAATCATTCTCAGTGCTGTATGGTATTCAAAGATATAGACTATGACAATAGCCCAATTTATCAATTCTACTATTTATAGCCATTTGAATAATTCCCAAGTTTTATTATTACAAATAGTGCCACTAGGAATATTTATATATAAATATTTTCTTAGAATGTTTGTGTACATTTCTGGGACTGAAAAACTAGTCCTACTTATAGAGCAAAATGTACATGTGTGTTAACTCTAGTAGTACTTTTATAGTATTTCCCACAAGTGTTTGCACCAATTCAAACTCCCTCCAACAGTATTTAAGAGTTCCAGCCCAAATCATTTTTAAAGATTCAAGTTAAACTTAGTTATTTCCTTTTGGAAGTATCTCCTGATCACTCCAGGTCATTAATCGCCCTTTACCTGTTGCTGCTACACTATACCCCCATTTTTGCACACTTCTTTCATAAAACTGATCAGTGTTTTTTTCTGTCTTCACCTCTCATATACAAGTGCCTTAAGCACAGAAAGTATATCTTATTCATATCAGCACTCCTAGTAGTGCCTAAGGGTACAGAATGTGAATTCAGAGAATATTTATTGAATAAATGAATAACTTGCATTATTTAATACTACTCCCCTTTTTTTAAATAGCTTTATTATGATAATTCACATATACTACAATTCACCTATTTAAAGTATATAATTAAATGGTTTCTAGTACATTCAGAGAGTTGTGCAACCATCATCATAATCAATGTTAGAATATTTTTATCACCCTCCAAAAATTTTGGACCCCTTGGTAGTCACTCTACTTTCCATCACCTCCCTAGCCCTTAGGTAACTTCTAACTTGCTTTCTATTTCTATAGCATTGTTCAATCTTTAATTTAATTTCCTGTAAATGGAATCTTATACCATGTGGTCTTATTTTTAATTTATTTTGGTATTATTAATCTACAATTACATGAGCAACATTATGTTTACTAGACTCCGGCCATCAAGTCCCCCCCACATACCCCATTACTGCCCATCACTGTCCATCAGCGTAGTAAGATGCTATAGAATCACTACTTGCCTTCTCTGTGCTATACTGCCTTCCCCGTGCCCTCCCCACCTGCAGATTATGTGTGCTAATCTTAATGCCCCTTTCTCCCCCTTATCCCTCCCTTCCCACCCATCCTCCCCACTCCCTTTCCCTTTGGTAACTGTCAGTCCATTCTTGGGTTCTGTGTCTGCTGCTGTTTTGTTCCTTCAGTTTTTCCTTTGTTCTTATACTCCACAGATGAGTGAAATCATTTGATAGTTGTCTTTTTCCACCTGGCTTACTTCACTGAGCATAATACCCTCTAGCTCCATCCATGTTGTTGCAAATGGTAGGACTGTGATAAACATAGAGGTGCATATGTCTTTTTTCAAACTGGGCTCCTGCATTCATAGGGTAAATTCCTAGGAATGGAATTCATGGGTCAAATGGTATTTCTATTTGAGTTTTTTGAGGAACCTCCATACTGCTTTCCACAATGGTTGAACTAATTTACATTGCCACCAGCAGTGAACGAGGGTTCCCCTTTCTCCATATCCTCGCCAGCAATTGTTGTTGTTTGTCTTTTGTATGTTGGCCATCCTCACTGGTGTGAGGTGATATCTTATTGTGGTTTTAATTTGCATTTCTCTGATGGTTAGCGATGTGGATCATCTTTTCATGTGCCTGTTGGAGATCTGAATTTCTTCTTTGGACAAGTGTCTGTTCAGATCCTCTGCCCATTTTTTAATTGGATTATTTGCTTTTTTGTTTGTTCAGGTGTGTTAGCTCTTTATATATTGTGGATGTCAACTCTTTATCAGATATGTCATTTGTGAATATATTCTCCCGTACTGTAGGATGCCTTTTTGTTCTATTGATGTTGTCCTTTGCTGATTTCAGCTTCATATAGTCTCACTTGTTCATTTTTGCTTTTATTTCCCTTGCCTGGGGAGATACACTCATGAAGAAGTTGCTCATGTTTATGTCAAAGAGATTTTTGCCTATGTTTTTTCCTAAGAGCTTTATGGTTTCCTGACTTACATTCAGGTCTTTGATCCATTTCGAGTTTACTTTTGTGTATGGGGTTAGAAAAGGATCCAGTTTCACTCTCTTACATGTAGCTGTCCAGTTTTGCCAACACCAGCTGTTGAAGAGACTGTCATTTCCCCATTTTATGTCCATGGCTCCTTTATTGTATATTAATTGACCATATATGTTTGGCTTAATATCTGGACTTTCTATTCTGTTCCACTGGTTGTGGGTCTGTTCTTGTGCCAGTACCAAATTGTATTGATTACTGTGGCTTTGTAGTAGAGCGTGAAGTTTGGAAGTGAGACCCCCCTGCTTTATTCTTCCTTTTCAGGATTCCTTTGGCTATTCAGGGTCTTTTGTGGTTCTATATGAATTTTAGAACTATTTGTTCCAGTTCATTGAAGAATGCTGTTGGTATTTTTATAGGGATTGCATCGAATCTGTAGATTGCTTTATGCAGAATGGCCATTTTGATGATATTAATTCTTCCTAGCCAAGAGCATTGGATGAGTTTCCATTTGTTAGTGTCCTCTTTAATTTCTCTTAAGAGTGTCTTGTAGTACTCAGGGTACAGGTCTTTCACTTGCTTAGTTAGGTTTATTCCTAGGTATTTTATTCTTTTTGATGCAATATTGAATGGAATTGTTTTTCTGATTTCTCTTTCTACTAGTTCATCGTTAGTGTATAGGAAAACAACAGTTTTCTGTATATTAATTTTGTATCCTGCAACTTTGCTGAATTCAGATATTAGTTCTAGTAGTTTGGGAGTGGAGTCTTTACGGTTGTTTATGTACAATATCATGTCATCTGCAAATAGTGACAGTTTGACTTCTTCTTTACCAATCTGGATTGCCTTGTATTTCTTTGTTTTGTTTGATTCCCGTGGCTAGGACCTCCTGTACTATGTTGAATAACAGTGGGGAGAGTGGGCATCCCTGTCTTGGTCCTGATCTTAGGTGAAAAGCTATCAGTTACTCGCTGTTAAGTATGATGTTGGGTGTGGGTTTGTCATATATGGCCTTTATTATGTTGAGGTACTTGCCCTCTATACCCATTTTGTTGAGAGTTTTGATCATGAATGGATGTTGAATTTTGTCGAATGCTTTTACAGCATCTATGGAGAAGATCATGTGGTCTCTGTCCTTCTTTTCATTGATGTGGTGGATGATGCTGATTGATTTTCAAATGTACCATCCTTGCATCCCTGAGATGAATCCCATTTGATGGTGGTGTATGATCCTCTCGACGTATTTTTGAATTTGGTTTGCTAATATTTTGTTGAGTATTTTTGCATCTATGTTCATCAGGGATATTGGTCTATAATTTTCTTTTTGGGGGGGTCTTTGCCTGGTTTTGGTATTAGAGTGATGCTGGCTTCACAGAATGAGTTTGGAAGTATTCCTTCCTCTTCTATTTTTTGGAAACTTTAAGGAGAATGAGTATTATGTCTTCTCTACATGTTTTATAAAATTCAGTGGTGAATCCATCTGACCCAGGGGTTTTGTTCTTGGGTAGTGTTTTGATTACCAATTCAATTTCATTGTGGGTAATTGGTCTGTTTAGATTTTCTGTTTCTTCCTTGGTCAGTCTTGGAAAGTTGTATTTTTCTATGAAGTTTTCCATTTCTTCTAGGTTATCCAGTTTGTTAGCATATAGATTTTCATAGTATTCTCTAAAAATTCTTTGTATCTCTGTGGGGTCTGTCGTGATTTTTCCTTTCTCATTTTTGATTCTGTTTATGTGTGTAGATTCTCTTTTTATTTTAATAAGTCTAGCTAGGGGTTTATCTATTTTGTTTATTTTCTCAAAGAACCAGCTCTTGGTTTCATTGATTTTTTCTATTGTTTAATTCTTCTCGATTTTATTTACTTATTCTTTGATCTTTATATCCCTCCTTCTGCTGACTTTGGGCCTCATTTGCTCTTCTTTTTCCACCTTCAATAGTTGTAATTTTAAACTATTCATTTGGGATTGTTCTTCCTTCTTTAAATAGGCCTGGATTGCAATATACTCCCCTCTTAGAACTGCCTTTGCCGCATCCCACAGAAGTTGGAGCTTTGTGCTATTGTTGTCATTTGTCTCCACATATTGCTTGATCTCTGTTTTAATTTGGTCATTTATCCATTGATTATTTAGGAGATGTTGTTAAGCCTCCATGTGTTTGTGAGCCTTTGTGTTTTCTTTCTACAATTTATTTCTAGTTTTATACCTTTGTGATCTGAGAGGTTGGTTGGTACAATTTCAATCTTTTTTAATTTAATGAGGCTCTTTTTGTGGCCTAGTATGTGGTCTATTCTGGAAAATGTTCCATGTGCACTTGAGAAGAATGTGTATCCTGCTGCTTTTGGGTGTAGAGTTCTGTAGATGTCTCTTAGGTCCATCTGTTCTAGTGTGTTGTTCTGTGCCCTATGCCCTTACATATTTTCTGTCTGGTTGATCTGTCCTTTGAAGTGAGTGGTGTGTTGATGTCTCCTAGAATGAATGCATTGCATTCTATTTCCTCCTTTAATTCTGTTAGCATTTTTTTCACATATGTCAGTGCTCCTGTGTTGGGTGCATAGATATTTATAATGGTTATAGCCTCTTGTTGGACTGACGCCTTTGTCATTATGTAATGTTGTTTGTCTCTTGTTACTTTCTTTGTTTTGAAGTCTATTTTGTCTGATACAAGTACTGCAACACCTGCTTTTTTCCTCCCTATTAGTTGCATGAAATATCTTTTTCCATCCCTTCACTTTTCGTCTGTGTGTGTCTTTGGGTTTGGGGTGAGTCTCTTGTAAGCAGCATATAGACGGGTCTTGCTTTTTTATCCATTCCATTACTCTGTGTGTTTTGATTGGTGCATTCAGTCCATTTACATTTAGGGTGATCATCGATAGATATGTACTTATTGCCATTGCAGGCTTTGGATTTGTGGTTATCAAAGATTCAAGGGTAGCTTCTTTACCACCTAACCATCTAACGTAACTCTCTTATTAAGCTATTATAAACACAGTCTGATTGATTCTTTATTTCTCTCCCTTCTTATTCTTACTCCTCCATTCCTTGTATGTTAGGTGTTTTATTCTGTACTCTTTTATGTTTCCTTTGACTGCTTTTGTGGATAGTTGATTTTGTTTTTTGCCTTTGGTTAATATTTGGTTGGTCTGCTTTCTTTTCTGTAATAATATTTTCTCTGGTGACATATATTTAGCCTTAGGAGTGCTTCCATTTAGAGCAGTCCCTTTAAGATATCCTGTATAGGTGGTTTGTGGGAGGAAAATTCCCTCCACTTTTGCTTGTCTGGGAATTGTTTAATCCCTTCCTCAAAGTTAAATGATAATCATGCTGGATACAGTATTCTTGGTTCAAGAAGGCCCTTCTGTTTCATTGTATTAAATATGCCATTTTCTTCCAGCCTGTAAAGTTTCTGTTGAGAAGTCTGATGATAGCGTGATGAGTTTTCCTTTGTATGTGATCTTTTTTCACTCTCTGGCTGCCTTTAATACTCTGTCCTTGTCTTTGATCTTTGCCACTTTAATTATTATGTCTTGGTGTTGTCCTCCTTGGGTTCCTTGTGTTGGGAGATCTGTGGGCTTCCATGGTCTGAGAGACTATTTCCTTCCCCAGCTTGGGGAAGTTTTCAGCAATTATTTCTTCAAAGACACTTTCTATCCCTTTTACTCTCTCTTCTTCTTCTGGTACCCCTATAATGTGAATATTGTTCTGTTTGGCTTGGTCACACAGTTCTCTTAATATTCTTTCATTCCTAGAGATCCTTTTATTTCTTTCTGCCTCAGCTTCTCTGTATTCCTGTTCTCTGATTTCTATTCCATTAACAGTCTCTTGCACCTCGTCCAGTCTGCTCTTAAGCCCATCTATCAACTGTTTCATTTCTGTTATCTCCCTCCAGACTTCATCCCTTAGCTCTTGCATATTTCTCTGTAGATCCATCAGCATAGTTATGACTTTTATTTTGAATTCTTTTTCAGGAAGATTGGTTATATCTATCTCACTCAACCCTCTCTCTGGGGTTGTCTGAGTGATTTTTGACTGGACCAGATTCTTCTGCCTTTTCATGGCAATAGAAGTGGTCACAGGCAGGTGGCACGTGTGTCAGCTGGGAGAACAACATCCCTTCCTGCTTGCTGGTTGCCTTGCCCTTCTCTGCTGTCTGTGTCGGTTACCCGCACACTGGGAGCAGTCTCTGGGATAATTCCCTGAGCTGCCGTGGGTGGGCTACCTTCGTGATAGCCTAGAGCCCTGCGGGGGTTCGCAGCCATGCCGGGTGTGTTTTCCTGCGAGAATGGCACCCCTTTGTGCCTTCCGGACCTTGCTCTGGGCTCCTCTGTCTGTGCTGGGCAGCTGAGTGCTGGCGGCAGCCTCTGGTTCTGTCCTGGTTAGCTGCGTGCTGGGAGAAGACTCTCTGTGTTGCTGTGGGCGGGGCTGTTACCTGCTGCTTCGGCTGTGGCGGGTCAGCCAGTTTGCTTGCAGTGCTGGCCGGGGTGAATGAATGGCAGGCTGCTTATCACCGTGAGGAGCGTCGGGGTTGGTTTACCCCCCAGGGGGTTAGGGCGCCTGAACTTCCTTAAGATTCCCAGCCTGCTAGGCTGAGTGTGCCGGGACGATTTTGTCCAGCTGTTAAGCCCTTGTCCCTTTAAGACTTTTAAAAAGTGCCCACTTTTCTTTTGTCCCAGGTGAGCCAGCTGTGGGGACCCACTCTCAGTCTCCATCTCGGATTTTACTTTTCCGTTTCTCTAATATCCAGTACACCATGCCATGTGTGTCTGTACTCCCAGTGCAGATTATTAGGGCTGGTTATTTAGCAGTCCTGTGCTTCTCCCTCCCCACTCTGATTCTCTTCCTCCCACCAGTGATCTGGGATGGGGGGAGTGTGTTCGGGTCCCTTACCCTTTTCGTGAGATGCTGAGTTCTTGCAGATGTAGATGTAGCCTGGCTGTTGTACTGTATCTTCTGGTGTCTCTTTTAGAAGTAGTTTTATTTGTTGTATTTTCAAAAATATATATGGTTTTGGGAGGAGATTTCTGCCGCCCTACTCACACTGCCATCTTGAGCCCCTCCTACCACTCCCCTTTTTAATGTAAGAAAATTGAGACCTAGAAGTGTTAAGTGCCTTGGGAGAAGCCACCCACCATGTCAAGGGCACAGTGGCCCAGCTGGGGTTTAGAATCTTAGTCTCAAGCCTCCTAATCTATTGCTCTTTTTACTACATTTGGCTGCTTCCCTTAAAAATCTTACTGTTTAAATAAACCTATGACGAAATCTGGTTGCATTTCTTTCTTTCAAAGGAGAAGACAAAGGAGGCAGTAAAAATATTCTGACAGTTGATTATAAGGTTATGGAACTTGTATATATGTTGCTACAGAAAGCCCAACTAGGAGAGAAAGTGAATTTCAAGATAAACAAATATGCAAGGGAAAAAACAGTTAGGCACAAAAGAACCCTGGGAAAAACTGCTTAAGTCCATAGATCCCAATATTCCAAATATCCCAGAAGTCTCATTTTATAAACCCAAAAAATGTTCTGAATTATTAGGTGGTACAGTATCTGATTTTAAAGGATTATATAGAGACATGAAGAGATGAGACAGCTGTCAGATATGCCCTGACAGTTTGTAGTTATGGCCTGATGTTACAGTGATCTGCCAAATAATATTCTAGTTCAGAGATTTATGTTGAATTTTATAAAACAGAGTCTGGCACAGCAGAATGAACACAGAATATCAGCACAATTCAAAAGGCAAGGGCACTTAGATCATTTGGTTTCTCTCTGGCACAAACTAGGATCCTTTTGTAACTTATTTAAGTAATTTAGACCAAAATCATTTTAGTCAATAAATCCTTTTTAGCAGCCTATGTGCAAAGCACTTGGGAGGACATGAGGGACTACAGCAGTTTTCATCACATTTTCCTGATCTCAAATCTTGCCTGATCTTCCTTAGCTAAAAAAGAAAAGCCCCTACTCTCTAATGGATTGGTTTCAGACTATTCCCCATCATTTAAATAACATATTGTCTCTCCAAAATTAAACTCTTAATATTTCTTTACATACCCCTTAATATCTTATTTCACTGCCTTTCATTCTTCTCTTTCTTAAGGAGGTATAGGGATGGAAGAGATGAAAATACATATTTATATAAATAGTGCTATGTGCAAGACCCAGAGCTATATACTTTATATTCATTATATCATTATATCATTTAATCTTCATACCAGTTCTCTTGACTTGATCAAGTCAGGTTTTGACCCCATAATTCCACTGCTTTTTTCAGAATCCTCAGTATCTTTCACATTGCTATAATCCTATTATCAATTCTCATTCTTCAATTTATTTGACTTCATAGTAGCATTTGGCAAAGTACAGCACTCTGATCTTCTTAGAACACTTTCTGGTTTGACCATAACATACTGTTATGGTCTTCCACTGGCTTCACTGGCTGCCCCTTATGAAGAATTTTTTATAGGATTCATATCCTTTATCTCTAAATATATTCTTCCAAGGATTCAATCCTTGAACCTTCTCCTTTCTCAAAATACACTCATTCCCTTGGTAATCTCCTCCATCAGTCACGTGGCTTTAAATGCCCTCTGTGTACACTGATGGTTTTCAAATTCATAACAGAGCTCAAAACTTTCCTTGAACTTCAGACTCATTTATCCTACTGCCTATTCAACATCTCTAATTGGATGTCTATCAGGTATCTCAAATTAAACATGACTATAATCAGTCTCTTGAAGTTTCCTCTCCAACTGTTCTTTCTAGATTCTTTCCTATGTTATTAATAGCAATTTCATTCTACCAGATGTTCAGATCAAAAACTCTGAAGTCATCCTCAGCTCTTTTCATCCTCTCACATCCCATATCCAAGCTATCAGCAAGCCTATTGGTTATAGTTCCAAACATTACCAGACTCTGTGCACATTAGTTCTACTGCTAGTAGTACCCTGGTCCAAACCACCATAATCTCTTGTCAAGGATTATTTCAAGTGCATCCTAACTGGTTTCTCTGCTTCTGCATTTCTTCCCCTAAAGTCCATTCTCTATATAAAGGCCAATTCATACAAATAGGATTGTACCACTCCTGTTCATGACCCTCCAATATTTTCCCTATCTCACCCATTATATGCCCTTACACTGGCCCATAAGACCCAACACGATCTTGACTCATTACCTCTCTGAATTTATTTCCCATTAGTCTTCCCCTCATTCACTCTATTTCAGTCATAATGACTCCTTGGTTTCCTAAAATATGTCAGTCATGTTCCCACTCAAGGCTTGTGTCTTCTGATTTGTGTGCTCTCCCCCTAGATAAGCATGTGACAGTTCATCACCTTCAGATTTTCGCTCAATTCCACCTTCTTAGTGATATCTTCCATGAATACCCTACTTAAAAAGTGTAACCCCCATCACTGTACTCCCTAATACTCATCTATGATTTTTTTCTCCATAGTGCTTTTTACCACCTGAAATGTTTTATATATTTATTTGTACACTGTCTTTTCTCTTCACTATAATGCAAACTCTATGAGGCAAGTTCAGACTTGCAGGACTCTAAAGTTAATGTTCTTTTAACAACCCATATTGCCTTAAACATCCTGTTCCCATAATTCCATAGCTACATGTATGAACTCAACTTCAAGGCCCAGTCCAATGGTACCCTTATCACACTGCCTATCACCCAGTGGACACCCAGCAAATAATCGATAAATTAATGAAATCTAGTCCATGCCTTCAATCACTTTGTAATTTAGCTGGGAAAATTAATGGATTATAAGAAAGTAAAAGAGATGTTAAAAGGTACATATCACAGGTAGTAGATTTTGACAGACTTAGGGTCTAATTCTAACCTTGGGAAAATCCCAAGTTCTCTCAGCCTCCATTTCCATACCCATACATGAGGAAAATGATAACTACATACCATACAATGCAAGGATTAAACAAAGTAAGGAATATAAATCTCCTAGTCAACTGCCTGGTAAATAATAGGCAGTCATCAAATATTAGTTCCCTTCTCCCAAATGAACTAATTTTTCTTTCAGAATTACTTGAATAAGTACTTACTCAGAGTTAAAGTCAAATCCTTTGGTAATTACAATACTACCTGGATAAACTGCTAATCATTTAGGCAATTTAATAGTTCTCAAGCTATTAACTGCTCTCTAGCACTGAAATATCTTTGCAGTAACATTTGTATGTGAACATTGCCTATCCCATGGTGCCTATCCTAAAAGTACCCCAAGTCACACTGAGTTACACGGTGTGTTCACTTCTAATACCTAAAGTTGCCCCTAAGCTTCTAAGGGCACCACATTTATCTTTCCCACACGTTGTAGCACCATCACCACTCTCTGGCTCTGAGTGGACTGCATAATCTGTTTGATCTCTTCAGTTCAGTTTCCCTATTCTCTTTACCCATCTTTTACATTCACACCAAACTTTGTCCTCAATGGAAAAGACTCAAGAAATACTAACTGTAAATCCAGAAGTCCCATTGAACCACCAGAATGTAAATGGTTGATTTTACTTATTATTTGGCTTATTGAAACAATGCCAAGTTTGACTCCTGTAAGGGGCCATTTTAATTCTAATAATCACTCTTCTGGTAGTTCTCTTCTGATGATTTTTAAATATTCTTAACCAGCCCAATGTAAGTATGCATAATTAAAATATCACAGGCTTTGGAATAAAAAAGACCTTGACTGAACAGTCACTAGCTATAAGAACTTAGAGAAGTTCCTTAGTCTTCTTGTACCTGTTTCCTAGCTTGAAAAATGAAATATTAATACCTATTTGTAGTTATTGTAAAGATCAGATGAGAAAATCACTGAAAGCTATCTACCAACAGTGCCACACACATAGGAAATGTTCAAAACATGGGAGACATTCTTATCATTATGACTGCCCTCAATATGCCATCCTCTTTTGTGCTGCATTCCCTTTGCTCAGGCTGTTCCCTGTCTATGGAATGCTATTCTCCCTTCCTTCATTTAATGAAATCCTGTTTAACCTTCTGACTAACTTCAAGTGTTACCTCCTTTGTGATTTTTTTCAGATTCCTTTTCTTCCCGCCCAGCTCCTCTGCATCGTCTCAGGTAGGTTACAGGCAGGTTATAAGAAATGACTATATACCCTAAAATCAAGTTATATTACTGATTCAATTAGTGAAGGATACAAAAACATAGCTGAAGTACTGAAACCACAGAGGGCAAGAGCAGTAGATACGACCTATCTTTCTTCACTTTCCTTGGCCCCTTGGATTCCTAAGAAGTCGTGAAGCTGAAGGTGATAGGTCCACAAAGATTCAATCCTTCCATAAGTGAGAAACACCCAACTTCTTGTTTCTTTGCTATGTTCTTTTCCTTTTATAATCATGGTTTATGTCTCATTTTGGAAGAACTTACATTAAAAATGTAAACACGCCCATTATTAGAAAACATTTACAAAAACCCAGATCCTTTGACTCTACAAATCTAACTCAGCTTTAGAAAGCAGATTCAAAACAAGTCTCTAAACAATATCTATGCCCTCAGTGTCTCAGAAACTCTTTCTCAGCACTTTACTCCCATAATTGAGCTATTCATTTACCTATTTGCTTACTGACAGAATAGCAGGCTGATTAAATTTTGAATATTACTAGCACTAATGTCTCACATTTACAAGACTCTTTTATCTGAGTGGTTCTGCTACTAAATTTGGTCCAAGGATCAAAGTCACAGACACTTTTCTCTTGAATACTCAAGTTAAATTCGGTCTCATTACAACTTGAAAAACCTCAAAGAATAGTATTTGTGAAATGACAATCCAATTGTTTAAATGATATCTATAGCCATCAATTGAATGAACTGTGAGTAACCCAAGGGAAAGAAGTATAATTTTTTGCTCTGTACCCTCGTGCCTTGTGTAGGACCTAAAATGTAGCACAGTGGTTTACAGCAAGGGCTTTGTCACCAAGGCTTATATGATAATTTGGCCCTGCCACTGACTAGCTGTGGACGCTGGGCAAGTTTAATGGAATGAGCTTCATTTTCCTTGCCTATAGAATGAAAATAATAAAACTTCCACATCATATGGTTTTGGTGAGTACTAATGTGCAGGTGTGTGTGTGCAGAATTAAAAGTCTTTGGCATAGTAACAAGCACGTCATAAGCATTTGATGAATGTGAGCCCTTAATTTTTTATTTTTTTATGTTTTATTTTATTTATTTATTTATTTTTAATGTTTAACTTTTATTATTTATTTATTTATTTATTTTTACAATTTATTTTGGTATCATTAATCTACAGTTACATGTGCAATATTATGGTGATTAAACTACCCCCTTCATCAGGTCCCCCCCACCAACCCCATTACAGTCACTGTCCATCAGCGTAGTGAGATGCTATAGAGTGAGCCCTTTTTAATTATCACTTTCATCATTATCGTTATAAATATCTTTAGTATCATCATCATCACCATCATTTTTAACACCCAGTAAATATATGCCAAACATTCCTTCTGCAAAGGAAAAGTAATTCCCCTTTATAGGGTTATTGTGTTAAGCTAAAATGCTTTAAAGAATTTAGTATAGTGCCCAGCACATAATAAATGTTTTAAAGTGTAAGCTCATATTATTTGTTAATCCTAAAATAAAAGTTAGGGCTAACAGGGATCTCAAGAAGCAAACTAATGAATCCCTGATGCAATAGAGATTACTAGTTGCCTATCTGACATCTCTTCTTCTTCAGTAACAGACCCCTCATTTTTGTGGGGTTAGCACTGTACCCACATGAAACAACTCAATTTCCCAGATAATGGTAGCCAACTGAATTTAAGAGGAAGTTACTGAGTGAAATTCCTTGGTAAAATCTCTTTAAATACAACTGACTCAATTGGAATATGTGCCCTTTTTCCTCCTTCTTTCTCCCTCCTGCTGCCTGAAATTGGAACAGAATGGTTGGAGTGACTGGAGCCACCATTAAACCATAAAGTGACCCTTGAAGATAAGAGCCAAGAGCTCTGGATGACAGAGCAGGAAAACAGAAGGAACCTGGATTGCTGATGATTTCAGGAGGTAACCAGAGACCTAACCTCCAGACATTTTTGTGTGTGTGTGAGAGAAACAGAAATCCTTATATTGTCAAACAACTATTATATTGATTTTCTGTTCTGTGTAGGCAAGCCTAATCTTAACTAACATACTTGCCTTCAATCATGCCATAGCAGAGATAAGATTTTTCCCTGTTAGTTTACACCCCATAGAAGGAATCCACAATAACCTTTGTGCTGTGGTACAGTCTCTTGTGCCCACAGAGAAGGAGCGCCTGATAAATTTTCTTAGGTACAAACATTTTCCTTGTGGGGTTCTGTATCAGTCAAATATAACACCAAATTCAGTCTCTCTTCACTTCATCAACTGTCTATCTCCTTTCTCTAAACTACTATCGCTGTCACCATCTAAGCAATATCATTTAAAATTTTATATTGAAATATCTTGTATTGTTACCTCATTGTCCCTTATGCCCACTTTGGCTTAAATGAATTATAAATGTCTGTGGAATAATGGAGTCAGGTGTTAACTCTGACTCTGGAAATACTAGTTATGTAACTTGTGTTTCTCCATTGGTAAAATGGAATAATGTCACCTATCAAGGCAGATGTGGAAGTTAAATTAAATAATACATATAATGCATATAAACCAGCTAGCACAATGACTGGCATAGTATAAGCATTTATTAACTGTTTTTTTTTCTCTCTGGGAGGGGTGCCAGAGGAGGGGTGCACCCCTCCTCTCCCACTTTCTAGTGAAGCCTGAATTTCAGAAAAGGAATTCTCCAAATGGTGTCATGTCTCTGTTTTTCTTTCCTTAACTATCTAGACTAAAGGCATAGCTCATCTTAGCTAGTTCTGAAAGTAAAGCAATTTTGGCAGATGTTCATCTCCTTGCTGGCTTACTGAAGAAACACACTGCAGGATACCTAGAGAGGCTCCCATAGGAGCTTGCTGAAATTTTCTGAACATGTTCAGGCATTAGATCTCTATTACTGGAACCCCAAGGAACACAAATCATCTTATTCAAAAACTTAGGAAGCTAATAGTTCATTATGAACAGGGCTCTGGAGAGCTGAGTTTTCAAAAAAAAAAGAGAATCTATGTCTTCTATTTCATTGCCTGAAGACTACTATAAGACTAGTAGAATCTAGGAAAGAATTTTTCATAGTGGCCTCATAACACCCTGTTATTTGAAGTCTCTGTTTAGCTGGGGCAATACACAATTCCATTATCACTGTAGGGGAATCTAAGGTCTATGTAGAGGTATTTAAGTGAAACGGCACCAGAGAATGAACAGCAAGGATAAGAACATCAGGAGAGAATAGGAACTTGCGAAATCAAGAAATTCAAACATTCTCCTTTTCTCAAAGTGTTCATCTAAAGGATAACAGAAAACACCAACCAGCTGTTACTGATGTGCTCTCACTATTGGATAAGAAAACCATTTATTAAACACTTTCTGTGTTACAGACATATGAGGCACACCATTGAGGTGCAATGAGTGCATGATCTAATTTAATCCACATTGCAACTGCATATGATAAGCATGATCTGGATTTTGCACCTTAAGTCAAAATGAATGCAGCATCACACCCAAGGTCACACTGTTAGCTCATAGGAAATAAATATTAGAGCCAGTGCTAAAACATGTCTATCTCAGAATAAAGTGGGGCTCTTTCTAAAACATCAGATTGAAATGGCAACAACCATGATATGATCTACCACAAGCCTAAATGAAAAAGAGCCCTAAAATTTTTGGGAGATATTACAGCTTTATCATGGACTCATAATAGCAGGAAGTGTTTCAATTTCTATAATGTCATTTTTAAGTGTTTGAGCCTTAACTGAGGACCTGTTTGGTTAATGTAAATTTGAGAAGCAAACACCAAAATGGGATTAGACATCCAAGAGAGTATTGAGGGTAATGCCTGTAAAGGATAAAGGGGAAGAATAAGTAGGTATGGGGATCCTTTAGACTGCAGTCTAGGTCTGAAATCTGTGAGAGAGGGGGAAGGAAGGAGGAGTCTCAGGCTACAGCGTAGTTCTAAGAAATGGACAATGATTCAGTCTAAGAAATGCTGTGCTCAGTCTTTGGATGGTTGCAGTTCAAGGGGAAGTAAGACTACAGTGTGAACACAGTGGTAGATTCAGAGGGGCAGCAGTTGGGGTTTTCAACCAACATTACACGTGCATAGTAGGAGATATGGGCAGCACCTTTCCATAGCTGCAACTCCTCTGCCTCCCAGATCTATTTCTCCACACAGGTGCAGGGAGCAGCGCCTTTATGGTCCCTCTGGGCCACGCTTATTGAGCAGAAACTTAGAAAAGGAAGGTTAGTGAGATGAACTACTTTCTTTCTCCCTCACTGAAGTTGGACTTAACTAGTATTCATCCTCTTCCTCTTCTAGTAGCCATTCTAAATTCCCCACATTCTAATTTCCTCAGTCATCACTTCAGGAGATTATGCAGTCTCACCTGGTGATATAGCTTAAACCTTCATTCCTGAGGGATCTGAGCCCATAGTAATCATACCCTTCTCCTGTAGGAGTTTTTATACTTGTCAATTTAAAGTTAAAATGGTCTAAGGGGAAGCATCAAGAAGTGCCCAAGATGATCGTTTGGGTTGCACACATTTTCCTGCCTAACCCATCATGTAAAAGCTGCCCTAATTCATCTTGTTGATCAGGATCAGTTACCTTTGCCGAGATGATGATTCCTCTTACGGCCTGGTAGTCCCTGTGCACAAGAAATGCCAAATGCCTCAGTGGTGGCCATAGTGTTAGTTCAACGGGACACTTACTATGTCCCTGGAAAAAGGATGCACCCCCTTTATGGACTAGGGCTTCCAACCGCACAGCCCAGAGATGCTAGGACAGAAAATTAAACCTGCTGGTAGGTCACAGGGAGCGATGGTTTGTGGTACTACTCCTACTTCTAACTCTTGGTTCTTGGAACAATATATAATTTCCACTGAGGACATAGTACCAAAAGAAGTGTTTACTACATGGTGCAAAAAGAGGCCTCTTATTTAATGGATATTTACCTGAAAAATGGTACCCCGTCCTTTCACAGTGTTTCCTCCAAGCTGGTTTTTCAGTTGGGCCTTTAGAAGGCTTTTCCAATGTTCCTGAAACCAGCTGCTACTGAATGGAATGGAATATGATACAACCAGTGGATCATGGGCCGACTCTCACACCTCTTGCTGTGAAGTGGTTACCTTTATGGATGCTGTGTTTTGTGATATTCCATGTCTGTGAATCAAGCATTCTGTAAGATGCTACATAATGGCACTGTGGGAAACAAACGGAAACTCAAATCTCAAGTAGGAATTTAGAGGATGAACTGATGGCTCTTCCTGATTGGAAGAGACCCAGTGTGGTAGAATTATCCCTAAATGGCCAGTTGGTCTCCTCAAGGAATAGTGCCATTCTGGGACTGCAACACTAGACACTCAGAGGCAGCAGTAGCTAGACCAGCTTTGATAAGTGGGAGTCCATGCTGTTGAGATAATATATAACCCCCTGTAGTCTACCTCATTTGTGTAATCATCATGCTAGTCCCAAGGTATCTGATGGCAAAGGCTGGCTGATGTCACCTGGAAGAGTCATTTTGTTACTGGGTTAATTAGTACCTTTCTCTCATGGTGGATGCTTCCTGTAGAGCACTAACACAGATTCAAAACTATTTTTTAAAATAGATTTACTAAAGCAGCATCATTACCCAAAGGACTACAATTCCATATCCTTTGATGAAGCCTGGTGTTACTCAACAGCATCTGCTATTGTTCATGAGTCACAGTAATTTCCAGTGCTGGAAACAGCAGGCAAAAAGCTGCAAAGCAAAAAGCTGTTATTTGCTGGTCTTGCTCATTGCTATGCCTGGTGATGTCCAGAATACTTGTGAATGAAGGTATCCTCAAAAAACACACATTGCTGCAGCTCAGTAAGACATTCTGAGCGCACATATTCCCATTTGTCCAATCACATGCGTCTTCCCAAGACATCCTTGTCCCCAATCTTTCATTCTTCTTCTAGGATCCTGATGAATTGACCAGACGTTAGTTACTTCCCAGGAGTCTATATATATTCTCACCTCAGTACACTTCTTCTATACAAAGTAAATGAGCAGGCGCACTGTTTGCATTCTCTCCCATTTGAGATTATTTTTCCTCTCCACCTTTTATGGCCACCTTGTAAATGGCTATATAGGCTTGTATATGGTTATACAATGCAGGTACTACTATATATTTTTGACTTTATCTACATACTGATACTATATCGTGACAGAGGATGAAAGAATTAACAGCTTGGGGACAAAATTTAATGTAAAAGTGAACTGTTTCTAATCCTCTCCTCTAATTGAAATACAAAAATATATATTTGCCAAAGCAATGACTGCATACTGTGTAACTGAAATAATCTTCTCTATCAGTGACACCATATTAGACCCACAGGTACAATTGAGGCAACTGAGTTTTTAACAGTCTATACTTATTTTATGAGATCCATCTGGTTTCTTTAAGGGCCAGACTGTGAATAAAATGGAGATAAACAAAAAGCATCACCCTACATCCTTTAGAACAGGATCATCAAACTACAACCTACAGGTCAAATCCAGCCAGCTGCCTGATTTTATAAATAAAGCTTTATTGGAACACAGTGACTCCCTTCATTTATGTATGCCCTATGCATGTTTTCACAATATAGTTGCAGAGCTGAATATCTGTGATATAGACAGTATTACCCACAAAGCCTAAAATAATTACTATTTGGTGGTTTATAGGAAAAGTTTGATGATTCTTGCTTTAGAACTTAAATGGTGGTACTAATCTCTGCCACATCTTCTACCCACCCCCCAGGATGTTATTTTGTATTTTATTTACAGTCTTGGCTTAGAGAATGGTTGGTTGAAGATGTTTCCACTTGGTCTTCCCACTCTGATAATTCTTACCACATAAGCTAAGAACCTAGAGCAAGGACTATTTCAACCTCAAAATATATCAATGTCAATTACATACTTGATGATTAGGGAAATGACCACCTGGTTGTTCAAGAGACTCAATGGAGCCACTGTAAGCTAGACCTTATCTATGACTCCATTTATTACTGGTCCCCAAAAGCCCCCTCTCTAACAGAGGTACCATGATGATATTTTGAATCTCTGGATATCAACCTAAACTCAGATCCTGTATTGTATATCCTTGAAATGTCTGGTTATTCCCTTTTCCCTGCTGTGTAGTTACCCAAATAAATAGTGTAAGACCATAAATAGTCCTCTGGAGAAGGACTAGGGGAATAATTTCAGAATGCAAATGCCATAGTAATTACAGGATCCTCCCTCCAAGAAACCTGGCCACCTCTTCAGCCACTGAATTCTATATATTAAAATTAATGCAGATCCAGGAACTGTGCAAGGGATGGTAATTGGGAGAAAGCAATCATTCATTCTCCATTCTTATCTTTTTCTGGTTGTGAATGGTAAACAGCATCCTTACTGCCTATCCATCTACTTTGCCACTGCAAACACCATACCTATTACCCATTTCCTTAACTCCCTGAAGTTCAAACACCTTTGGTTGGCCGACAGACCTTGCCAGTCATTAAGATAATTATGGCCTTCTGGCTTCTGGTGGCTCACCACCACCACCTGGCCTCTATTAATTTAAATCCTTGTTATCACAGAGGGTATTAATGAAGCCAGATTTATAATTTCTCTTTCCATCACCCATAGCCTGCAGAGGATATCCACCACCAGCTTCTAGTGATGTGGGGCTCCTCTCGCCAGTGTGTTCCTGATGGCCTTCGATAATGGTGTTTCCCATTTGCCCTCTTGTAGAACATAATCCACTGATAGGTTTTTTGGCCCCAGATAACATGCCATATCCAATAAGCCTGCTTCCACCACTATTCTTCCTTTACTATGTGTCAGGGCACTCAGGCATTTCATTCGGCATGAGCCTTCACTTTCTCCAAGCTTCTAGGAGCTCTCTCGCAGTATCTGCCCCATTCCTGTGAGATAATTGCCTGAGTATTAAATCCCATGGCTTGAGAGAGTATTCAAGTAAATTAATTCTTGCATATCTATCCTTTCCAGCCTCTTTAATCAATAACCCTCATAATCCAATCACCTGGCTCCTAGCAGATATGTTAATTAATTGTTACAGCAATTTTGGTGTATAATCTCTTTATTTCCTTATCAGGCCTATCAAGTCCTAAAGTCCTGGAATTTAGACCTAGTTATCACCTGGCAGCCAGTACAAGAGAGGAGGGCAGTTGCTTAAAAAGGCACCTGTTGCTTTGCAGGGAAACAGCCTTTGCATAATCTTCTAGCACCAAGGAATTTCTAGCTCTTACTAACTAGAGCTACTCCTAAAGCCCTGAGGTTTTAGAAGGATCTGCAAAGCTTATTTTCTCAAAGGCATCCACGTAGATGTCTCCATCTTACATGTCAGAATCTCAGGTTTTCCAACCAGGTCTCTGACCTTGGTATAATAGGCTTTCTTTGGCTGGGCATTTAAACATTTCTGAATCTATGCCACTCTAACAATCAAGTTCTGAGCCTACCTCTCCACTGAATCCACTCTCCATTGCAGGATATCCACTGTAGAAGCCCTCTAGTTCCCACACTTCACCCTTAACTATTTACTAGTGGACCTCAATTTCTTATTATCCTTCTGAAGGGCATTAGGATAATTTAGCAAGAACCAGACAACTCCACAGTCCTTATAAACATTGTTTTCCCAATCTCTTAAAAATGCTGAATTATTGCACATATGAGGCAATCCCTTCCACTGGCACATTTTCCCAGGTCATCATTGGTGGAATTTTTAATGGGGTTGGCACTGTCTGATGCCAGGAACTATCTGTGTCTCACATAACACCCAGGAGAGCATCCTCTTTGACTGCAGGGCTGTGAGTGAGACTTTCCAAAAGCCCATCTTATTGCCTGTCTGCATAGACCACCCCATTCTCAGTACCACTTGTGTTAATTAATCTCTTCTGAGAAACAAGGTACCACAACAGGATTTGAAAGGCAACAGATTCATTGAGGGAAATGCCTGTGAAATAATGCAAGAGGAAATGGGGAGAGCCTTCCGACTGCAAAGTGTGGCTTATACCTATGAAAGGGTTGGGAAATGAAGAATAACTGGGTGGGAATCTCAGACTACAACATGGTTCTGAGAGAGTTTAGGCTAAGTCAACAGGGAGTTCTCTATCCAAAGTTGGCCATTAGAAGAGCCTTTCATCACACAAAAATGCTGCAAGCACTAGTACCCCTGCCAAGTTCAGTCGCTGGCTGGGAGCTCTGTTGTGAATATATGGTCTCAGGTTGAATGCGCTGCTGGATGCAGAGGGGCAACATTCTGGCTATTGGTCAACTGTGCTCCCAAAAGCAGATGTGAGTGGTGGATTTCTACGGCTGCCACAACTGTGCACTTAAAACTCTGAGATTTCCTGACATGACTCACACCATTGAGGAGCTCACAGTATAGTGGAAGAAATGGGTCTAAATGGAAAACAAGGAGTCAATTTGAATTTGGGGTAGAGAAAGTATGTTGGAATTTATCAAAATAAAATATTAAAATTTAACATTCCAGAGGGAGTAGAGGATGATAGCGACATAAAAATTTGTAAAACTCTTTTCTTCCCCTAGACTTCTGGGAAGATGGCGACGTGAGCCGGGCGGCAGAAATCTCCTCCCAACATTATATTTATCCACAAAAACACAGCAAATACAACTAGACCAGAATACACAGGAAAGGGCACAGCGTGCAGCTACACCTGAGAGGACTCGGCACCCCGCAAGGCGGGTAAGATATGGAGCCACGACCCGGCGGGACCTGAGCGCTCACCCACCCCAGCGCACTGGCAGGAGGAGAGGATTCAGAGCCGGGAGGGCATGGAAGTACAGGCCTGTGAAATAACCAGCCCCGGTGATCTGCGCAGGGAGCGTGGACACACGTCGCATGGTGTAGTGGAGATTGGAGAGACAGAGGGTGCAGGGTCTGAGCGGGGAACATGCCAGGTTGCTTGCAGCCGGCTCCAGGAAGGAAAAAAAAGGAAGAAAAATGCGTGCTTTTTTTTCAGCAGTCTTAAAGAGACAGGAGCGCAGTGGAGGACCAGATCGCCCCGGAACACTCAGCACAGCAGGCTGGGAGTCCTGGGGAGTTTTGGACCCCTTAGCTGGCGACTGGGAAAGGGTGGCCGCAATTAGACGTCCCACAGAGCTCAACAGCCTCCCATTCGTTCCCACCCCGGCCAGAGTTACAAAGGGCCTTGTGGAGTGGTGTGGCCATGGCTCTGGAATAGTGGAGCAACAGCGCCACCTACAGCATCCCCACAGAATCCATTCCCGTCATAAAGAGCCCAGCTAACATATGCGGCAACTACCAGCAACCACTTCTCTAGCCATGAAAAGACAGAGGAATATGGTACTCACAAAGCTTCAGACCCAGACAACCCCAGAAAGGGAACCTGAAGGGATGGACATGCACAGTCTTCCTGAAAAAGAATTCAGAATAAAAGTCATAGCCATGCTGATGGATCTACAGAGAAATGTGCAAGAGCTGAGGGAGGAAGTGAGGGAAGTGAGGAAAGACTGTGCAGAAATCAGACAAGCCATCGACAGGCTTAACAGCAGACTGGATGGGATGCAAGATACTGTTAATGGAATAGAAAACAGAGAACAGGAATACAGAGAAGCTGAGGCAGAGACAGATAAAAGGATCTCTAGGAATGAAAGAATATTAAGAGAACTGTGTGACCAATCCAAATGGAACAATATTCGCATTATACGAGTACCAGAGGAAGAAGAGAGAGAAAAGGGATAGAAAGTGTCTTTGAAGAAATAATTGCTGAAAACTTTCCCATGCTGGGGAAGGAAATAATCTCACAGTCCACGGAAGACCACAGATCTCTCAACACAAGGGAGCCAAGGAAGACAACACCAAGACACATAATAATTAAGATGGCAAAGATCAAAGATAAAGACAGAGTATTAAAGACAGCTAGAGAGAGAAAAAAGATCACCTACAAAGGAAAACCCATCAGACTATCATCAGACTTCTCAACAGAAACCTTACAGGCCAGAAGAGAATGGCATGATATATTTAACGTAATGAAACAGAAGGGCCTCGAACCAAGAATATTGTATCCAGCATGATTATCATTTAAATATGATGGAGGGATTAAACAATTTCCAGACAAACGAAAGTTGAGAGTTTGCCTCTCATAAACAACCACTACAGGATATCTTAAATGGAATGCTCTAGAGGGAAGCACCACTAAAGCTAAAAAGATGTCACCAGAGAAAATAAAATCATAGCAAAGAAAGCAGACCATCCAAATACTAACTAAAAGCAAAGGATAACACACCTACTACATAAAGAATGGAGGAGGAAGAATAGGAAGGGAGAGATAAAGAAACATCAGACAGTGTTCACAATAACTTCACAAGAAAGTTAAGTTAGATTCTTAGATAGTAAAGAAGCAACCCTTAAACCTTTGGTAACCACGAATCTAAAGCCAGCAATGGAAAGAAGTACATATCTATCAATAATCACCCTAAATGTAAATGGACTGAATGCACCAATCAAAAGACACAGAGTAACAGAATGGATAAAAAAGGAAGACCCATCTATATGCTGCTTACAAGAGACTCACCTCAAACCCAAAGATATACACAGACTAAAAGTGAAGGGATGGAAAAATATATTTCATGCAAACAACAAAGAGAAAAAAGCAGGTGTTGCAGTACTTGTATCAGACAAAATAGACTTCAAAATGAAGAAAGTAGCAAGAGATAAAGAAGGACATTCCATAATGATAAAGGGGTCAGTCCAACAAGAAGATATAACCATTATAAATATATATGCACCCAACACAGGAGCGCCAGCATATGTGAAACAAATACTAACAGAATTGAAGGAGGACATAGACAGCAGTGCATTCATTTTAGGAGACTTCAACACACCACTCACTCCAAAGGACAGATCAACCAGACAGAGAATAAGTAAAGACACAGAGGCACTGAACAACACACTAGAACAGATGGACCTATCAGATATCTACAGAACTCTGCACCCAAAAGCAGCAGGATACACATTCTTCTCAAGTGCATATGGAACATTTTCCAGAATAGACCACATACTAGGCCACAAAAAAAACCTCAGTAAATTAAAAAATATTGAAATCCTACCAACCAACTTCTCAGATCACAAAGGAATAAAACTAGAAATAAATTTTAGAAAGAAATCAAAAAGGCTCACAAATACATGGAGACTTAACAACATTCTCCTAGTTATCAATGGGTTAATGACCAAATCAAAACAGAAATCAAACAATATATGTGTAGGGTATTCTAGACTCCAAAAAAAAAAAAAAAAAAATGCCTGAAATGCTGAGTCATTGTTAAGATGGCGCCCGCCAGATGCACAAAGGGCAGTGCTCTGCCTGCTTTCCAAAGGAGGGTGATTTTCTGCTTAGGCCTGCCTCCCTCTCTTGATTGGTGACTCAAGTCTTCCGCGAATGTGATCAGCTCATGGACACCATTTACCTGTATGATGTGCCTTACTGCGTGAAGGGCTTGTGACTGCCTGACCTTTGAGCTGATAGGCCCATGAGTACTATATATGCCGTGCTGTTTCCTCAGTAAACGAGTTCCTGCTTTGACTAAGCTCCATGTCGCATCTGTTTGTCCTTGAGATAGGGGGCTGGGGATTGGGTGGACAGCCAGCACTTAACTCTCCTGACCTCGCCTTGCCGAGGCGTGCTCTCCCCTCACTCCTCTGCAAGTTCAGGGGGTCTCCATGGAGGGCTAAAAACCCCGATATATGTGGAGACTAATGACAACAACAACACAAAGCCACAACTTCTGTGGGATGCAGCAAAGACAGTTCAAAGAGGAAAGTATATTGCAATCCAGGCCTATTTAAAGAAGGAAGAACATTCCCAAATGAACAGCCAAAGACAGAATTACTGAAATTGGAAAAAGAAGAACAAATGAGGCCCAAAATCACCAGAAGGAGGGACATAATAAAGATAAGAGAAGAAATAAACAAAATTGAAAAGAATAAAACAATAGAAAAAAATCAATGAAACCAAGAGCTGGTTCTTTGAAAAAATAAACAAAATAGATAAACCCCTAGCCAGTCTCATTAAGAGAAAAAGAGAATTTGCACACATAAACAGAAACAGAAATAAGAAAGGAAAAATAACGATGGACTCCACAGAAATACAAAGAATTATAAGAGAATATTATGAGCATCTATATTCTAACAACTGCAAAACATAGAAGAAATGGACAACTTCTTAGAAAAATACAACCTTCCAAGACTGACCAAACAAGAAAGAGAAAAACAAAACAGACCAATCACCAGCAACGAAATTGAAGCGGTAATCAAAAAACTACCCAAGAACAAAACCCGTGGACATTACGGATTCACTTCTGAATTCTACCAGACATATAGAGAAGAAATAACACCCATTCTCCTTAAAGTTTTCCAAAAAATAGAAGAGGAGGGAATACTTCCAAACTCTTTCTATAAAGCCAGCATCACTCTAATACCAAAACCAGGCAAAGACCTCACAAAAAAAGAAAATTACAGACCAATATCTCTGATGAACGTAGATGCAAAAATACTCAACAAGATATTAGCCAACCGAATTCAAAAATACATCAAGAGGATCATACACCATGATCAAGTGGATTCATCCCAGGGATGCAAGGATGGTACAACATTTGAAAAACCATCAACATCATCCACCACATCAACAAAAAGAAGAACAAAACCCACATGATCATCTCCATAGATGCTGAAAAAGAATTTGACAAAATTCAGCATCCATTCATAATTAAAACTCTCAACAAAATGGGTATAGATGACAAGTACCTCAACATCATAAAGGCTATATATGACAAACCCACAACTAACATCATCCTTAACAGCGAGAAGCTGAAAGCTTTTCATCTAAGATCGGGAACAAGACAGGGATGCCCACACTCTCCACTGTTATTCAACATAGTACTGGAGGTCCTAGCCACGGCAATCAGACAAAACAAAGACATACAAGGCATCCAGATTGGTAAAGAAGAAGTCAAATTGTCACTATTTGCAGATTACATGATACTGTACATAAAAAACCCTAAAGACTCCACTCCAAAACTACTAGAACTAATATCTGAATTCAGCAAAGTTTCAGGATACAAAATTAACACACAGAAATCTGTTGCTTTCCTATACACTAATGATGAACTAACAGAAAGAGAAATCTGAAAAAGAATTCCATTCATAATTGCATCCAAAAGAATAAAATACCTAGGAATAAACCTAACGAAGGAAGTGAAAGACCTGTACTCTGAAAACTATAAGACACTCCTAGGAGAAATTAAAGAGGACACTAACAAATGGAAATGCATCCCATGCTCTTGGCTAGGAAGAATAAATATTGTCAAAATGGCTATACTACCTAAAGCAATCTACAGATTCAATGCAATCCCTATCAAACTACCAACAGCTTTCTTCAATGAACTGGAACAAATAATTCTAAAATTCATATGGAACCACAAAAAAAACAGAATAGCCAAAGCAATCCTGAGAAGGAGGAATCAAACAGGGGGAATTACACTCCCTGACTTCAAGCTCTACTACAAAGCCACAGTAATCAAGACAATCTGGTATTGGCACAAAAACAGACCCACAGACCAGTGGTACAGAATAGAAAACCCAAACATTAACCCAAACATATACAGTCAATTAATATTTGATAAAGGAGCCTTGGATATACAATGGGGAGATGACAGACTCTTCAGCAGCTGGTGTTAGAAAAACTGGACAGCTACATGTATGAGAATGAAACTGGACTATTGTCTAGCCCCATACACAAATGTAAACTCAAGGTGGATCAAAGACCTGAATGTAAGTCATGAAACCATAAAACTCTTAGAAAAAAATCATAGGCAAAAATCTCTTGGACACATGAGCGACTTCTTCATGAACATATCTCCCCAGGCAAAGGAAACAAAAGCAAAAATGAACAAGTGGGACTATATCAAGTTGAAAAGCTTTTGTACAGCAAAGGACACCATCAGTAGAACAAAAAGACATCCTACAGTATGGGAAAATATATTCATAAATGATGTATCTGATAAGGGGTTGACATCCAAAATATATAAAGAACTCACGCACCTTAACAAACAAAAAGCAAATAATCCAATTAAGAAATGGGCAGAGGACATGAATAGACACTTCTCTAAAGAAGAAATTCAGATGGCCAACAGGCACATGAAAAGATGCTCCACATCGCGAATCATCAGAGAAATGCAGATTAAAGCCACAATGATGTATCACTTCACACCAGTAAGGATGGCCAACATCCAAAACACAAACAACAAGAAATGTTGGCGAGGATGTGGAGAAAAGGGAACCCTCCTACACTGCTGGTGGGAACGCAAATTAGTTCAACCATTGTGGAAAGCAGTATGGAGGTTCCTCAAAAAACTCAAAATAGAAATACCATTTGACCCAGGAATCCCACTCCTAGGAATTTACCCTAAGAATGCAGCAGCCCAGTTTCAAAAAGACAGGTGCACCCCTATGTTTATTGCAGCACTATTTACAATAGCCGAGAAATGCAAGCAACCTAAGTGTCCATCAGTAGATGAATGGATAAAGAAGATGTGGTACATATACACAATGGAATATTATTCAGTCATAAGAAGAAAACAAATCCTACCATTTGCAACAATATGGATGGAGCTAGAGGGTATTATGCTCAGTGAAATAAGCCAAGCCGGAAAAGACAAGTATCAAATGATTTCACTCATATATTGAGTATAAGAGCAAAGAAAAAAACTGAAGGAACAAAACAGCAGCAGTCTCACAGAACCCAAGAACAGACTAATAGTTACCAAAGGGAAAGGGACTTGGGAAGATGGGTGGGAAGGGAGGGATAAGAGGGTAAAACGGGTATTACGATTAGCAGACGTAATGTTGGGGGGGCATGGGGAGGGCTGTACAACTCAGAGAAGACAAGTAGTGATTCTGTAGCATCTCACTACACTGATTGACAGTGACTGTAATGGGGTTGGTGGGGGGGACCTGATGAAGGGGGTGTAATTTAATCACCATAATATTGCACATGTAATTGTAGATTAATGATACCAAAATAAATTTTAAAAAATTTGTAAAGCTCTTATTCTCCCTAATTTCCTTGCTATGTTAGCCCAATTATTATTGGTTGGGAGGGTGCTGTCTCATCACCAACTCTGATAAGGAGAACTCACATGCACTCCTGAGGTGAAATACTGACAAGATTTTATAAGTGAAGAGGTATGAAGGGCAGCTAACCACCCCAATAGTATCCAGAGGGATGTTTACATGCCAGTAGAGTTCCTCTGGCCTAGAAAGGAAGACTCAGTCTTGAAGCCTATCTAGCCTCCTGTCCTTTACCTTTTTACTTGGCTTGGAGAAAGCTGCCCACAGAATCACTCAGACAGGACTTTAGCTGGCCCTATACAAAGAAGATATTCCTATTCCCTTACTTTGCCAGTAAAACCACTCAGGCAACCCACAAGGGTTCCTTTGTAACTAGGATTACATAAATACATATTATATACCATAGTTACATCATATATAACTACAGAATACCCTTGAGGGTATTTTCTGACTGGGTAAAAACTGTGGATAAGTCTTGCCCCAATGAGAAGGCCCCTGAAAGAAAACCAGCAAAGCTATGAGCAATAATCAAGGGCTTGGATGACAAAATAGAAACTTTCAAGGCCTCAAACACAAACACACAGCTCATTTCCCAAGACACACACACATTTGCTGAGTTTTGGGGTTGTACATGTCTCTCTTAATTCATACATCATGCCATATACAAAATTAACTCCAGATTTAGATATAAATATGAAAAGTAAAATTAGACGGCTTTCAGAGAGTAACATAGGCAAACATTTTCATGACCTCTGAATAAGTGTACATTTCTTAAATAGGACATAAAAAAGGTAACCTTGGAAGAAAATTAATTCATTTACTGTACTATATTAAAATTAAGAACATACATTTATCAAAAGACACCATTTAAAGAGTGAAAAGGCAACCTATAGTGCAGAGTAAGATATTTGTAACTCATATATTTGACAAAAGACTTTTAATCCAGAATATATAAAGAATTCCCCCAATCAGTAAGAAAATGGCAGACCACCTGATAAAAAACTGGCAAAGATTAGAACAAGCACTTCACAGAAAAGTGTATCAAGACCACAAATATACTACACAAATGGTGCTCAAATTCTTTAACCATTTATTTTCATTAGGAAAATGAAAAGCCACAGCGAGAAATTTCTACACACCCACTGGAAGTTTTGAAATAAAAAAGACAAGACAAACTACTTTTTGGAAAAAACAGAACTCTCCTATACTGCTGGAGGAAGAATAAATCAGCATACCTACTTAGAAAAATGATTTGCTATTTGAAGCTGAAGAAATGTATAGTCTATGACCCAGGAACTCCTAGGTATCTATGGATATGTTGGGTATTCACTTTTGTATGTTTACCAAAAGCATGTTCACAGCAGCACTATTTGCAACAACTAAAAATTGGAAATGCTTATAAACAGTAGAATGGATAAAGTGTTATATATTCACACAATAGAATGACATATAGCAATGAAAATGAACCAACTTCTACTACTGAAATAATATGGATGAATCTCAAAATACAATTTTGAGTAAAAGAAGCTAGGCATAAAAGAATATATACTGTATGATTCCATTTACAGGAAAAACAGGCAATAAAAATCTACGTCCTCAGAAATCAGTATACTAGTTACCACAGAGGAAGATACTGAGCACAAGAGTCTGAGTTAGGGGTCTCTGGGGTGCTAGGAATCCTTCATCTCTTGATCTAGGTGATCCTGAACAGGTATGTTAAATAAGTGAGCTACACACTTTTGTTGCATGTATCCACTTTTTGCATAGTGAAGCATATTATATTAAATTAAAAAATTTAAAACCAGCCAACGATCATTATGAATATTTATCTGTTAAATAGATGGAAAAAAAGTTAAACCTAAGAGCAAACAAATAAGCAAAAAAAATCAAAGGAAACTATCAGTACTTGACTATGTAAAGCTTGAGGAACCTATATAAGCACAATTTTAATTTGCCAAAGGATCCAAAGAAAAAGGGTTAACACCAGTAATACACAATGAAAAAGTATAAATTGACATAAATGGACAAAACACATATTTAGGGAAGAAAAAAATTAATGGTTGATAAGCATATCAAAAAGATAGTGCTAAACTCTTCAATAATCAAATATTCAATGTAAAACAATGAAATTTTCATTCATTCCAAATTAGCATTCTTCTAATTATAAGACAATATTGATATGATTAAATAGATAGGCACTTTCCTATCTGTTGGTTTTAATTTAAATTGGTTCTTGAACCAAAATCTCAAGAAACAGTATGGACTCAGGAGCACCTGACTGATATCTATAAATCCCAGTGTCCCAACGAACCATTTTCTTCTGGTCTACTCCTTTTTTTCCTTAGTTACCCTTTCAACTGATAGTTCTGACAATGAATTGGTACTAATCTTGTTTTAAAAAACCTGAAATAATATATCTCTGATAAAATATAGGCAAAAGGTTAGAAAAATATGCTCCAAATTGTTGTAGTAATTCTGAGTCAGGAATATGAGATAATTCACTTTCCACATCATAGTCTTTCTATAATGATTATTTCATACAGATGATTCTATATTATTTCTAAAATAAAAATTATATTTGAATATAACCGTTGAATCACTATGTTGTATACTTGAAACCAACATAATATTGTATAACAGCTACACTTCAATAAAAGAGTATTAATCTTATCTTCATTTATTTCCTAATCCATTCAACAAAAACCTAGAAGATACTACTATGTGTCAGGCCCTGTTCAGGGCAGGACAGAGCAGGCAATTAAGGGCTAAAATGGATGCCAACTTGAGATCCAGCCTCATAGCCAAAGCCTGGGATTCAAGGTCAACTAAGTTTTAAGGCTCTAGGTTCAGGGTTTTGGTAACTATAAAATACCCTAGTTATCATAGTAGGTGTCCCAAAACAAACCAGTTATACAGGCTGCATCAGAGATGTCTGCCCTGTGCAGCAGCATCCACCTCTTCAGCTGAGATTCAGAATGGAACCTCACTCCTGTAAAGAGATCTGACTACCTGGCAAGCCACCAGGATAAAAACTAGAAACCAAAAAGAATAGACACAAGACCCAGGAGCAAAAATTAAGTCACACACAGGCTGTCATCCTAATATCTTCTGACAGACACCCTGTTATTAGAATGGGAAGAAGATATGAACTTGGAAAGGGAGAGTATAGTGTGGAAAATAATAATGATAGTAAACATTTATTGTGTGTGTGGCATTATTCTACATACTTGACATATATTAAACACCTACAACAATGTGATAGGGGAGGTATCTTATTATTTTATTTTTAAAATGAGGAACACAGAGAGTCTGAGGATTTGCCCAAGGCCATACAGCTAATGGTTGGTAAAGCTGGGATCCAAATCTGGGAAGCCTGAGCTTTGTTCTAGGAAGTTCTGTTTATTCACTTTTTCAACAGACATTACTAGGAACCTGCCAAAGACCAGACAATGGAATAAATGCTGTAGATATAATATGAGGCAGATATATATACTGTAGATATATAATATAAATTATAATGTAATAAATATTATATAAATAAAACACAGAGAGCCTCTGCCTTTATGGAAGTACATATATAAATGAAATACCCCATGAGAACATGTCAGTTTTGCAAGACTGCAGAATGGAGTCCATGAGGGAAAGTAGCAGAAGAAGAAGAAAGGAAGACTGGTGAATATTTCTCCAGCAATATCAGTGGGGCTATCAACATTGAAAGAACCTCCCTGTGGAGCTTAATCCTCACAAGATTTCACAGAAGTGCTCACAAAGTTTAGTCATTTGTTTAAACACCACCAGGCTACATTTTTAGCAAAAGAGCAGAACTGAAGCTTTGCTCATTAGATAATTCACTTCAAGGTAGCTTTTGGTAAGATTCAGGTATTATTCTTGTAATAGAACATTGTTGCCAAGGTTGTAGGGACTTAAACAATAAAATTAATTTAACAGTAATAAACTTGTTCTGAGAAGATGGCAGTACCTGCAAGCTCCCTCTGTAAAAGAACTCAGTGCAGTTAGAACAGATGAACAGTCTCTTTAAAGTAAACGGGGGCTCTCACACCACAGCATGGAGGGTGTAAGATCTTGTTAGTTGCTTGACTTGAGAGCATGGCTTAGCAGATTAGTATACAGTTCTTGCTGGCTGTACCTCCAATGTTTTTTTAAGTATCAGAAACTTAAAACAATAATTGACCTTCTAAAGATGGAAAGCAGTCTTCTTCAGCAAAGGATAACACAATATCATGTTCTACCTATGGTCTCTTTCCATGAATTTACTCCAGGGATTTGCCTAGTCCCCAAAGGAAATCACCAAAGAAGGCTTGGAAGGGATGTTTTTTTATACTGGGAAAGAAGATTAAAACTTTTGTGTTCATTTCTTATATATGACTTTTTTTTGGAGAGTTTTCCATACTCCCTTCCCATTTATTGAGGGGAAGACACGTAAGGTGGTGTATAATCCAGTGACTGGTGCGGTACCTAATAATAACGCTTTGCCTCTGTATGGTGCTCTAGAGTTTGTCAAGGTCTTTGATGTAGACAGCCTCGTGTAATCTTTATAGCAACCTTATAATGTAGATATTATTTTATTATAATCAACATTTCATAGATGGATAAAATGAGGTTCAAGAGAGATAAGTAACTTACCCAGGGTCACAAACTACTTAAGTGCCAGAACCAACGCTTGAGTTTACTAACTCTAATGACTTCAAGTGCAGAACTCTTTCCATGAAACTACAACTTTCTATTGCACAATATTTAGTTATAACAAGTGAAAAATCTTGGATTTTAATTGTGATATGGAGGTTGTATGGCCTTGGTAAATCATGTAGCATAGTCCTTTTAGCAGCAAAGGAAGTATAATAACAATAGTATATTAATAAATCTCAAATCTGTTCACATCTACTCCTTAAATATTCTTGATAAATAGCACATATGCAGATGCTCTAAAATTCATGCCATTTGGATTCAGATCACATTAAATGATTGCTTTAATATCATACACATTTAAAAAATTATCTTTATGACTAATATTAAAATCTATTGTAACATAATGAAAAAAGTTATAAATATATCTACCATATTACACAGTCATTCCATCCCTAGGTATTTACATAAAATATGAAAGACTTGTATAGAAATGTTCATAGCAACTTTATTGGTAAAGTCTGAAAACCAGAAACAAACCAAATGTCTATCCAAAGGTAAATGGATAAATAAATTGTGCTATATCCATGCAGTGAGGCTACCTGACAACAAAAAGGAATTTATTGATATATGCAACAATATGGATGAATCTTAAAATAATTATATTGAGTGAAAGAAGCCATGCAAAAAGAATTCTTACTATATGATTCTTTTATATAAAAATCTAGAAAATGAAGATCAATCTGTAGTGTTAAAATATAGATTAGTGGTTGCCTGAGGATGGAGTGGTAAACATGGAGGGGGACGAGCTTGAGAAAACATTTGGGAGTAATGAATGTGTTCATTATCTTGGTTTTGCAGATCACAGATAAATAGATGTCAAAACTTATCAAAGTATATCAAAATCAAAGTATACATTTAAACCCTGTGTAATTTCTTACATGTCAACTATACATCAGTGCAACTTTGGAAAACAAAGTATTTGAGTTGTAAGTGTAAATGTCGGCTACATAGCAGTCTTCCACTCACCTATTACAATTTCCCTTAAAAAATACTTTAAAAGACCAGGAATAAAGCAAGGGGAAACATCTTTTAGCAAAAATAATAAATAGGTTTGACAGCCAGCATACTGACAGAACTTAGGAAAGCTTCCCATTAGTTAAAAATCTCATACAATAGGAAGCATTGTAAGTGACAGTAAATATGTTTTGCTACCTAAAATAGAGCAAATTTGCAGGTAAGAGAGTCAGGGAGTCATTTTGTCCCTCAATTTCTGTTTCGTTTGGTCTTGGAAATCTGCAGTCTGTGATAATCCAAACACCAGGAAAAGATACAGTGCATTATACCTCAAATCCTAGAAATTACAATGATACACTGTATCCTAACTTTTAAAACTCCATAGGCATTGGTGGAGATAGGAGAAGTTTTGGGTATTCTCAATTTGCAAAATAAGAAAATCAGGCAGTTAAGGCTATCATCTTTATCCAGAAAAGTTCACTGAATCAAAATGAAATCAAGCTAAGAACTGTGCACATCATCTTTCCAAGTGAAAATCCCTGTAGAAGATTCTACATATAAATGGACAATGGGAAAGATTAAGTACATATCACAAATGATGACTCCTGAGACATACTGGGTGTGGATGTCTTTACTCGAAGTGAAATAAGAAAAACTGTCAACTTGTGAAAAAAAAGTGGCAAAAAAGGCAAAGGGAAGATCACCAACAAAACTCATTAAAGGATTATAACACTGAAAATGACTTACTAAATCATACAGAAAAATTTAGAAAATGTTTGGGACCATCAACAGATAAAAAAAGATATGGTAGAGTAGAGACATCTAGCTGTCCATCAAAATTTCATGTTTCTTTTCCATAGAATAGAGTTGTTGCTGCCCAGCTAGGTCTACATTTCCCAGAACCTCTTGCACTGAAGTATTGCTGTGCAACTAATTTGTGACAATTTGGAATGTGAGTGCCAGTGATGTGTGTTACTCCTAGGCTAGAATTTCTAGGTTGGATCTCTCCACCTTCTATTTCCCTTCTACTTGTTAAATACAGAGTGTGCTGGGGCTCTCTGAGATAACAGAATCACAAAATTAAAAGCACTTGGGTCTCTAAAGCAAGATGTGAAGAAGAGCTGCCTGCTAACCAGGAATCTGCATTGGATTGTTACATGAATAAGAAAAAGAACTCTATTGTGCTTAGGTTCTGAAATAATAAAGGTGATTTGTAACAGCAGTTAGTGGTACCTTAAAAAACTGAACAAAAAGCCACAAGGATAGAATAACCAGACAGGAAATACTAACAGGGTGAGATGCAACAGTAGAAATAAAAAAAGGAAAATAAAAAGAATTTGACACTAAAAGGAGTGTAAGGAAGCAAAAAGTGTAAATAATATTGTTAAAATATCCAATGGGGATCATAAAAAAATAGGAAAAAAGAGAATATTGCTTAAATATGACAAATGAACTACAGATAAAGGTTGAGAGTAGTCTTCCAGAATGCAGCTGAAAGGGAAAAACATAAATTGAAAGCAATGAGAGAGAATATAATATTGAGGGCAGAGAACATGAATTATACATCAAACCAAGAAAGAAGACAAGAACCGCTCTAACAAAAGTAATAATAAAGACATAACTGAAGAAAACTTCCAGGATAGAAAAAAGGACAAATATGCAAACTATTTCTAACAGAATTAAGAGAATGAAAACTTCCATGAAGATATTTTTCTAGCAATATGTTTGAATTATAATGATGAAGAAAACATATTTATAAGCTCATGGGGAGGAGAATACAATAAGCAATAAAGTAATGGCAGTTTTATGTTTCTCCTCTTCCAGATGAAATGTTAGAAAACAATGAAGCAAGAAATAATGAGTACTGTCAGGAAGAGCTTGTGTTTCAAAAGCTTTTTGCCCTATTTTCTTCTCTATACCATACTGCCTTACATAAAACTAAAATAATTAGAGTATAAGTGTATGTTCTTCAATAGACAACATATGCAGAATATTTTCAATTAGTCTTATAAAGCTAGTAATATTTTATAAAGCACAAATATTTTCATGTGTTAATAATTTTCTAATTGCAGAAGTACTACATATAAAGTTATTTCTTTATCTGGATGATATTTCAAGAACATAGCTAATCTATTATTTACTAATAAGAAGGCATTTAAAAAATGCAGGATTCAAAGCTTCTTTCAGATCAACTCAAGTTATGGAAATATGTTAATGACAAAAACCTGATAGTGCCTTAAACACTTTTATTCAAAATCTTGTTTTAAAATTGTTATCTTTGGCCCAAATTTAGTGTGTCCCACATTTATACAACTAACTGTGGAAACAACATTTCTCTTAATTAACAATACTTGTGATGGAAATATATTATCAAGATTGTCACTGAAAATTTGATGCCAATATAATGCAAATCAAACATCAATATGTTGGAACACGTGGGAAAATTAAGGCGTTTCAAACAAACACAGTACTAAGTGTGAAGTTTAAATCTAATAAAAAATGTAAATTAAGAAGCACTTCTTTCATGCCAAGGTAAATATTTTGGTGAATTGATGATACAAAACTCTTGTAAGGTATGAAAAGTAGTTAGCAAATGTTAGTACTTATATTACTTTGGTATAATTCTAAATGAAAATTAATGTGGTTTTAGGAATTATGCAATCTATTGGTTGAAATATTTTATTTATTTCCGAACATTTTGCCAAACAAACTGCAGTCATATTAACCTGCTTGAAATTTTCTATCAGAATTTACCATATATACCCTAATCCAATCCAGTGGTTACCCCTCCTCCCTGTGGAGAAAGTGAAGATTCCTATGACCAGGATTCTCACCTGACTCTGGTTGGCTAGCTCACTGCACACATATGAGCAATACGTTGTTATTGACTCTCTGTATATAAGGAGCTCCACCCAGTGCTCTGGGCTGCACAGCTGTGGGAGAGCAGAGACTGGAGTGGTGGCAGTCCTGAGGACAGAGACTGAGATGGCTGGGGGATGAGAGACCCAGAGGCAGAGACAGGCTTCCTGAATGAAGACTTGTTCTGAGTGGATAGGATTCTAGTGATTGACCTGCCATCATGGGAATAAAGTTGGGTGTAAACCCTTTCATCCCAAGACCGTTCCATTGTCATTTTTTCAGTCTCACTGAATTCATAGTGAACTTGTTCAGGGCAGAAACACATTGGCAAGACGCTCCCTATGGTATACTACAGCTCCAACAATATCAATAGGATTAGAATTTGAATACAGTGAAGCAAGACTCAAGATTAAAGCTGAGATTCAGAATGGCCATTTTTTTCCAATTCCAAAACAAGAGATGGAGAGAGACAGCACTGTGCTTGAAGCACAATTCCACAAATTCTACGGTGCTAGGAACGTTATTTCACCTCTTTAAGCTTCACTTCCTTCATCTGTTAAATAGAAATACTACTATTTAACTGATAGTGTTTATGAGGATTTATAATATCTGTAAGGCACCTAGTATAATGCTTGGCTCATGGTAAGCACTTAATGTATTTACAGATATCATTTTAATAAAAAATGTATTGCAATTACAAATATTCCGTATTCTGCATTTTTCTAAAAAGAGACTAAAGAAATCTATATTTCTATGTAAAAATCTCTCAATTAATCTACCAAACCATGAATTTTGTTAGCAGCTCTCATTTTTGTTATAAGGGTTTTATCTTGCCAGTGAGCTTCAGCCCTGGGCAAGTTCACTATAGATTCAATGAGACCGAGTGTGGGAAAGTTGGGTTTCCTATGGCCAGGATCCTCGCTGAACTTAAACCACTTGTTGATGTAACTGGCCTGCTGCTAGACTACTGCTTCCAAACCCATAGGCAATAAGCTATTATTGCACTATATAGAGAGCTCGGCCGGGTATTCCGGACAGAGGCAGAGACATTAGTGCTCGACCTACTTCCAGGAGAACAAGCCAGGTAATAAACCCTTTCACCCCAAAGAAATGTTCTATTATCATTTCTTTGGTCACACTGAATCCATAGCAAATTTGTTGGAAGCTGAAACCCATTGGCAAGAAAATTGGCATAGTCGGCAGGATTCATTGTAGACCAAGGAAAAAGACAGGCTGCCCTTATGGGAGGGGTGCTTCAGCGGGCTGCCCCTATGAATGGGAGATGGTGGATTGTTCCCCAGTGGGTATGTGGTCTGAGGTGGCTTGCCTTCTAGAGGACTGGGCCCCATCCCAGGACTGGAGGCAAGTGGAGATGATACCTGAGGCAGTAAGGATAGCCCCTGGTATAGTAAGTAGGTCTTTTGAGAGACAGAGTGCCCGTGAGACAGTGAGGACTGTGGATGGGTTGTTTATCACAGTGTTAAAAAAATCTACAGAAGAAAAGGACATGCTCCTGAAAAAGACCCAAGAAATGGGGGCACAAGAACACAAGCTGCAAACTGCTCTGGATTCACTGAAAAAGGAAATGGCATTGATGCGAGAGGAGGCAGCACGAGAATGCTGGCAGGTAGCGAGGTGCTGTTGCAGAAATAAAAGATTCCTTACAGAACGAGACAGCAGCACTGCCAGGTGCTCTGAAGGAGGAAAAGGCCATCAAGGAAAAAGACAAACTCCTGAGGGAGGCTGAGGCAGAGGTGGCATGCATACACCAGCTGCAAAGCATTGAGGTGAAGGTAAGAGAGCTGATGAAGACTGGGCTAGCATTGCTGCGAGGCACTGTAGAAAAGGCAAAGGAGAGTATGCAATCGGGGGAGGGGAGAGAAAGGTGCCATCAGCCACAGATATGGAGGAGCTGGGGAAAGATGAAGAGGTGGTGCTGGAGGCACTGACCCCTCCTCTACTGAAAGCATTCCCAGTGGTTGCAAAGAAAATAAAAACCCAGCAGCCAAGAGTTCCCGAAGGAGAGGTGCAGCCCCCTCCCCAGGTCATGGAGCACTCTATGGTCCACCCCTATACTCAGGCTTAGCTGGCGAATATGGGCTCCCAGTTTAGGCAGAAGCCCTCAGTGTCAATATCAGCTTAGGGACTTAAGGATGGATGGAATTGTTCTGTTGGGATCATAGATGGGAAAGCTGGCTTACCTGACAATTCAGTCTGCCTTGAGGCAGTGGTTACAAAGTGCATATCAGACCCCAGGAAATCACTCCTTCCTTAATTGGCTTATGGATGCACTTCGTGCTGTGTGGCCCAATCCGGGTGATCTACCATCCTCTTCTGCTAGATGGCAGACATGCTGAGCTCCAACAGGTGTTATGAGAGCTAGGCATGAGAAATGCCATCTGTATTCCATAGAATTATGACTCAGATGAAGAGACTTTCACTACTGGGATGAGAAATATTGTGCTTCAAACACCTCCCACATTCCTTTTTGGGTCTCTAGTGGCCGTTCTTTCCCCTCACTTAGGGCAGCTCATAAGGGAGGTGACATGTAGAGTAGCAGACTTAGGAGAGGTTGAAGCAATGAGAACATGGAAATAAATAAGGTATTCTACTCACAAGAAGAATTTAAAAGGACATATTGAAGGTTACAAGGACCCAGATGTGGGTTAATTTAATATGGGCAGGAGCACATGGAAGGAAATTAGACGGGAAGCCAAATAGGATTTTACTGGAACTATGGCAACAACTGAAACCAGAGCAGCAGTTCCAGCCATTAAGACCAAAGAGGCAGAGGTCAGAGACAGAGTCACAAGTCCTTCCTGTGTCTTTGCAAGACTTCCTGCTGGAGAGTGAGCCAACCTCACTCAAGCCCACACAGGAAGATGAGTGGGGAACACGGTTCAACTGAGGGGAAGGTTGAGGTACCTGCCCTGAGGGACTGGGGGAGACTTAAGACCACATATTGAAATAGCTATCCTTTGGTCCCCAGTGAACATACAATGTATCCTGCCTCTGGTAGACACAGAGGCTGAATGTTCACTGATTCATGGTAGCCCTGATTGGTTCCCCCAGAACCCCCACTATCTTAGATGGATATGGGGTAAGGCTATCAGAATGAAACAAGCCCAAATCCCTTTGGGATTAGTGCGTCTACCCCCAAAAGAATATATTGTGTCTATTTCTCCTGTCCCTGAGTATATTTTGGGGATTGATATCCTGCAGGGTCTATGGTTGCAGGCCACTGCAGCTGAGTTCAGACTGAGAGTACGTGTGGTAAAGGCAGTTCTGAGGGGACATGCTAGGCGCCCATCCATAGCTTTGCCTGTGCCTTGGCAGGTGACTAATACCAAACAATACAAACTGCCTTGAGGGCATAAAGAGATTGCAGAAACTCTCCACGAAATGGAAAAAGCCTACCCATAGTCCTTTCAATTCCCCAGAATGGCCAGTACAAATAGCAAGATGGGTCCTGGCATATAACTGGATTATAGAGAACTGAATAAAGTCATAACCCCTATGCATGCTGCCATCCCCTCTACTGCAGACCTGACATATACCCTCAATCACAAACTAGGAACATACCATTATGTTGTAGATCTTGCTAATGCCTTCCTTTCCATTAACATTGAGCAGGAAATTCAGGAATTGTTTGCCTTCACATGGTAAGGCAGGCAATGGACTTTCACTGTCCTTCAACAGGGATACCTCCATGGCACCACCATCTGTCATGGACTTGTAGCCCAGGACTTGGCAGCATGGGAGAAACCGCCAGTTATGTGGCCAGCTGTACCACTACATTGATGATATCATCCTCATGTCTGATTCTCTTTCAGATCTAGAAGGTGCAGCACCTAGACCACTACAACATCTACAGGAGAAAGGCTGGGTTGTGAACAGTACCAAGGTTCAGGGACCTGCTTTGCCTGTCAAATTCTTGGGGGTAATCTGGTCAGGTAAGACCAAAGTTATACCAGAAGCAGTCATAGATAAAGTCCAGGCCTTTCCTACCCCTACAACCGTAGCATTGCTACAGGTGTTTTGAGGTCTTCTAGGCTCCTGGACAGTGTTTATCTCACTCTTGGCACAAATTCTGAAGTCCTTATACCGGTTGGTATGAAAGGGCATCAGGTGGGACTGGGATGAGACATGTGCGTCTGCCTTTACTACAGAAAAACGGACAGTCAAGGCCATGCAGGCCTTCAGTGTGATAGACTCATCAAGGCCCTGTGACCTGAATGTTCATGTGACTGAAGACAGTTATGTCTGGGGTCTCTGGCAGTGGCTTGAATGAACTTGCCAACTTATTGGATTCTGATCACAAGTCTGGAAAGGGGCAGAGGTATGATATACTTTGATAGAAAAGCAACTGGCTGCCGTGTATCATGCCTTGCTGGCTACAGAACCCATCACTGGAATGGCCCTGATAAAGGTAATAACCACCTATCCCACCTTGGAGTGGGTCCGAGACTGGACCCAAAAGCCAAGGAGTGGTGTGGCACAAATGCCCACACTGGACAAGTGGGGTGCTTACCTGCAGCAGTGTAGTGCCCTTTCTAGTAGCCCCTTCAGTGAAGAACTCCAACGCTTATTGGGGCCAGTGGCATACACTAGTGAAAAGCAGGAAGAACTTGCTTTTAAACCATTAGTAGCAGAGAGTCCCTATTGGGAGGGAAAGGCCCCTATACACGAAGGTGTGTGGTACACAGACGGCTCCAGCCTTGGGCAGCCCCCAAAATGGAAGGCCATAGCTTTCCATCCTGAGACTGAGACAATATGGATGGAAGATGGTGAAAGGAAGAGCAGCCAATGGGCAGAGTTGTGGGCTGTGTGACTTGTGATCAGCCAGGAGCCCTCCCCTATAGTTGTCTGCACTGACAGCTGGGCTATTGGGGCTTGACCCTGTGGCTACCAACCTGGTACCATGCCAACTGTCTGGTTGATCACCAACCCCTTTGGGGGCAAGAATTGTAGCAAGACTTATAGGCCTGTGGTCAGACTGAAATAATTTCAGTATGCCATGTGACAGGTCATTTGCCACTGGCATCCCCAGGAAATGATGAAGCAGATAAATTGGCCCAGATACGTTGGTTAGAAGGAAAGCCTATCTCTGATATAACCCAATGGTTACATCAGTGTTTGTTGCATGAGGGGCAAAAGACAATGTGGGCTGTAGCCCGTTGGTGGGGCTTGCCTTTGACCTTTGAAGAAGTTAGTAGAGCCTGGCAGGAGTGTGTTATATGCTCTAAAAGGGACTTACACCGAGTTCCACAGCAACATGAGACAATAGCTAAGGGGCCTATACCCCTCATCAGGTGGCAGATAGACTATATTGGGCCTCTACCTGTGTCAGAAGGATATAGGTATACCATGACTTGTGTGGACACAGCTACTGGACTTCTGGTTGCTTTTCCTACCCGTTGTGCAGACCAGCAGATGACCAAAAGAGGCCTGGAGCCTATGGCCGACCACAGGTAATTGAGAGTGATCAGTGCACCCATTTTACTGGATATACACTGCAAGAATGGGTGCGACAGCTGGGAATCAAATGGAAGTTTCATGTGCCATACAATCCTACCACAGCAGGCATGATAGAGAGGCACAGTGGCTTGTTAAAATCCAGACTAAAGTCAGATACCAAGTCTCTGGGGATGATCAGTCTGCTTATTGATTGTGCTATGGTATTTGAACAAGAGACCCTGAAAGGGATCCCTGAGCTCCATAGACATGTTAAAACATATGGCTGGCTCCCCTATACACCTGCAAGTACAAACCAAGGAAGAATCACTGAAGATAAGGTTTGGCCACCAGAATAATATCTTGCTGCCAACACCAACTGCGCTGAATCCTGGAGACTCCACTGAGTGGACATGGCCTTGGACCTTTTGACACATGGATCAATGATGGCTGGCTCTCTTGGCACCTTGGGTACAAGGCCTGGTAGCTGGCCTCGTGTGTATTCCTGGAATAACAGCAGAGTGGCCCCCAAAGGTCACAGTAGTATATCCTGAACGGCCAGAAGGTAGGAGCATCTTACCAGGGAGTTTTGTTTTATCATTATGGCCAGTGCATGCACCTCCAGTAGCACTATATATAGACCCTTCAGTAACCCCCACGGGGAGAGGAGTAAAAGTATAGTATACTAGACTTGGACGGGACCCCCTTTCTGCTACAGTCCTATCACAGGACCACTCTTGTTGCATCCTACCTGTTGGACAAGATTTGCCTATATCTATATCACTAAAACATGTGTCTTAATACCGCTAAGGTCTTTGTGGATTGGGAACTTCCTCTGGCTTGAGGATTATTATAATTTTTTACCTGTTTCAAAATCTTGTTGTATCTTAATTTTTGTTATTATCTCTAAGTTGTTGTTAGCCATTGTTGCTATTGTGGAATCTGGTTACAGTGCTCCAGCTTTCTTGCACGGGGACCATTGCGGAAGATTGAGAGCATGTAGATTGTAAGGCCAGAATCCTGGAGGGGTGGAGTGTGGGGCAGTTGGGGTTCCTATGGCCAGGATCCTCACTGAACTTAAACCACTTGATGATGTATCTGGCCTGTTGCTAGGCTACTGCTTCCACATCCATAGGCAATAAGCTAGTATTGCACTATATAGAGAGATCTGCCCAGTGCTCTGGGCAGAGGCAGAGATACTAGTGCTCAACCTACTGCCAGGAGAACAAGCCGGGTAATAAACCCTTTCACCCCAAATAAATGTTCTACTGTCATTTCTTTGGCCACACTGAATCCATAGTGAACTTGCTGGGGGCTGAAACCCATTGGCAAGACACCAAGGAATGACAATGGAATGTTTTGGGGGTGAAAGGGTTTATACCCAACTTTATTTCCACAGTGGCAGGTCAATCACTAGAATCCCATCCCCTCAGAGCAAGTCTTCATGCAGCAAGCTGGTCTCTGTCTCTGGGTCTCTCTACCCCCACAGCCTTTTCAGTCTCTGTCCTCAGTGCTGCCACCACTTCGGTCTCTGCTCTCCTGCAAGCATGCAGTCATGCAGCCATGCCACCATGTCCCCTAGAGCACTGGCAAGAGCTCTTTATATATAGAGTCAATAATGACATATTACCCATACATGTGTAGTGAGCTAGCCAATCAGGACCAGGTGAGAATTCTGGCCATAGGAACCTTCACTTTATCCATGCTCCACCCCTCCAGGATTCTTGCCTCTCAATCTATGTGCCCTCAATTCTCTGTAATGGTCCCCTGTGCAAGGAAGCTGGAACATTTTTAAAGAACCATGGGTGGGCCTTCTCCAGCCTCTCCAGTAGAAAGTTTTGCAGACACACAGGCTCATCCTGTTGCTTTATATCTGACTTCTGCTTCATCCTCAGTGGCCAGAACCACTGCTCTGGTCTCAGTTGTTGTCTTTTGGCTTGAGCCTGAGCACAGAAGCAGAGCAGGGAGTGCTCCACAACCTGAGGAGGGGGCTGCACCTCTCCTGCAAGAACCCATGGTTGCTGAGTCCTTCAGGCTTTCCATCAACTGTCAACCAGGTGGGGTGTCAACCAAGGAGGTGCTGATGCCTCTGGCACCAACAGAGCCTCCACCCCCATGTTTGTCAAAACTCTGCTCCTCCATTTCTGCGGCTGACGGCTCCACTACATCCTTCACCTGCCCCACAGCACCTGGCAGCCTGCATTCGTATGCTGATTCTTCTAGTGCCTCTGCTTCTTGGGCTGCTGCTCCTTCTCATGCTGCTTCCTCTCGGGCTACCAAGCCATCCTTTGCCATTTCCACAGCACTTAATAGTGATGCCATTTCAGTCACCAACAAAGTTTTTACCTCCTCAATGGCACCTCGCAGCTCACATTCTCGTGCTGCCTCTTCTCATGCTTTCTGCAGGAGGGCGTCTTTCTCCCTTACAGCCTTTTCTCAATATTGTGAGAAGAAAACTCCCCACTGTTCCTGCCACCTCATGAATACCCTATTTCTCTAGGGAATTCCCTATTTTGCTGAAGGCCAACTTTAATGCTTCAGGTGTTGCCTCCACCCCTTCCCAGTCTTGGGGCAGAGCCCAGTCCTCTAGGAGGCAAGCCACATCGGACCACATGTCCACTCGGGGACGCTCAAATGTCTCCCAATCCATAGGGGCAGCCCACTGAAACACTCCTCCCATGAGGGCAGCCTGTTCTTTTCCTTAGTCAACAAAGAATTCCGCCATCTATCGCCAATTGTCTTGCCAATGGTTTTCAGCCCCAGGCAAGTTCACTATGGGTTCATTGAGACTGAGGAATGACAATGGAATGTACTTGGGGTGAAAGCATTTATGCCCAACTTTATTCCCATGGTGGCAGGTCAATCCCTAGAATCTTGCCCACTCAGAGCGAGTCTGCATGCAGCAAGCCTGTCTCTGCCTCTGGGCCTCTCTGCCCCTGCAGGCTGTCTCAGTCTCTGTTCTCAGTGCTGTCACCACTCCAGTCTCATCTCTGCTCTTGTGCAGCTGTGCAGCCATGCCACTGTGTCCCACAGAGAACCGGGAGGAGCTCTTTATATAGAGTCAATAATGACATTTTTCCCACACATTTGAGCTAGCTAACCAGGACCAGGTGAGAATCCTGGCCATAGCAATCTTCACTTTATCCACAGATTTCTAAAAGGAACACTCTCCAAAAATGTACAATTCTTTAAGTAAAATAATTTTAATGACAGTAAAAACCCAATGTCACTTTAAAAGTAAATTAAATCAATATACCCATCAAGTGGACCTTTCTAAAATCAGATGCCTATGAAAGTCAATAAAATTGGTCTTCTCATTCATCTATGCCTTCTTGTTTTTTCTTAAAAAGAATTTGCTCCTTGAGAGCAGGAAATCTGTTGTGTATACCCTGTATACCTCATACCTAGAAAATACCCAGCACATAGGAGGCATGCAAATAATGCTTATTGAATTAATGAACTGAAAGTTTATTTTAATGGCCTACAAAGATGGTCTATATAAGTAATCACTACAACTTATAATGCTAAACCAATGCACAGAAATTGATAATAGCTAAAATATTTAGGTCTTAATATTAGTCACTAAGTTAACAATTTCAAATATATTATCTCATTTAATACTCATGATAACCCTGTGAAATAGATCCTAATATCTTCGTTTTATAGATGAGGAACTGGAATTACTAAGAGGCTTGGTATTTAATTGTCCAATTATTGGACCAATTACTTACTTACTTAATTAATTTCTATCTTATAAATGAGTCAAAATTTGAACACATGAAGTTTTAGTCAAAAGCCTGTAGAAATAACCACTATACTATAGCTACCCCAAACACTCACTTTTGGTATAGTAAAAAGCACCTCATACCTGAAATAAGAAGCCCCAGGTTCCTGACTTCTATCACTAACAGGCTTTGTGAACTTAGGCAAGATTCTCTCAGCTGCTTTGGTTGCTTCATTTGTAAAATAGAAATAAAGATACTTATTATATAACTATCAAAAGAAGGACATAGTTCTGAAAAACAATATGTTATATAAGAAAGCATTTTACAAACTGTATTTTCAGATATTGCTAAAGAAGCTTTTGTTTTCCTTAGCATATGTAGATTTATCCCTATGTGGATAAAATGAGAGTTCCTGTGGCCAGGATTCTCACTTGGCCCTGGATGATTAGCTCACTGCACACCTGTGGGCAATACATGGCTGTTGAGTCTATGTAAAGAGCTCTGCCCAGTGCTCTGGGCACGACACAGTGGCACGGCTGCAAGGCTGCAGGAGAGCAGAGAAGAGGCTGGAGTGGTGGCAGCGCTGAGGACAGAGGCCCAGAGGACAGCTGTGCGGGACAACGATTGTGCAGAGAGGCCCAGAGGACGGCTGTGCAGAAGACTGTGCAGAGAGGCCCAGAGGATGGCTATGTGAGACAAATGTGCAGACAGAGGAGCCCAGAGGCAGAGACCGGCTTGCTGCATACAGACTTGCTCTCAGTAAGTGGGATTTCAGTGACTGACCTGCCACCTGGAAAGAAAGTTGGGTATAACCCTTTCACCCCAAGAACAGTTTTGCTGTCAATTTCTTTGGTCACATTGAATCCATAGCGAACTTGCCTGGGGCTGAAACCCATTGGCAAAACACCCTACAATATATAAAATATAGATAAGGAAAGACGATAAGCACAAATATTATAAGGAAATAACAGCATGGAATATACTTTTGTAAGCCTTGTAGGAAAATATTGCTGTTCAGAAAAAGTTAAATAACTGCCTTGTCAATGGATTTCAGCCCCGGGCAAGTTTACTATGGATTCAATGTGACCAAAGAAAATGACAGTAAAACCATCTTGGGGTGAAAAGGTTATACCCAACTTTATTTCCACAGTGGCAGGTCAGTCCCCAAAATCCCGTTCACTCAGAACGAGTCTGCATGCAGCAAGCCAGTCTCTGCCTCTGGGCCCCTCTGCCCGCACAGCCATCCTCTGGGCCTCTGTCCTCGGCGCTGCCACCACTCCAGCCTCTACTCTGCTCTCCTGCAGCCCTGCAGCCATGCCACCGTGTCGTGCAGAGCACTGGGTGGAGCTCACTATATGGAGTTAATAGCAATGTATTTCCCACATATGTGCAATGAGCTAGCCAACCAAGGCTAGGTGAGAATCCTGGCCACAGGAACTCTCATTTTATCCACAATAACAAACTTTTAAATCTGCACAAACCTTCAAAGTTTTACAGTTTTTCCACTCAATAAAGTTCATATAAAACAACTTCATTCCAATTTAGTGATACCAAGCTGAACTATAAATAAAATAATGCCTTAAATTTACATGCATAAAAGATCTTTAAAATCCATTACTTTATTACAGTAATACTTTAAGTATCAATATCTCTGAAATTAAATAACAGGAGTGAAGAAAAAAAGAACGAAGACAGGGAAGACCAAAAGACATGGATTTTTGTCCTGCTTTGCCTTTTACTTTCTATGTGTCCTTGAGCAAGTTACTTAATCTTTCTGAACATCAGTTTCCTTATCTGTTAAGTGCAGATAATACTAGTAACTGGTGTGTTGTGCAGATGAAATATCATAATTTATATTTGGCGCATTATAAATCAAAGCCCATTTTAGGGATTCAATAAGCGGTAGTGTTATCATTATCATTAGTTCATACAGCTGAGTAAATTGAAGCCCAAGGAGTTACTACTTTTTCAAGGTCACACAATTAGTATATAGAACACCTAGGACAAGAATTCATATCCTCTAACTCTTAATCCAGCTGTGGATAAAATGAGAGTTCCTGTGACCAGGATTCTCACTGGCCCTGGTTGACTAGCTCACTGCACACCTGTGGGCAATACATTGCTGTTGACTCTATATAAAGAGCTCTGCCCAGTGCTCTGGGCACGACATTGTGGCACGGCTGCAAGGCTGCAGGAGAGCAGAGAAGAGGCTGGAGTGGTGGTAGTGCCGAGGACAGAGGCCAAGAGGTCGGCTGTGTGGAACAACCGTGCAGAGAGGCCCAGAGGATGGCTGTGCAGAACGACTGTGCAGAGAAGCCCAGAGGATGGCTGTATGGGATGACTGTGCAGAGAGACCCAGAAGACAGCTGTGTGGGACAGCTGTGCAAGCATAGGGGTCCAGAGGACGGCTGTGCAGACAGAGGGACCCAGAGGCAGAGACTGCCTTGCTGCATGCAGACTTACTTTGAGTGAATGAGATTTTAGTGACTGACCTGCCACCTGGAAATAAAGTTGGGTATAACCTTTTCACCCCAAGAACATTTTGCTGTCAGTTTCTTTGGTCACATTGAATCCATAGTGAACTTAGTTAGGGATGAAACCCAATGGCAAGACAATTGGCAGAAGTCGGCAGGGTTCATTGTTGATCAAGGAAAAAGACAGGCTGCCCTTACAGGAGGGGTGCTTTAGCGGGCCACCCCTGTGAATGGGGAGACAGTGGATTGTCCCCCAGTGGATATGTGGTCTGAGGTGGCTTGCCTCCTAGAGAACTGGGCCCCACCCCATGACTGGAGGCAAGTGGAGGCGACATCTGAGGTGGTAGGGGTGGCCCTTGGTATAGTAAGTAGGTCTTTTGAGAAACAGAGTGCCTGTGAGGCAGTGGCGACTGTGGGTTGGCTGGTTCTCAGAGTATTAAAAAGGTCTACAGAAGAGACCCAAGAAATGGCAGCATGAGAATGTGAGCTGCAAACTTCTGTGGATTCCCTGAAAAAGGAAATGGCATTGATGTGAGAGGAGGTGGCACGAGAACGCCGGCAGCAAGGTGCCATTGGAGAGGTAAACAATCCCTTAAAGAATGACACAGCAGTGTTTCCAGGTGCTCTGAAGGAGGAAGAGGCCATCAAGGAAAAAGACAAACTCCTGAGGGAAGCACATGCAGAGGTGGCATGAGAAGGTCAGCTGTGAAGCATTGAGGTGAAGGTAAGAGACCTCCTGAAGACTGAGGTAGCATTGCTGTGAGGCACAGTAGAAAAGGTAAAAGTTTAGCAGAGGAGGCACTCAGGGGAGGGGAGAGAAAGTTTCCATCAGCCCCAGAAATGGAGGAGCTGGGGAAGGATGAAGGGGTGATGCCAGAGGCACTGGCCCCTCTGTACTGAAAGCACACCCAGTGGTTGTAAAGGAAAAAGACCCAGCAGCTGGAAGTTCCCCAAGAAGAGGAGCAGCCCCCTCCCCAGGCCGTGGAGCACTCTATGGTCCGCCCCTATACTCAGGCTGAGCTGGTGGATTTGGGCTCCCAGTTTAGGCAGAAGCCCTTGGGGTCAATATCAGCTTGACTCCTGTGTCTGTGGGACTTAGGGGTGGATGGAATTGTTCTGTAGGGGTCAGAGATGGGAAAGCTGTCTTCCCTGACAATGCTGCCTGCCTTGAGGCAGTGATTACAAAATGCACATCAGACCCCAGGGAGTCACACCCTCCTTGATTGCGTTATGGCTTCACTTCGGGCTGTGTGGCTCAATCTGGGTGATCTACCATCCTCTCCTGTTAGCAGACGTATGCTGAGCTCCAACAGGTGTTATGAGAGCTAGGCATAAGAAATGCCTTCTATAGTCCAGAGAATTATGACCCAGATGAAGAGATTTTCACTACCAGAATGAGAAATATTGTACTTCAAATGGCTCCTACATCCCTCTTTGGGTCTCTAGTGGCCATTCTTTCCCTTCACTTAGGGCATCCCATAAGCGAGGTGACACAGACTTAGGAGAGGCTGAATCAGTGAGAACCTGGAAAGAAATAAGACCTGTTACTCACAAGAAGAATTTACAGGGCCCCTTGAAGGTTACGAGGACCCAGATATGGGTTGATTTAATACGGGCAGGAGTAGATGGAAGGAAATTAGATGGGAAGCCAAATAGGATCTTACTGGAGCTATGGCAACAACTGAAACCAGTGCAGCAGTTCAAGCCATTAAGACTAAAGAGGCAGAGGTCAGAGACAGAGCCACAAGTCCAGCTTGTGTGTCTGCAAGACTTTTTGCTGGAGAGACTAGAGAACAATGTTCAAGCTTCCTTGCACAGGGACCATTGCAGAGGACTGAGGGCACATAGACTGAGAGGAGAGAATCCTGGAGGGGTGGAGTGTGGATAAAATGAGAGTTCCTGTGGCCAGGATTCTCACCTGGCCCTGGTTGACTAGCTCACTGTACACCTGTGGGGAATACATTGCTGTTGACTCTATATAAAAAGCTCCACCCAGTTGCTCTGGGCATGACATGGTGGCACGGCTGCAAGGCTGCAGGAGAGCAGAGCAGAGGCTAGAGTGGTAGCAGCGATGAGAACAAAGGCCGAGAGGACAGCTGTATGGACAGAGGGGACCAGAGGCAGAGACCGGCTTGCTGCATGCAGACTCGCTCTTAGTAAATGAGATTTTAGTGACTGATCTGCCACCTGAAAATAAAGTTGGGTATAACCCTTTCACCCCAAGAATGTTTTGCTGTCAATTTCTTTGGTCACATTGAATCCATAGCGAACTTGCCTGGGGCTGAAACCCATTGGCAAGACACCAGCATTTTTAATTTTGTTAAAAACATGTAACATTCTATTCTCTCTTTACCAGAGGGAACTATAAAATACTCATTTCCTCCTAAAATGGTGTAATTTTAGCTCTTGTGAGATGATCTTAATTCACACAGGCTGCTGTTTACTAAAAGGTGCCTCAACAAGTTGATCTTATATTGGAATGTTCATCTCAGAAAACAACTAGCAGTGGAAGAGGAAATAACTGTCAAGTCAATCTCTGGCTTATTATTGCAGAAATAAATTGAACTCTGTTCCAGCTTTTTGACATGTAAATCTAATACTAATAGGCTCACATTTATTTCTCTTTCCTGTACCTGCTAACAGGAAGCATTTTGTAATGGTGTGTCAGAAATCTACCAAAAACTGCCTAATATTTCCCTTAAACAGAAAGCTACTACTGGCTGTAATTGCATCAGCAGTTGTCAACAATTTACTGTAATGAGGGGCAGAGCCCCGAAATGATTCTGCTATGAAAATAAGATGCTCTCAACTAAAATCCTATTCCTGTGTTGATTAGAAACACAATTAGCAGTTCTCATGTTGCAGGAATCCAACTCTGAACCTTAATCTTGCCAAGAAAGTAACCAAGACACACATTGTTTCCCTGACTATCCTAATAGATGAGGAGGAAAGCAGAGTTTCTTTACTTAGACACAGCTGTTCTTTGTTTTTGTTTTTGTTTCTGTTTTTGTTTTCAGATTAAGAAAAAATGGGTTTGGGCTTTAGAAAATTAGCATTGTGTCACAACACAGGGCCCCCTTGGGATGGTTGGTGCTGTTATATTATCCATCATCTTTATCAGAGACATGCTGGGTTAGGTTCCCTCCTTTGCACTGGAAAACTATGTTCCAGGCAATAAACATAAAAATATTAAATAAGTTATTATTTCTGCTCTCAAATAGCTCTCAGCCTAATGGAAAATAGATATGTAATGAACTTTACAATACAATGTACTGAGTGGATGATCACCTAGATGGAGATGAATAGAAAACGATCTAGGAAATGAAGATGGAATTCTTGAGCACACACAGAGGAACCTGTATAAGCAAAGGCAATAGAAGAATGAAAGCCTGGCAAAGTGACAGAAATAAAGGTTTTACAGAATGGTTAAAACCCAGTGGGAGCAAGGACAACTGAGGGTAGAAGGTACAGAGAGGCCAACTCATGAAGGATCCTACATGTTACTTTGAGGAACTTTGGCTTTATTCTGAGGGCTGATTAGAAGAGGGTGTTATGATCAAATACATGATGAAAAAGTTTTCACCTTGTATGGTGAAAAGAAGTTCAAATGCCAATGTGTGGGCTAATCCACATGACCACTGGCCCACAACCCCAAAATGTAAAGAAATGGTATTATGTTTCTATATTAACATTCGTTCAAAAGGAACCAGCTTTTTCATTCACTTGACTGTTCTTAACAGTGTCCTTTGAGCTATGAATGGCATTTTGCTGAATCTGTGTGCTTCAGAAATCATGAGGGACAAAGAAAGGGGAGAGTAGAGAAAACAGTGACTGACTTGTTATGTACCATGTGCCAGACTGTATTAGGTACTCTAGATATATTATCATTTATCTTCCCAATGAGGTAAGTCTTATAAAATCCATTTTACAGATTTGAAAACTGAAATTCAGAGGAATGAAACTGCCCACAAATACACAGCTATTGTAAATATCTAGATCCTGGGCTGTCAATCTCCAGAGATTTTTCTGTTTTAACCAAACCACCCTACTTTCCTAGAAAAATGGAAGAAGGAAAACTGCATGATAGGAAGAGGCTGTATGGGTACTCTAAAATACAAGAATATATAGGTGCTGGTGCTGCTCTTATCTACAACTGTTTGCATTAAACACTATGGAAGGGATTTCCTGATATGGCATCATAAAGAGGTAAAGGAATTCTCTCCACAAAAAAACAACTATAAAACTGGACAGAGTTGTCCAAAACAGCCATTTTGGGTCTCTGGAAGTTGAGCAATAGAATGAGAAGCATTTATTCTTTCAAAATTATTAGAGCTTTGAGTAAGAATAACAGAAATCTGTAGCCTTCTTGCTTGGGACTACTCCTACCCACTCCCAGCAATGTAGATTAGAGCTATTGTTTTATCAACGTGGGGCTGAATACAAAAACCAGCAACTTTGCTACCAGAGAAGCAGACATGACTTAGGACACAGGGGCAAAAGCCCATAGCTTCGTCAGCTAAATATTGTGAACTTCGTAGAAAAAAAAATGAGGAAAGCCTATGGCTTTGCTGGTCTGAGTTTGCAGTTTCAATAGGGGCAATGATGAAACAAGTAGACATTTAAAAAGATTCTGGAAATGAAAAGGCCATGGGGGCCTGAAACAAACGTGTTACATATCCCTCTCTGGATACAGGATCATGGGTTGGAAAACCCAAGAAAGGCTAACAAAAACTAAAAGCCAACATGGACTTGAGAACCAGCTGAAACTCTGAATGGGATGCCCAATCCTCACACTGATCAACTGGCAAGAGGGCGGAAGCCTTAAGGGCCTGGAGGTCTTTGAGCACAAGTGCTGCATAAAATCATTGGTTGACCACTAAGCAATGATGACACAGAGATGACTTACAGGAAGCTAGGCTAAATGATAAACATAAAATGTGATGCAGGTAAAGCAGTCCTTAAAGTGAAACTTACAGCTTTAAATCCTTTGTTAATTAACTCATTGGGAGAAATCTTTTCATATTGTATCCATATATAAATCATCATGTACATTTTAAATATCTTACAACTTTATTTGTCAATTATACTTCAACAAAGCTGAAAAAAATGCTTCATTAGAAAGGAAGAAATCTAAAATCAATAATCTAACCTACTTAAACTAGCAAAGAATAGCAAATCAAACAAAGTGAGCAGAAGATAGGAAATAAGAAAGGTCAGACTGTAAATAAATAAAACAGAAATACTATAGAAAAATCAATGAAACAAAAATTTGACTCTGAAAAGATCAAAAAAAGTTGATAAAGATTTAGTTAGAAACTAACCAAGAAGGAAAAAGAATAGGCATACATTTCCAAATCATTAATGAATGCTGGAACAATATTATTTACTTTACAGAATCTTAAGATTAAAAAACAAAAAGTTCGCCCCATACTCCAGTTCATGAAGCTAGTTTTGCCACTCGTTTCTATAGAATTTTGATGGTCTCTGACCTAGCCTCTGAGTTTTGAAGTATCATCTTCCTAAATACAGCCCAAGAGTTAGAATAAGTCATGCCTTAAGTATTACCCTAACTGAAGTTTGTATCTCCTTTTCAAATTCAAAGGGATTTTTTTTCAGAAATCAATAAACTTCAACATTTATTTATTCAGTGAATATTTACAGAACATATAGTTTGCCCTGGTATCTTGTCGACTGCTGCAGATACTATAATTAATAAAACAGTCTCTACCTGTAAAATAAAGCTCATAGACCAGTGGGAGAGACATAAGTATGAACAAATAATCATAATCTGGTGTGTTAAGGTCCAGTGTAAAATGCTATGGAAAAAAGAAGATATGCCTAATTCTTTCTGAACAGAAGCCAAAAGGTGGTATCTTGAACTGGCACTTGAATGATGACACTGATGATTACCTGAATGATCACCTGATGTGAAGGAATGAAAAGAATTTCGGGAACAATCCTCTGCTGAAGAAACATGGATGTGTATAGCCCAAAACTGTTTCCATTTACTATTCATAAAGTTCTAATAAGTAGAACATAATGCAAGCCTACTAGTGATTTATAAGCATCCATAAAATGGACAGCAGCTTTGGCTTTTTAGAATCCTATTTAAAATCTTAGAATAACCCCAGTCTTGGAAGATACTGAAACATCTCAACCAACTCTTTTGTTTTTAGGTGGGTAAATTAAGGCTGATAAGTAGGGACATTCAATTACCCTTGCATTTGTTAACGATCTACTATGTTTAAAAGCATCTGCTCTAAAAGGCCTAGTATGAACCCATCCTGGTCCCTTCCCTCCCTAAATGAGTCAAATACAAAATCAGATCTTCAGTTCAACTTTCTAACTCCCTAGCTCAAGCTTGCCGTTTCTTCTATAAACAAAACTAGGCCCGGTGGTAAAGAAAAAAATATATAAATTTTCAACCATACTTAGAGTGTGGCATTTCTTCAGGCTGATGAGACAGAAAGAGAAAATCATTACCTGGTAATAACTTAACTATCTACCTACATCTACAGACTACTATTTTCCAAAACAGAACAAATCACCATTAAATGGTACAATTACAGTTTTTGAGAGATAGTGAGGTGCCACTGCAGGATTTGATTAATCACAACTTAATACAATGAAAATGTGTCAAGCAGGAACCAAACAGGATGTCAAGTCACAACAGTAGTACAGCGCATGCAGTTAATATCATGATCTTCCTTGCTTAATACTGATTTTGTTTATGACATTTATAATGAGCTTTTGACATCTGAGTGATAGCTATACCAATATAAGAAATTAGAACACCTGAATATTAGCTTTTCTTATGCAGTAGGCACTGCTAAAAGTGGAATTAAAAATTACTGGCAACTAAAATGCTTTTAACTGTCTAAGCGATTTTAAGTTTCAGGCCTGAGGTGTTGGAGGATGGAAGTCCCCATGGATCATCTAATTCACTGATTTTCATTCTGTTTTCCACCAAGGTACAGGATAGTCTCATGAAGACCATTCCTAGAAGGATGCTGAGTTGGGGCCCAGCTGAAATAATTGTACTTGAAAGGAGGCCACCTTGTTGATATCTGTCATGATACATTTGGCATAATCTTTAAAAAAAGAAATTTTAAACTTAAATTTTAATGATTTCAGAAAAGAGTGGTAAGCCCATTCTATGAGTCCACCTCTTACCTCAAAAAAGGCACAGGAAGGTCCTCTTAGTTGCCCCCTCTAAGGAATTGGCCTGCCTATAGATTACTATGACAATTATTAAAACTGAACTATATCTACTAGAGGAGGAGACTATTATCAAACACTCTCCACAGGGATGAAGTGAGCTTTGAAAAGCATCCTCCCAGGAGCATCCCCTTTCCAATTCAGAATCACCAGTTTAGATGAACCATTTAATTTCACAGATTAAGAAACTGAAATCTAGAAGAGGGAAATAATCTGCACAAAGTCCTGCCTCATATTGCAGAGCTAGCTAAGGACCCAAGTTTCTTAACTGCAAGTTGTGAGTACTGCCAGCAATAATAAACCCTACATAGCTATATCATTGGCTGATTTATAATGCATCTCTATGTTCACTATTTCATTTGATGCACATAAAAATCCTGAAGAGTAAACATATTGAGGATTATTATTCCTATTTTCTAGAAGAGAAAGCAAAGACCAAGAGAGATAAAATGACTTACCCCAGGTCACATGGACCCTTGAGATAGGAAAACCTGAATTTTAGTACTTCAGACCCATTGTTGTTATCAGCCACTCCATTAATTCACCTGGACTCAATAACTTTAGATTAAAATAGTATTATTTTCATTCTAGAGACACCAAGAGGTCTCTATGTTCCAATCTCTATGCACCACTTTTTAAAGAATGATCCAGTCATTGTAGCACAAGGTCACTTAATGAGGGCATATGCGGTCTGAAACTTGCCTAGGTCTTCAATTTAGTCTTCAGCCTAGTCTAAATACAACCTAGGTATTGATTTGAGGTAACATTATCTGGCATTTAAAAGGTTTCCAACTAGGGAAGATCATTTAGAGTTCTCAGATTACTCACAACCAATAATAATCTTAAGTCTCAAAATTGTCCAGATTACTTTATTCTTTCTTAGCTGAGGTTGTCATACAGTGTACTTGTCTGTACAGAGTAGAAATGCACACATAGGCTGCATTGTTGCTATTTTCCTTTCTGTTATTATTTTAATTGACCACCAGGAAGACTCCACAAATGATTTGAAAATATTTAATTAATAATATATATGTTAAGCACATACTATATATCAAAATAGAGATGGGCATCTATATATATTATTTCGTGATGTCATTCTTGCAACAATCCTATATACAGGTATAATTACTCCTATTTTATAGATGGAGAGGCTAAGTAATGTAGATTTTGTGATAAACCCAGAATGTTAATTCAGGCCTAGATAACTACAGTGCCCATGCTCTTTCTACCATGTAATACTGCCTCCTGCTATGAATAATAGAAATATATGTCCATGCCAAGAGATTAAGGGAATAATTTAAGAATGCATGGTATATTGGGTGATATACCATAGTTCTTCTTGCTGCTATGTCCTTTACTATTCTGTCCACCTAGACTATTCTTTCCTTCTATGTTTAGAGAACACCTACTCTCCATCCTTTCAGAACAAGCTTAACTATAACACTTTAGAAAGCATTTCTTGGCACCTCCTGAAACAGGCCATTGCTCCTTTCTCTGTAGTCCTGACATAATCACACTGATCTCTCTTTCTTGCAACTGATCTGAATGCCTTATGGATAGAGACCACATCTTTATAATCTTTGTAACTCCAACATGTAGTCCAATGTCTAGTCTAGGCATGGTAAACTACCAGGATTTCAATAAATATCTGTGAAGCCCTAAAATTAAAAAGTGTTTCATTGTACATCATAAAACAGGATAGAGTATCCCAAGTTCTTCCCTGCCATACTATACATAGGGTCTTCAGAGGCTCATCTTCATGCATTTACTCATTCAACAAATATGTACTGAATATCTGCCATGTTACATGCAATTTTCTAGACATCAATTACTCAAAAATGAATAAAACAGACAAAAATCCCAACTTTCACAGAGCTTACATTAAATAGAGAAGAGACAGTAAATAAACATGCAGAATATAAAGTATGTTACAAGGTCATAAATGTTATGAAGACAAAGCAATAGGAGACATGGATATCTAGTGAGGAGGACTGCTGTTTTCAATAAAATGTCCTCACGAAAAAAATGACATTTGTGAAAGACCTCAAGAAAATGATAGAATATGTCACTAGTATATCTTGAGGAAAAGGTTTTCAGTAAGTGGAAACAGAAATTGCAAAAAGTCACTGAGGTAGCAGCAAACTTAGGGTATTCCAGGAACAGCAAAGAAGCGAATGAACCTAGGCTAGAGTGAACCATGGGGAGAGTAGCAGGACATGAGCTTAGAGAGTTAACAGAGAGCTACATCTGTAAGGATCTGTAGGCAGATGTGAAGACTTCAAATTTTACTCAGCATGAGACAGGAAACCAATGGGTGATTTTAAGCAGAAGAGTGACATAATCTCTTGAGAGAGGCTGAAAAAAGGGCATAGCAGTATCAGGGAGACCAGCTAGCAGGCTACTTCAATAATGTAGGCAAGAGAAAAAGGTGACTTGGACCAGGATAACCATAGTGGAAGTGATGAGAAGTGATTAGATTTTGAATATATTCTGAATATAGAACAGATAGAATTTACTGCTGTGTTTATATATGGTGTGTGAGATTTGAGAAAGGAATTTAGGATGCAGAGATGACTCCAGGAGTTGGTCATGATCAATTGAAAGAATGGAGTTGCCATTAACTGCGATTTGGAATATACCTGTTTTAGAATGAATTTTATCATCTCAATTTTAATCACATCAAGTTTTAAGTACTTATAGTAATCAAAATGGAGATATTGAGGACTTCTGGGAAGATGGCGGCGTGAGCAGGGTGGCAGAAATCTCCTCCCAAAACCATATATATTTGTTAAAATACAACAAATACAACTATTCCTAAAAAAGAGACCAGAAGATACAGAAGAACAACCAACTACAGCTACACCTGCGAGAACTCAGTGCCTCACGAGGCGGGTAACATTCAAATCCACAACCCGGTGGGACCTGAGCTCTTCCCTACCCCAGCGCACCAGTGGGAGGAAAAGATTCAGAGCAGGGAGGGAGTGGAAGCACAGGCCCGCCAAACAACCAGCTCTGGTGATCTGTGCCAGGAGCACTGACACACATTGCATGGTGTATCAGAGATTAGAGAAACAGAAGTGCAGGATCTGAGTCGGAGACAACAAGCGGGTCCCCTCAGTCATCTCCCGGGACAAAAGAAAAACGGGCGCCATTTTGTTGTTGTTGTTCTTCTTCTTTTGTTTTTTTTTTTTGCTTTCTTTTGTTTTTTTTTTGTTTGGTTAAAGTCTTAAACAGACAAGGGCCCAAAAGCAGAACAAAATCATCCCAGCGCACTCAGCCCAGCAGGCTGGGAGTCTTGGGAAATTTTGGGCCCCTTGGCCAGCACTGGGCAAGGCAGCCACACCAAGGCTTCCCACAGTGATCAGCAGCCTCCCATTCATTCCCCTCCACCACCCCAGCCAGTGCTGCAAAGGGTCCAGGAGCCTCCACTGCTGTGGAACAGCAGAGGAGAGGCCCCGCCCACACCATCCTCACAAAATCTACTTCAGGCAGGAGCGCAGCTAAGCGGGAAGGACACCAGAACCCATATCAAGGGCTGGAAAGCACCAAGGGGACCAGAAGGCACCCAGTAAGACTTCAAACCCCCGAAGTGCTATAGGTTCGGCTGAGGGTGACCCTGCACACAGGCAGCTCTGGGGATTATCCCAGAGATGGCCTCCCGGTGGGCGAGAAACCAGTTCAGGCCCCAGAGAAGGGCAAGGAGAACAACAAGCAGGAAGGGACTTTGTTCTCCCAGCTGACACACGTGGCACCTACTAGTGACCACTTCTATCACCGTGAAAAGACAGAGAAACATGGTACAGACAAAGATTACCCAGACAACCCCAGAGAGAGGGCCTGATGGGATAGATTTATACAATCTCCCTGAAAAAGAATTCAGAATAAAAGTCATAACCATGGTGATGGATCTACAGAGAAATATGCAAGAGCAAAGGGAGGAAGTGAGGAGAGACAATGCAGAAATCAGACAAGGAATGGATGGGCTTAAGAGCAGAATGAACGAGGTGCAAGAGACTGTTAATGGAATACAAATAAGAGAACAGGAATACAGAGAAGCTGAGGCAGAGAGAGATAAAAGGATCTCTAAGAATGAAAGAATATTAAGAGAACTGTGTGACCAATCCAAATGGAACAATATTCGCATTATAGGAGTACCAGAAGAAGAAGAGAGAGAAAAAGGGATAGAAAGTGTCTTTGAAGAAATAATTGCTGAAAACGTCCCCAAGCTGTGGAAGGAAATAGTTTCTCAGTCCACGGAAGCCGAAAGATCTCCCAACACAAGGGACCTAAGAAATAAAACACCAAGACACATAATAATTAAAATGGCACAATCAAAGATAAGGACAGAGTATTAAAGGCAGCTAGAGAGAGAAAAAAGATCACCTACAAAGGAAAACCCATCAGACTATCATCAGACTTCCCAGCAGAAACCTTACAGGCCAGAGAGAATGCCATAATATATTTAACGTAATGAAACAGAAGGGACTTGAACCAAGAATATGGTATCCAGCATGATTATCATTTAAATTTGAGGGAGGGATTAAACAATTCCCAGACAAGCAAAAGATGAGGGAATTTGCCTCCCACAAACCACCTCTACAGGATATCTTGAAGGGACTGCCCTAGATGGAAACACGCCTAATGCTAAAAAGATGTTAAGGAGAAAATAAAATCATAGCAAAGAAAGCAGACCATCTAAATACTAATTAAAGGCAAAAAGTAAAATCAACTATCCACAAAAACAGTCAAAGAAAATGTAAAAGAGTACAGAATAAAACAGTATATAAAGAATGGAAGAGGAATAATAATAAGAGAGAGAAATAAAGAACCAACACACTGTGTTTATGATAGCTTAACAAGAGAGTTAAGTGAGACTGTTAGATCGTAAAGAAGTTACGCTTGAACCTTTGGTAACCACAAATCTAAAGCCAGCAATGGCAATAAGTACATATCTATTGATAATCACACTAAATGTAAATGGACCGAATGCACCAATCAAAATACACAGAGTTACTGAATGGATAAAAAAGCAAGACCCGTCTATATGCTGCTTACAAGAGACTCACCTCAAACCCAAAGATATACACAGACCAAAAGTGAAGGGATGGAAAAAGATATTTCACGCAAACAACAAGGAGAAAAAAGCAGATGTTGCAGTGCTTGTATGAGACAAAGTAGACTTCAAATTGAAGAAAGTAGCAAGAGATAAAGAAGGACATTACATAATCATAAAGGGGTCAGTCCAACAAGAGGATATAGCCATTTTAAATATATATTCACCAACACAGGAGCGCCGACATATGTGAAACAAATACTAACAGAATTGAAGGAGGAAATAGAAAGCAATGCATTCATTTTAGGGGACTTCAACACACCACTCACTCCAAAGGAGAGATCAACCAGACAGAAAATAAGTAAAGACACAGAGGCACTGAACAACACACTAGAACAGATGGACCTAACAGACATCTATAGAACTCTACACCCAAAAGCAACAGGGTACACATTCTTCTCAAGTGCACATGGAACATTTTCCAGAATAGACCACATACTAGGCCACAAAAAAAATCCCAGTAAATTAAAAAATATTGAAATCCTACCAACCAACTTCTCAGATCACAACGGTATAAAACTAGAAATAAACTGTACAAAGAAAACAAAAAGGCTCACAAATACATGGAGACTTAACAACATGCTCCTAAATAATCAATAGATAAATGAGCAAATTAAAAGAGATCAAACAATATGGAAACTAATGATAACAATAACACAAAGCCAGAACTTCGGTGGAACGCAGCAAAGGCAGTTCTAAGAGGAAAGTATATTGCAATCCAGGCCTATTTAAAGAAGGAAGAACAATCCCAAATGAATAGTCTAAAGACACAATTATTGAAATTGGAAAAAGAAGAACAAAGGAGGACCAAAGTCACCAGAAGGAGAGAAATAATATAGATCAGAGAAGAAATAAATAAAATTGAGAAGAATAAAACAATAGAAAATATCAATGAAACCAAGAGCTGGATCTTTGAAAAAATAAACAAAATTGATAAACCTCTAGCCAGACTTATCAAGAAAGAGAATTTATACACATAAACAGAATTAGAAATGAGAAAGGAAAAATAATGACGGACCCCACAGAAATACAAAGTATTATAAGAGAATACTATGAAAATCTATATGCTAACAAGTTGTAAAACCTAGAAGAAATGGATAACTTCTTAGAAAAATACAACCTTCCAAGACAGACCAACCAAGAAACAGAAAACCTAAACAGACCAATCACCAGCAATGAAATTGAATTGGTAATCAAAAAACTACCCAAGAACAAAACTCCCACGCCAGATGGATTCACCTCTGAATTTTACCAGACATGTAGAGAAGAAATATTACTCATTCTCCTTAAAGTTTTCCAAAAAAATAGAAGAGGAGGGAATATTTCCAAACTCATTCTATTAAGCCAGCATCACTCTAATACCAAAACCGGGCAAAGACCTCACCAAAAAAGAACTTACAGACCAATATCCCTGATGAACATAGATGCAAAAATACTCAACAAAATATTAGCAAACGGAAATAAAAAATACATGAAGAGGATCATACATGACGATCAAGTGGGATTCATCTCAGTGATGCAAGGATGGTACAATATTCGAAAATCCATCGACATCATCCACTACATCAACAAAAAAGAACAAAAACCCCATGATCATCTCCATAGATGCTGAAAAAGCATTTGACAAAATTCAACATCTATTCATGATAAAAACTCTCAACAAAATGGGTATAGAGGGCAAGTACCTCAACATCATAAAGTGCATATATGACAAACCCACAGCTAACATCATACTTAACAGCGAGAAGCTGAAAGCTTTTCATCTAAGATCAGGAACAAGACAGGGATGCCCACTCTCTCCACTGGTATTCAACATAGTACTGGAGGTCCTTGCCACGGCAATCAGACAAAACAAAGAAATACAAGGCATCCAGATTGGTAAAGAAGAAGTCAAATTGTCACTATTTGCAGATAACATGATATTGTACATAAAAAACCCTAAAGAATCCACTCCAAAACTACTAGAACTAATATCTGAATTCAGCAAAGTTGCAGGATACAAAATTAACACACAGAAACCTGTTGCTTTCCTATACACTAATGATGAGCTAACAGAAAGAGAAATCAGGAAAGCAATTCCATTCACAATTGCATCAAAAAGAATAAAATACCTAGGTATGAACCTAATGAAGGAAGTGAAAGACCTATACCCTGAAAACTACAAGACACTCCTAAGAGAAATGAAAGAGGACACTAACAAATGGAAATGCATCCCATGCTCTTGGCTACGAAGAATAAATATTGTCAAAATGGCTATACTACCTAAAGCAATTTACAGATTCAATGCAATCCCTATCAAAATACCAACAGCTTTCTTCAATGAACTGGAGAAAATAGTTCTAAAATTCATATGGAACCATAAAAGACCCTGAATAGCCAAAGCAATCCTGAGAAGGAGGAATAAAACAGGGGGAATTACGCTCTCTGACTTCAAGCTCTACTACAAAGCCACTGTAATCAAGACAATTTGGCATTGGCACAAAAACAGACCTACAGACCAGTGGAACAGAATAGAAAATCCAAACATTAACCCAAACATATATGGTCAATTAATATATGATAAACGAGTCATGGATATACAATGGGGAGATGACAGCCTCTTCAGCAGCTGGTGTTGGCAAAACTAAACAGCTCCATGTAAGAGAATGAAACTGGGCTACTGTCTAACCCCATACACAAAAGTAAACTCAAGGTGGATCAAAGACCTGAATGTAAGTCATGAAACCATAAAACTCTTAGAAAAAACATAGGCATAAATCTCTTGGACATAAACATAAGCGACTTCTTCATGATCATATCTTCCTGGGCAAGGGACTCAAAAGCAAAAATGAACAAGTGGGACTATATCAAGTTGAAAAGCTTCTATACAGCAAAGGACACCATCAGTAGAACAAAAAGAAATCGTACTGTATGGGAGAATATATTCATAAATGACATATCCGATAAGGGGTTGACATCCAAAATATATAAAGAACTCATGCACCTCAACAAACAAAAAACAAATAATCCAGTTAAGAAATGGGCAGAGGACATGAATAGACACTTCTCCAAAGAAGAAATTCAGATGGCCAACAGGCACATGAAAAGATGTTCCACATTGCTAATCATCAGAGAAATGCAAATTAAAACCACAATGAGATATCACCTCACATCACTAAGTATGGCCAACATCCAAAACACAAACAACAACAAATGTTGGCGAGGTTGTGGAGAAAAGGGAACCCTTCTACACTGCTGGTGGGAATGCAAATTAGTTCAACCATTGTGTAAAGTAGTATGAAGGTTCCTCAAAAAACTCAAACTAGAAATACCATTGGACCCAGGAATCCCACTCCTAGGAATTTACCCTAAGAATGCAGCAGCCCAGTTTCAAAAAGACAGATGCACCCCTATGTTTATTGCAGCACTATTTACAATAGCCAAGAAATGGAAGCAATCTAAGTGTCCATCAGTAGATGAATGGATAAAGAAGATGTGGTACATATACACAATGGAATATTATTCAGCCATAAGAAGAAAACAAATCCTACCATTTGCAACAACATGGATGGAGCCAGAAGGTATTATGCTCAGTGAAATAAGCCAAGCCAAAAAAGACAAGTATCAAATGATTTCACTCATATGAGGAGCATAAGAGCAAAGAAAAAAACTGAAATAAAAAAACAGCAGCAGACTCACAGAACCCAAGAATGGACTTACAGTTACCAAAGGGAAAGGGACTGTGGAGGATGGTTGGGAAGGGAGGGATAAGGGGGAAAAAGGGGCATTACGATTAGCAGACGTAATCTTGGGGGGGGCACGGAGGGCTGTACAACTCAGAGAAGACAAGTAGTGATTCTATAGTATCTCACTGCGCTGATGGACAGTGACTGTAATGGTGTAAGTGGGGGGGACCTGATTAAGTGGGGAGTTGAGTAACCATAATGTTGCACATGTAACTGTAGATCAATGATACCAAAATAAAAAAATTTTAAATGGAGATATCAGATTAGTTAAGCAAGTCTAGAATGCAGAGGCAAGGTCTGGGTTGAAGATATGATTTAGGGACACATTAGCATGTAGATGATAATGGGTTTATAGTCCCGTGCCTGGATAAGATTGCTCAATCTGTCCCGCCCTAGGCAGAACAGATTCAGAACCTACACTACATAAAAAACTTTACAGGTTCCAACTAGGGAGGAGTAGGGAAGAAAACCGAAGACTTTCAGAAGGATGCATTTTAAATTATTATGTTTTGTGGAGGCCACTGAGATTGAGAATTATTACTCATACATGTTTAACACTTTTTAAATTTTCCTCAGAAAGAGATAGGTTGACTAGTAGAATATTAGACCTTTAATAGAATTTAGAGATCAGAGTATATGTTCTTCCCCTTTTGTGAATCTTAGTGAGCCAAAATAACTTGCCCCAGGACCAAAGTGAGCTACCAAGTGATTGAGCAGAGGCTAGAACACAGTGTGAGACTTCTAGTTCCTGGTCACTCCATAACCTGAACTTTCTTGTGTTCCTTCTTCCATTATTTGTTCTGGGTGGTTAAAAAAAAAACAGCAAAATGCCTAAATTAAAGATAACATAGAACATGTACTCCTTTCAACATTCTCTTCTCCTTGATGAGGAATCAAGCATTAATTACTGCAGCCTGCAAGTGTCCTATCAATTGCAGAACTTGAATTTATTTCTCCAGTCAACAAATTGGGTTTAGTCAGGGTAAACAATGAATGATCTTAAAACAATTGTTCTAAAAGCTCCTTTGGTAAGGAGACTGGAGCCATGAAAGAGATATATTGGGGTTTGTGTCAAAAGGACACGTACAGATAGATTCATAGATATTGAGGCATTATATGCATATCTTTGGCTTGTTTTTTCACTTTCTGAGGTTTTGGGGGGTTTTTGTTGTTGTTTTCTTTTTTTACTTTTAATTTTGAATTAATTACAAATTCCCTGGAAGTTACAAAGATAGAATAGGCCCATGTATACTTCATTTTCTCCAAATAGTTATGTCTTAACACAGTTATTGTAAAATCAAACCCATGAAACTGACATTAGTACAATGTGTGTGCATAGTCATATGTCCTCTTATCACACAGACTGATACAACCACAACTGTAATCAAGGTACAGAACTATTTCATCACTACAAAGATCTCCCTCATGCTACCGTAACTCCTGGAAACCACTATGTTTTCCATATCAATAGTTTTGTCATTCAAGAATTTAAGTGGGATCCTATCATGTATAAATCTTTGAGATTATTGGGTTTTTTCCCACACTCTATAATATTAGACCTTAAGATCCATCCAAGTTGATGTATGCATCAGTAGTATTCACTCCTTTTTATTGCTGAGCATTCTGTAGTACAGATGTAACATACTTCATTTTCCCATTACCTTACTGAAGGCGATTTTGGTTGTCTCCAAGTTTGGCTAGTATAAATAAAACTGTTATAAATAAAGCTACAATAAAGATCATGTACTGATTTTTGAGTGAACATAAGTTTTCATTTGTTGGTATAAATTTCAAGAATGCAATTGCTGGGTCATATAATAGCTGCATGTTTAGTTTTTAAAGAAACTGCCAAGCTGTTTTCAGAGTGACTGTAACATTTTATATTCCACACCAAAGAGTGATCTAGTTTTTCCATATTCTTGTTAGCATTTAGCAATCTTACTATGTTTTATCTTAGCTGTTCCAATGGATATGCAGTGATAGTTCATTGTGGTATTAATTTGCATTTCTCTAATGGCTAATGATATTAAATAATTTTTTGTGAGCTTATTTTCCACATATACATACATTGTTTTTGGTGAAATGTCTCTTCATATTTTTGCCTCTTTTCTAAATGTATTTTTTTTTACTCTTACATTTTAAGAGTTATTTAAATAGTCTAGATATGATTCCGTGAAGGTTAATTTTAGGTGTCAATTTGCCAGGGTCTTGGTGTCCAGATATTTTGTGAAAACTTATTCGGGATGTTTCTGTGAAGTTGTTTTTAGGGATTAGATTAACATTCCAATGAGTGAACTTTAAATAAGATAGATTACCATCCATTCTGTGGTGAGCCACATCCAATCAATTGAAGGCCTTAATAAAACAAAGGATGGTGTTCCCTTTGGCTGCTAGTCATCATCTGAGCTTTCAGCCAGTTGTAATCACTGATCACAGATCACCATACGAACATAAAAATAATGAAAAGGTTTTAAATATTGTAAGAATTACCAAAATGTGACACAGAGACATGCAGTAAGCAAGTACTCTTGGAAAAATGGCATCAATAGACTTGTTCAACACAGGGTTGCTGCAAACCTTCAATCTGTGAATAACGCAGTATCTACAAAATGCAGTAAAACAAGGTAGGCCTGTATATACCATACGCACAAACTCCCTCTTTCTCATGAGCATGTGCTCTCTCTCTCTCTCTCCATATATATATCCGTGTGTGTGTGTGTGTGTGTGTGTATATGTATGTCTATAAATATGTGTGTATATATACACACATGCATATCATACATATACACACTCATGCATATATATGTATATATAGTTACATAGATTTTTTTTCCTTTGAAAAGGTCTTTATTCAAAATTAGCTGTCCAAGTTATGTAGATTTTTATACACACAGAATACACACACACACATACACACACACATACACTATTGGTTCTGGTACTCTAAAGAACCCAAACAGAAACAGTCCTTTTATCAGATATGTGTTCTGCAAATATTTTCTCCCAATCTCTGTATTTTCCTTTCATTATCTTAACAAGGCCTTTGGCACAGAAAAAGTTATTAATCTTAACAAAGTCCATTTTTTTTCTTTTATGGATCATTATTTTGATGTCATATCTCAACTTTTCATCAAGTCCTAAATCCCCCAAATCTCCTATGATGTCTTCTGAATTTTTATACTTCTACATTTCACATTGGTATCAGGATAATGCTGGCCTCGTAAAATGAGTTTGAAAGCATTCTCTACTCTTCAATTGTTATTGGAAGAGTTTGAAAAGAATAAGTATTAAATCTTCTTTGGATGTTGGAATTCAAAAGAGAAGACACCTAGTCCTGGATTTCTGTTTATTCGAAAGTTTTAATTACTGAATCAATCTCCTTCCTAATAATCAGTCTATTCAAATTTTCTATTTCTTTAAGACTCACTTTTGGAAGATTATGTTTCTAAGAATGTACCCATTTCTTCTAGGTTGTCCAATCTGTTGGTGTATGATTTTTCAAACTAGTCTTTTATGATCCTTTGTATTTTTCTGTGGTATGAATTGTAACTTCTCTTTCATTTCTGAATTTATTTATTTGAGGCTCTCTCTCTTTTCCTTGGTGAGTCTAGCTAGAGATTTTTTAATTTTGTTTATCATTTCAAAGAATCAGCTCTAGTTCCATCAATCTATTCTACTGCCCTCTTAGAATCTGCATTTATTTCTACTCTGACCTTTATTAATTCCTTCCTTCTATTAACTTTGGACTTCATTTGCTCTTCTTTTGCTAGTTATTTTAGGTGTAAATTTAAATTGTTTGAGATTTCTCTGTCTCTTGAGGTAGGTCTATATTGCTATGAATTTGCTTCTCTGAATCACCTTTGCAGCATCCCATAGATTTTTTTTCATAAATCTACTTCTGTTTTCATTTGTCTTTAGGTATTTTTAACCTATTTATTTCCAGTAGTTGTTCACAAATATGTTGTATAATCTCCATGTATGTGTAGTTTTTCCAGTTTTCTTCAAGTAACTTATTTCTAGCTTCTTAACATTGTGTTCAGAAAATAGGATACGCTTTGGATCTCCTTGAAATTACTGAGACATGTTATATGGCCCAACATGTGATCTATCCTGGAAAAAGTTCTATGCACACGAGAAAGATGTGTATTTCTGCTGCTTTTGGATGGAATGTTTGTACATATCTCTTAACTTCATCTGGTCTAAGTTGCCATTTATTGCAGATGTTTCCTTACTAGTTTTCTGTCTAGAAATATTAACACACCTAGAGGGGAGAAATAGACTGCAATAAAATAATAGTAGGGGCCTTTAACAACCCACTTACATCAATGGATAGATCCCATAGGTCAATGGAACAGAATAGAGAGCCCAGATATAAACCCACACATATATGGCCAATTAATATATGATAAAGGAGCCATGGATATATAATGGGGGAAGGACAGCCTCTTCAACAACTGGTATTGGGAAAACTAGACAGCTACATGTAAGAGAATGAAACTGGATTGTTGTCTAACTCCAAACACAGAAGTAAACTCGAAATGGATCAAAGACCTGAATGTAAGTCATGAAACCATAAAACTCTTAGAAGAAAACATATGCAAAAATGTCTTGAATATAAGCATGAGCAATTTTTTCCTGTCAACATCTCCTTGGACAAAGGAAACAAAATAAAAAATGAACAAATGGGACTACATCAAACTAAAAAGCTTCTGTACAGCAAAGACACCATCAGCAGAACAAAAGGCATCCCACAATATGGGAGAATATATTTATAAATGACTCATCTGATAAAAGGTTAATATTCAAAATATATAAAGAACTTATATGCCTCAACACCTAAGAAACAAATAACTCGATCAAGAAATGGACAGAGGGCCTGAATATACACTTCTGCAAAGAAGAAATACATATGGCCAACAGGCACATGAAAAGATCCTCCACATTGCTAATCATCAAGGAAATGCAAATTAAAACCACAGTGAGCTATCACCTCACACCAGTTGGGATGCCCCACATCCAAAAGACAAGGAACAACAAATGCTGGCACGGATGTGGAGAAAGGGGAACTCTCCTACACTGCTGGTGGGAATGTAAGTTAGTTCAACCATTGTGGAAAGCAATATGGAGGTTCCTCAAAAAACTAAAAATAGAAATACCATTTGACTGAGTAACTCCACAACTAGGAATTTACCCAAAGAAAACAAAATTCATTATTCAAAAAGATATATGCACCCTTATGTTTATTGCTGCACTATTTGCAATAGCCAAGAAATGAAAGCAACTGTCCATCAATAGATGAGTGGATAAAGAAGATGTGGCACATATACACAATGGAATATTATTCAGACATTAAAAGAAAAGAAATCCTCCCATTTGCAGCAACATGGATGGAGCTAGAGGGAATTACGCTCAGTGAAATAAGCCAAGTGGAGAAAGAAAAATACCATATGATTTCACTTATTTGTGGAATATAAAAACAAAGAAAAACAGAAAGAATAAAATAGCAGCAGACTCATAGACACTGAGAAGTGACTAGTGGTTACAAAGGGGAAGGGGTTGGGGCGGGTGATGGGGCAGGTGGAGAGCATAAAGGGCACAATAATTCACAATCACAAGATAAGTTGGTCATGGAGACAGTAGTACAGCATGTAGAATATATTCAATGATTCTCTAACATCTTTCTACATTGAATAAATAGTAACCACAGTAGAGGGGGTGAGGATTTAATAAATATGGGTGGGTAACTGTTGAACAACTGTGTTATATACTTGAAACCAACATAAGATTGTTTATCAACAATACTTCAATAAAAAAAACTTGCAAACATAAAATAAAGAAAGTGTAGGCAATAAACTCTTGGACATTAGTCTTAGTAATATTTCTGTGGATCTGTCTCCTCAGGAAAGGGAAACAAAAGAAAAAAGAAACTACTGAGATTGCATCAAACTAAAAACCTTTGCACAGCAAAGGAAACTATTTACAAAACAAAAAGTCAAACTGTTGAATGGAGGAAGATATTTGCAAGTCATATATCTGACAAGCAGTTAATATCCAAAATATATAAAGAACTCTTACAACACAATACCAAAAAACAAATAACCTGATTAAAAAATAGGCATAGGACCTGAATAGACATTTTTCCAAAGAAGACATACAGATGACCAATGGATACATGAAAAGATGCTCAACATCACTAATTATTGGGAAATGCAAATCAAAACTACAATAGATATCACCTCACACCAGAGTGGCTAATATCAACACAACGAGAAATAATGTGTTGGTGTGGATATGGAGAAAAGGCAACTTCCATGGATTGTTGGGAGAAATGTACATTGCTGCAACCACTGTGGAATACAGTAAGGAGGTTCCTCTTAATGTTAAAAATAGGAATATAATCAAATCCATCAAATCTACTTCTGGAAATTTATTTGAAGAAAACAAAACACTAATTTGAAAAGGTATATGCACCCTTATATTCACTGCAGCATTATTTATGATAACCAAGATATGGAAGCAACAAGTGTCCATCAGTAGATGAATGGATAAAGACGACGTGATATCTATCTATCATCAAAAATATTTCCCTATTGGTCACTTGCTATACCAAGCAAGAATAAGTTTCATGCCTTTTCAAACTGGAAGTTTTCCTCTTCAAATTTCTGGAAACAAGTGATAGTGAGAAGACTGTGTCTACCATTAAATTGGGCCTGAGTTCAGGCACACATTCAGGCTGAGAATGCACTGGTTAGAGAAACAGAGAAGCCTAGGAGGAACTGTGGTAACCCCAAAAAGAACTGAGTCTTGATGTCAGAAAGTACTCAATACCAGGGTACACTGCAAAGATAATGGCTAAATACATTCATTTTATCAACACGGCCATTTTTTAAAGGCAGTCATCATATCAAGTATTGAGCAAATCAAGGTAATAATAGTAATAAATAAGAATAGTTGAGTTATTCATACTTATTATATCCCAGTATCAGCTCATTAAATCCTCACAACAAGCTCTGCTTTACAAAAATATAAATAAGAAATCATAAAGCCTTAGCAACTAACATAAAATAACTAAAAATCCAAGGGGGAAAGTGGCACACAATTCATCGATTACATCATGTGAAAACCATTCTGTGTTAGCATCAGCAATGAAAGCTGTGGGAGCACGGTCTAGAAGAAAGGAGAAGCATCTCAGAAGAGAAGAGAATTTACTTATATCTTAAAGGATTTGTTAGTTAGGCAAATTGAGAATTAGAAAAATGCCTTCCAGATAGAAGGGACAGCATGAATAATAAATGAATCATCAAGGATAAACCCCAAGTTCCTAGTTTGTGTAATCAAGTAAACAGTGGTACAATAAACTAAAGGAGACTGAAAGAGGTGGGTACAGACTTCGGGGAAACTTGCTCAGTATTGATGTAGAGGTGTCAGGCAGGCAGCTGGAAAGATGGGTCAGGGTGAAACTAGAGTTCAAGATCAAAGGGTCATCAGCATTTAGTTTGTCATTCTACAGAATGCTATAAGCAAGCTAGTTGAAATCCAAAGGTGAACACAGAAGTAGAGCAGGTCCCAAGCAGTTTGGACCATTTCAGATTCATAACACAGCATAATAAGAGTTACTGACAGTTCATCTGGTTAGACTTCAAAGCTACCTCCATACATTCAGCAAATCAAAGCCTATAAAAGTTTCAGTGCCTTTTTCTCAAGATTTTATTGCTTTTGTTCTGCCAAAGCAAGTCTTGGACTACCCACGAAACTTTGAATAAAATTTAAATATCAATCACTTGTTCCTTTGGCAGTTGATCAGCCAAGCACCCATAGCTTTAAGACTCATCTAGCCTAAGATGTTCTGTTTCTAGTACCCAGAGTTTCATTTGAATAAAGATCTTTTTCACTTTCTACATCTGTGTTTTATTTATATTGCAACAGCAATATTTATAAGTTTATGTCACAATAAGTTTCCAGGCTAAATTTGGGTGTTTTTTAAATTGTTCAACAGTTAAAATCTACATACAAAGAGTAGTAAAGAAAAAAAATTACGGCATGAAATTCCTCATTTTGAAGCTCGATGTGAGTTTTCCTCATAAACAAGTAACCATATCATATCACATCATGTAATATTGCTGCTGTAGTACCATGAAACTTGAAATATGACTACCCTATTCTAAAACCAACTTTACAATCAATGAAAATAAAGAGATACAGTTTGCTTTATATAAATAGGCACCATGATCTGATCTGATTATTTTTACCATTTCTTTTTCTTTTATTAAGGTATCATACACAAGCTTATGAAGGTTTCACATGAGCAATATTGTGGTTACAACATTCACCCATATTATCAAGTCCCCACACACACCCCATTGCAGTCACTGTCCTATAGAGTCACTACTTGTCTTCTCCGTGTATACTGCCTTCCCCGTGACCCCTCCTACATTGTGTGTGCTAATCATAATGCCCCTTCATCCCCTTTTCCCTGCCTCTCCACCCACCCTCTCCAATCCCTTCCTTTTGGTAACTTCTAGTTCCTTCTTGGAGTCTGTTTTTAACACTTATTTCACTATTACTCTGAAGCTTTTGGCAATCCTATAAGGTTTATGATACTTATTTGAGTAAAATGAGATTTTTTAATTTAAGACTAGGTTTAAGGAAGTACTTGTAATCTTCCTTTAGCTATTCCTTGACACCCCCCCGGATAAAAGTGATAAACTTTCATAATTTATCTATATCTCTAGTACTAAACTCATTATTTTATACATTTGTTTATAGATTTTTTGTGTATACTTGATCCCCATTATTAAAGTATATGCTGCATGAGTACAAAAGGGATTGCCTGATACAAATGCCATGGTTCAGTGGCTCACCAAGATATTTGTTGAATAAATGAAACTACTGTTCCTAGCCATACTCCCACTTTTTATCAACCATTCAGTTATTTGCTAATCCAATGAACAACATTGCAACAATGTTCTACAGTACTTAGAGAACCATTTGAACTTTACTGTACATGTAAGATTTAGACAGTAACTGTTGCTACGTTAGAATCCAAAATAATAATTTGGTTTAGTGATAAAGATTTACTCTTCTCGTAGCACTTATCACTAAATTAAATTAATATTTTTTACCTTTATTTGCTTATCAATTTATATTTTGTCTCACAAAAATATAATTTCTATGAAGTATAGGAACAACATATTTTTGCCATTATATGTTCAGAGCCTACCACAGTGTCTGGCACAAAAATGGTTCTTAATAAATACTTCCTGAATAAATTTAACAAACATTTTCTAAAAGTAAACCATATGTCAGGTACTTTACTACATGTTCATCATTTAACTTCAAATGTAATTAATAAATGTAATTATTTATTTACTGTAAAAAATACTTTGAAGTAATATTACTTGATGTATATTATAAGACTCAGAGGTTAAGTAACTAGCTGAGAACCAACAATTTACTAAGTAGTTATTAACCTTGAATTTAAATTCAGGGGCTGCTTAATTCCTCTGTCTTTTATATGTTTCAGCTTCCAAATCTAAGAACTCATTACATACTTAGATAAATTCAGTAGTATGATGTGGCTCAGCTTCTTTGCTCCCAACTTTTTTCGATTCTTTTGTAGTGGAATTGGGTGATTAGGCAAATTCAATCAATTGACCAAACAAATTTTTTTAAGAAATCAGATAATACAAATCATATGCCAGCATAACATAAATACCATGAAACAAGCATAGCCATTTATTCAAACACTTTTTTTAAACATGACACAAATACTGTTCATTAACCAAATACTATATTTTATAGAATAACTTTTTACAATTGAGAGAAAAGAAAAGAAAATGCTTTCATATTTGGTTGCCTTTTATCCAGTCCATTTATAGAGTAGCATTTTCACTTAATGAAATATATTTCCATATGTTGAAAAAAAATTCTTGGATTATATCAAAATCACTCTATTTTAGATACTACAGATTTAAAGCAATTTAGAAAAATTTATTATTATCAACTCTATTAACACATAATAAGTTATCAACTCCAAATGTAATTATTATACACTCTTCTTACAGTTCTGTAGAGCAAGAGATCAATGAGACAAGAAAATCTTGGTATAAAATTGGGTTTGATACACTAATTTTTTTAAATGGAAGCTGTTTGTCAGCAGCCTATATATGGAACATTAACAGAGATGCTCTAGAGCAAGGCCACAAAGATATCTGAGCTGTGGGACACAAAAACAAGAAAAGAAAATTATGCTATATTTAAAATGGAAATCAGAGCAGAATTCAGTGAAAGGGCAAAAGAAAATAGCATGGAAGTCAAAAGTCATGGTCTATAAGCTCAGTTCTGCCACAAACTAGATGTAAAACCTTGAGTGAATCATTTCATCATTCTGAACCTCAGGTATTTTACAAAAAAGAAAATATATATAGTTTGAAAGTTGAACACTGGACAGGCATTCTAGAAACATGGATATAGAAGCCAAGAGACAAAAAGAACATACTATACAAGAGAATGTTAAGTTTTCATAGGTTGCTGGACTGCTGGCATTCAGCTAGTTACTCATCTTCTATGAATCTCAGTTTCCTTACATAACTTAATAATACTTCACAGCTTTATGTATAGATTTTTACATAATTAAATAAATGAAAATCTAGTGAAGTCACTTACACAACTGTATTTTAAAAGAGAATCACTATGCTAATTTAAGAATACAATTTTCAGGTGATGGCAAAAGTACAGGTCTCATATAAGAGGAAATGGTTGTTAAAGTTACTTGCAAGTCTAAAATTTTGTAACTCTATATATTCCTTAAAAAGCTACAGGAACAATTTATTTAAAAAAGAGCTACAGAGACATTTGACAAAATTAAACATCTATTTAAGCTAAAATCTATCAACAAATTAAGAATGAATGGGAATGTTCTCAATTTAATGAAGGACATCCATAAAAAAACAAAACCATAAAACAAAAAGTTATGTTACACATAGGTAATATCACAATTACTGGTGAGAGACTGGATATATACCCCTAAGATTGGTAATAATGTAATCATGTCCATTCTCACTATTCCTATTCATCATTGTACAAGAGGTCATCATTAGCGGAATAACACGAGAAAAAAAGGGCATACAGATAAAAACAATCCCTATTACTAGACAAAATAATTGTCTATGTATAAAATCTCAAATTGATAAATAAGTCCATAGAAATAATAAGTGAGTTTAGAAAGGATGCAGAATATGAGGTCAGTGTCTCATTATTATGTACTGGCAATGAACAATAGCAATTACAAATTTTAAAATAATTCTATTTACAATAGCACCAAAAAGAGAGGAAATACTTATGGATAAATATGATAAAACATATGTGAGATCTGCATGCTGAAAAAAAATCCTGAAAACTAACAAAAAAAATTGATGAAAGAAATCAAGACCTAAATAAATGGAGCAATACACATTGTGGACTTTCAGTCCACAACAGTATTGTTAAGATGTTCAATGTATTCTGAGCAATATTCAGAAAGAGTATTGTTAAGATGTCAATATATCAGTTGGTACTAAATATCTAAAGATTTAACACAATTACATCAAATTCCTAGCAGGACAGGAAGTCAATAAGCTTACCCAAAAATTTACAAGAAAAGTCAAAGGAACTAAAAAAACAAACTTTAAAACAAAGTCTCTAAAACAAAGACAAAGAAAGACATCACATAATCTTAATATAAAGCTACAGAAATCAAGATGGTGTGGAATTGGAGAAAAGATAGTCATATAGTTCAATGGGACAGAATAAAGTCCAGAAACAGACTCACACATATAGCCAACTGATATTAAACAAATATCCATAAACAATTCAATAGAGAAAGGGTAGTCTTTTCAACAGATGGTACCGAAATAATTAGATAGCTATAAAAAACAAATAAAAACAACCCTCCAAAAATCAGTCTATAGTTCATACTATATATGAATATTAAATTAAAATGGATAATAAACCTAAAGATAAAAACCTAAAACCATGAAAGAAGGAAATATAGGAGAAAATGTCTCCTTTTACAAGAAAACATAGGATAATATTTTGTGACCTTGAGTTGATAGAGATTTTTTAGAATTTACATCAAAATCATGATCCATAAAAGAAAAAACATTGTACTTTACAAAAAGTAGACACTTGTACTGTGAAAGATATTGTTAAGGGAATAAAAAGATCATCATCCAGGGAGAAAATATTTGCAAAGTACATTATAAATGATTTCTATATAGGATATATAAGAAACTCTTAAAACTTACTGAAGTCAGATAATGAAGAGTACCATATGCCAGGCTAAGAAGCTTGGAATTTACTCTAAAGTCAACAAAGTGCATTTAAGGGGTTTAGGAGTGGAGTATACATAAAATATCCCAGCTCTAGTTTGAAGGATGGACTTAAAGAGCACAAGTCTGGACACAGCTACATATTGGAAGACAATTGACACAGTCCAGTAGATAATAGTGGGTGTACTAAGATAGTAGACAGAACTTGGATAGTTGTAGAACAGATAGAAAGACATAGATAAATTCAGGAAATGATTTTAAAGGTGGTAAAAATGAGAAATAAATTTCATTTTTTTATTGAGAAAACAGAGATAATAATAGAGCCAATATCCCAGAGCTCTTATGAGGATTGGAATATACAGCATTTAGCACAGTACCTACAAGGCATAAGTGATCAATAAATGGTGGTTATTATCGTGATAAATATTATTAGTATATTTAAAAATGGATCAACATGGAGAGTCTAAGATAACTCCAATGTTTCCAGTTTGAATGACTGAGTGGATAGTAGTAACATTCACTGGAACATAGAGTAGATGAAAGAGGCAGATTTAGAGGGCAACATAAAGAACTCACTTTTATAAATGATGAATTTGAGATATCCATGGGGCATTAAGTGGTGATGTCTAAAAGACAGGAGAGACTTTCAAGTAAGCATACAATTAGGATATGGAAGAGATACAAGATGTAAGATGTAATGATATGAAATGGAGTGATGGTGAGTATCGATGTTTAAGGAGTTTGTAAAAGAGGAGAATCCCATGAAAGAGAATCAAAAGAAAGAAACAAACAGATACAAGGAGAATCAAAAGACAGAAATATTAGGAAATTAAACATAAAGTTTCCAACAGTGAAGTGTCAACAGTATCAAATAAAACACAAACTAAGATAATAGGTATAATATATCAGTGAGATTTATCAATATGAAAATCATTCAACACTATTACAATAAAGAAATGACTAATAAATACTAAAAAGCAAGAAAATTATGAAAAGAAAAAATTTTACTCATAAAAGCAAACATATAGCAAAAGTACTAGATCAGTCACTTAAAAATTAGTATGAAGGATCAAAGACAAAATTAATTAATGAATTACTTCTAAAAATTAGTTAAGGGAATCACTAAATAAAAGTTGTAAAAGAAGACTTCATATACATAAAATATAGAGGAGGGAGAGTAAAACTGAAGGACTGTTAGAATACATTCAAACTTACACAATGGTCATTATAACGTAGACTTCCATATATGTAAGAAGTCATATATAAACCCCACAGTAACCACAAACCAAAAACATAAAATAGATGCAAAAAAAAGTAAAGAGAAAGGAATATCATCATAGCATTAAAGAAAATCATCATGCACAAGAAAGCAATAGATACACAGAGAACAACCAAAACAACCAGAAAATATTTAACAGAATGCAAGTAAGTACATACTATCAATAATTACTTTAAATGTAAATGAACTAAATGTTACAATTAAAATACATAGGGTGACTGAATGGATAAAAACACCAAACCCATCTCTCTGTTGCCTATAAGAAAATTCAGATCTAAAGATGCACACAGAAAAAAAACTGAAGGGATGGAAAAAGATACTCCATACAAATAAAAGTGGGGGGGGGGGGAGGAAGCTGCATTAGCCCTACTTACATAAGAAAAAAAAACAGACTTTAAACAAAGACTCTAAAAAAAAGACAAAGACATTACATAATGATTAAGCAATCCAGCATGAAGATATAAAAAAATTTAAATATCTACATACCCAACAAGAAGCATCTAAATACATAGCAAATATTAACAGAGAAAAGGGGGAAAATAGTAATAAAATAATAGCATGGGACTTTAACATCCTACTTAAATTAATTGTTAGACAGAGAGGAATAAGGAAATAGTGGCATTGAATGACACATTAGACCAAATGGAATTGACATTTACAGAACATTACATCCAAAAACAGCAGAATACACATTCTTTTCAAGTACAAAGGTAACATTGTTCAGGATAGATCACGTTAGGCCACAAAACAAGTCTCAAGAAATTTAAGAAGATTGACATCATGCAAAGAATTTTTTTCTGACAAGAATGGTATGAAAATGGAAATCAATCACAAGAAAAATGAGGAAAAAAATACCAATACATGAAGGCTAAACAGTATGCTTCTAAATAACCAAAGGTTCAAAGAAGAAATCAAAGAAGAAATTTAAAAATACTTGGACAATAATGAAAATGGAAACACAACAGTTCAAAATCTGTAAGATGCAGCTAAGGAAGTTCTAAAAAAGAAGTTTATAGAGTTACAGGCCTACCTCAAGAAACAATAAATAGCACAAATAAACAATCTAGCACCATATATAAAGAAACGAAATATATCAGAATAAACAAAACCCAAAGTTCATGGAAGGAAGGAAATAATAAAAATCAGAGCAGATAAATGAATAGAGACTAAAATAACAATACAAAGGATCAATGAAACTAAGTGTTTGTTCTTTGAAAAGGTAAAATTGATAAGCTTTAGCTAGACTCATCAAGAAAAAGAGAAGACTCAATAAATACAATCAGAAATGAAACAGAACAACTGACACCACAGAAATACAATAAATTATAAGAGATCAGTAAGAAAAAATTATATGCCTTTTATACCATTTCAGCTTACAAAAGGTTTCATAGGAACATTCTGCTTTCAGCTAGCAGGAGAAACCTGTATTAGTATTTTATTGGTACTCAGCAATAAAAATGTGGTATAGATAGAAAAAAAATTATATGCCAACAAATCAAGCAATACAGAAGAAATGGATAAATTGCCAGAGGAATGCAATCATCTAAGACTGAATGAGGAAAAAACAGAAAATCAAAATCTGAACAGATCAATTACCAATAATGAAATTGAATTGGCATTCAAAAAACTACCAAAAAACAAAATTCCAGGACCAAATGGCTTCATAAGAGAATTCTACAAAACCTTTAAAGAGGAGTTAATACCTATCTTTCTCAAAGCATTCCAAAAAAATTGTAAAAGGAAAATTTCCAAGTTCATTCTACAAGGCCAGCATGACCTTTATACTAAAATCAGATAAAGGCACTATGAAAAAGGAAAATTACAGAGCAATATTCCTAATGAACGCAGCTGCAAAAATCCTCAACAAAATATTAGCAAACCCAATTTAAAAGTACACCAGAAGAATCATTCTCCACAACAAAATGGGATTTACTATGGGAGCAATGGATACAAGGATCAATATCCACAAGTCAATCAATGTGTTACATACCACACTAAGGAAAGGAAGAATAAAAACCATAGGGTCATCTCAATTCATGCCAAAAAATTATTTGACAATCAACATCCATTCATGATAAAAGCTCTAAACATAGGTGGTATAGAGGGAAAATATCTCAACTATTAAAGTTATCTATGACAAAATACACAACAAACATTACACTCAACCACTCTCACCACACTTTCATTCAACATAGTACTGAGAGTCCTAACAATAGTAATCATGAAATAAAAACAAGTAAAAGTCATCCAAATTGGTAAGGAAGAAGTAAAACTATCACTATTTGCAGATAACAGGATACTAAGGTAGAAAACCCTAAAGACTCCACCAAAAAATGATTAGAGTTAATAAATGAATTCAGGAAAGTCACAGGACACAAAACGAATATACAGAAATCTGTTGCCTTTCTATGTACAAATAACGACCTAGCAGAAAAAGAAAATGAGAAAAGAATCTCATTTACAATTGCATCAAAAAAGAATAAAATACCTACAAATAAACCTAAGCAAGGAGAAAAAGACCTATACTCTGAAAACTAGAAGACATTGATGAAAAATATTGAAGATGACACAAATAAAAGGAAAGACACCCTGCTCATTGATTAAAAAAATAAATATTATTAAAATATCCATACTACCCAAAGGGATCTATAAATGTAATGCAATGCCTATCAAAATTCCAATGACATTTTCCACAGAAATAGAGTAAATAATTCAATGTTTGTATGAAGCCACAAAACACCCCCAATAGCCAAAGCAATATTGAGAAAAAATAAAGCTGGGGTACTACTCTCCTTGATTTAAAACTATACTACAAAGGTACAGTATCCAAACCGGTATGGCACTGGCACAAAAACAGATACATAGATCAGTGGAACAGAATAGAGAACTGAGAAATAAACTCATGCTTATATGGTCAATAATATATGAGAAAAAAAACAAGAATATACAATGGGAAAAAGAAAATCTCTTCAATGAATGGTGTCAGAAAAACAGGACAGCTACATGCAAAAGAAGGAAAATGGATTACTCTCTTATACCACACACAAAAATAAACTCAAAATGGGGTAATGACCAAATATTAAACCAGAAATGATAAAACTCCTAGGAGAAAATACAGGAAAACATGAGCATTAATAATTTTTTCTGGATATGTAATATAAAAAAATTAATGAATTTTTTTCAGGCTAACAAGGGTTATGTAACTTGTCCAAGGACACAAAGCTAATAAGTAACAGAACAAAGATTTTGCAAGGGAAACAAAGGCAAAAATAAGCAACTGGGACTGCATTAAATGAAAAAACTACTGCACAGCAAAAAAATCCATCAACAAAATAAAAGGACAACCTATTGTGTGGAAGAATATATTCACAAATGATATATCTGATAAGGGGCTAATATCTACAATATATAAAGAACTCATACACCTCAACACCAAAACAAACAAACAAACAAATAATCTGATTTAAAAATGGGCAGAGGATCTGAATAGACATTTTCCCAAAGAAGACATATATATGGCCAACAGGCACATGAAAAGATGCTCAACATCACTAATCTCAGGAAAATGCAAATCAAACCACAGTGAGGAAAGATGGTGGTGTGAGAGGTGAGACATAGGCTTCCACCTAAAAATGCATATAATGAAAATATAATTAATAAAATTACTCCTGAAAGAGCAACAGGAAAGAGGACTGTGCCAGACTGCATACACCTGGTTGAAAACAGCAGACCTCATGGAACAGGGTAATGTACCAAAGCTGTGGCCTGGCAGGACCCAAGCCCTTCACCACCCCAGCACAGCAGTGGGAGGAAGAGAAACAGAGCAGGGTGGGAGTGGAAGCCTGGGACTGCTGAATGTCTAACTCCGGAGATCTGCTCTGGGAGCACAAGCCTACAGTTCATGGTACTCTTGTGAGTAGGGGGTTGGAAAGCTAAGACAGGCAGAATTGCTGGAGAGACTGATATTCCAGCCACTTGTGAAAAGCAGGGATCCACATTTGGCTGCTCTGGGACAAAAGAAATGCAGGCAGTCTGAGAGACTTCCTAACAAGGAAGCCCTTACTTAGCAAGAGGGCAGCTAAAGGAGCAAGCATTGCACAGAGCTTACTGCTCAGGAAAAAGGACAGGTAGACAAAATTGTCCAGGTGCACTCTGCCCAGCAGGTTGGGAGCTTTCACGATCTTCAGGTGCTCCAGCTCCCTGGCTGGTTACACAGCTCCAAGGACTCCCTCTGTGATACACAGCCTACTTCACCTTTCACCCAGACAGCCCCAGGTGGCTTGCAAACCCGCAAACCTTACCCTGGAGTTAGGCCAGCCAAAGGGAATATCTGTCTACAGCAACTACAAACACAAAGCATAGAGGCTTATACCAGTGTGCTCGGCCCACTGGTTCAGGCAGTGGAGTCAGGCATAGTCGCCGAGAGGCAGGAATCAGTTCTTTCCTCCCCCAAGGCACCAATACCACTCCCCTGGAACACCCAACATTTCTTGAAGGGCAGAGCAGCTCCAGAGATTAGAGCTTCTGGGCCCTAGAGGGCGCCATAGACAAATCTGAAATGCCAAAAAAATGGTTCAAAGTAAAATTATTAATACAACTCCTGAGAAAGATTTGAATGACATCAACCTCCTGAATCTTCCTGAAAGGGAGTTCAAAATAAAAATCATTAACATGCTCCTGGAGGTACAGGAAGATATTCAAGAACTCAGGAATTAATTCTGGTCAGAGTCCAATCACTGAAGAGCACAAAGGTGGGTATTAAAAGCAGATTAGAGAGAGAGTCTGGGAAGATGGCGGCGTGAGCAGGGTGGTAGAAATCTCCTCCCAAAACCATATATATTTGTGAAAATACAACAAATACAACTATTCCTAAAAAAAGAGACCAGAAGATACAGTACAACAGCCAGGCTACAGCTACACCTACAAGAACTCAGTGCCTCACGAAGCAGGTAAGATACAAAGCCATGACCTTGTGGAACCCGAGCACTGCCCACCCCAGTAAACTGATGGAAGGAAAATATTCAGAGTGCGGAGGGAGTAAAAGCAAAGGCCCGCCAAATAACCAGCCCTGGTGATCGGTACTGGGAGCACTGACACATATCGTGTGGTGTATTGGAGATTAGAAAAACAGAAGGGCAAGATCCGAGATGGGGACTGCAAGTGAGTTCCCTCAGCCAGCTCCCGGGACAAAAGAAAAGCAGGCACTTTTTAAAAAAAACTTAAAGAGACAGGGCCCAAAAGCGGAAAAAATTATCCAGGCGCACAGAGTCCAGCAGGTTGGGAATCTTGGGGAATTTCAGACCCTCTGGCCAGCAGCCAGGCAAAGCAGTCATGCCGAGGCTTCCCACAGAGATCAGCAGCCTGCCATTCGTTAACCCCCGACCCCTGGCCAGCGCCGCAAAGGGTCTGGGATCTGCTGCCGAACAGCAGAGGAGTGGCCCGCCCACAGCAACCTCACAGAATCTACTCCCGGATGTTGCACAGCTAAGCAGGAAGGACCCCAGACCCACAACAAGGGCTGGAAACCACCAAGGGGACCAGAAGGCACCCAGAACACTTCAACCCCCACAGTGCTATTGGCTAGGCTGAGAGCGACCCTGCACACAGGCAGCTCCGGGAATTATCCCAGAGACTGCCCCCGGTGTGCGAGAACCAGTTCAGGCCCCAGAGAAGGGCAAGGAAAAAAACAAGCAGGAGGGGACTTTGTCCTCCCAGTTGACACACGTGGCACCTACCAGCGACCACTTCTATCACCATGAAAAGACAGAGGAATATGGTACAGACAAAGATTACCCAGACAAACCCTGAGAGAGGGCCTGATGGGATATACTTACACAATCTTCCTGAAAAAGAATTCATAATAAAAGTCATAACCATGCTGATGGATCTACAGAGAAATATGCAAGAGCAAAGGGAGGAAGTGAGGAGAGACAATGCAGAAATCAGACAAGCAATGGATGGGCTTAAGAGCAGAATGGACGAGGTGGAAGAGACTGTTAATGGAATACAAATAAGAGAACAGGAATACAGAGAAGCTGAGGCAGAGAGAGATAAAAGGATCTCTAAGAATGAAAGAATATTAAGAGAACTGTGTGACCAATCCAAATGGAACAATATTCGCATTATAGGAGTACCAGAAGAAGAAGAGAGAGAAAAAAGGATATAAAGTGTCTTTGAAGAAATAATTGCTGAAAACGTCCCCAAGCTGTGGAAGGAAATAGTTTCTCAGTCCACGGAAGCCCAAAGATCTCCCAACACAAGGGACCGAAGAAAGACAACACCAAGACACATAATAATTAAAATGGCACAATCAAAGATAAGGACAGAGTATTAAAGGCAGCTAGAGAGAGAAAAAAGATCACCTACAAAGTAAAACCCATCAGACTATCATCAGACTTCCTAGCAGAAACCTTACAGGCCAGAGAGAATGCCATGATATATTTAACGTAATGAAACAGAAGGGACTTGAACCAAGAATATGGTATCCAGCACGATTATCATTTAAATTTGAGGGAGGGATTAAACAATTCCCAGACAAGCAAAAGCTGAAGGAATTTGCCTCCCACAAACTACCTCTACAGGATGTGTTAAAGGGACTGATCTAGATGGAAGCACTCCTAAGGCTAAAAACATGTCACCAGAGAAAATAAAACCATACCAAAGAAAGCAGACCATCCAAATACTAACTAAAGGCAAAAAGTAAAATCAACGATCCACAAAAACAGTCAAAGGAAATGTAAAAGAGTACAGAATAAAACACCTAGTGTATAAAGAATGGAGGAGGAAGAAGAAGAAGAGAGAGAAATAAAGAATCATCAGACTGTGTTTATAATAGATTAACAAGAGAGTTAAGTTAGACTGTTAGATAGTAAAGAAGCTACCCTTGAACCTTTGGTAACCACATATCTAAAGCCAGCAATGGTAATAAGTATATATCTATCAATAATCACCCTAAATGTAAATGGACTGAAAGCACCAATCAAAAGACACAGAGTAATAGAATGGATAAAAAAGCAAGACCCATATATATGCTGCTTACAAGAGACTCGCCTCAAACCCAAAGAGATACACGGACTAAAGGTGAAGGGATGGAAAAAGATATTTCATGAAAACAAAAAGGAGAAAAAAGAAGGGGTTCCAGTACTTGTATCAGACAAAATAGACTTCAAAACGAAGAAAGTAGCAAGAGATAAAGAAGGACATTATATAATGGTAAAGGGGTCAGTCCAACAAGAGGATATAACCATTATAAATATGTACACACCCAACACAGCAGTGCCAACATATGTGAAACAAATACTAACAGAATTAAAGAGGAAATAGAAAGCAATGCATTCATTTTAGGAGACTTCAACACACCACTCACTCCAAAGGACAGATCAACCAGACAGAAAATAGGTAAAGACACAGTGGCACAGAACAACACACTAGAACAGATGGACCTAACAGATATCTACAGAACTCTGCACCCAAAAGCAGCAGGATACACATTCTTCTCAAGTGCACATGGAACATTTTCCAGAATAGACCACATACTAGGCCTCAAAAAGAACCTCAGTAAATTCAAATATATTGAAATTCTACCAACCAACTTCTCAGATCACAAAGGTATAAAACTAGAAATAAATTATACAAAAAAACAAAAAGGCTCACAGATACATCGAGGCTTAATAACATGCTCCTAAATAATTAATGGGTCGATGACCAAATTAAAACCGAGATCAAACAATATGTGGAGACTAATGACAACAACAACACAAAGCCACAACTTCTGTGGGATGCAGCAAAGGTAGTTCTAAGAGAAAAGTATATTGCAATCCAGGCCTATTTAAAGAAGGAAGAACAATCCCAAATGAACAGTCTAAAGGCACAATTATTGAAATTGGAGAAAGAAGAACAAATGAGGCCCAACGTCACCAGAAGGAGGGAAATAATAAAGATTAGAGAAGAAATAAATAAAATTGAGAAGAATAGAATAGAAAAAAATCAATAAAACCAAGACCTGGTTTTTTGAAAAAATAAACAAAATAGATCTACACACATAAACAGAATCAGAAATGAGAAAGGAAAAAACATGACAGGCTTCACACAAATACAAAGAATTATAAGAGAATACTATAAAAATATATATGCCAACAAGTTGGAAAACCTAGAAGAAATGGACAACTTCTTAGAAAAATACAACCTTCCATGAGTGACCAAGCAATAAACAGAAAACCTAGAGACCAATTACCAGCAAAGATATTGAATCAGTAATCCAAAAACTGCCTAAGACCAACCCCCAGGCGAGATGGATTCACCTCTGATTTTTACCAGACATATACAGAAGAAATAATACCCATTCTCCTTAAAGTTTTCCAAAAAATAGGAGAAGAGGGAATACGTTCAAACTCATTCTATGAAGGATCACTGTAATACCAAAACCACGCAAAGACCTCACCAAAAAAGAAACTTACAGACCAATATCCCTGATGAACATAGATGCAAAAATACTCAACAAAATATTAGCAAACCGAATTAAAAAATACATCAAGAAGATCATACAACATGATCAAGTGGGATTCATCACAGGGATGCAAGGATGGTACTACATTCAAAAATCCATCAACATCATCCACAACATCAAGAAAAAAGAAGAACAAAAACCACGTGATCATCTCCATAGATATTGTAAAAGCATCTGACAAAATTCAACATCCATTCATGATCAAAACTCTCAACAAAATGGGTATAGAGGGCAAGTACCTCAACATCATAAAGGCCATATAAGACAGACCCACAGCCAACATCATACTGAACATCGAGAAGCTGAAAGCTTTTCATCTAAGATTGGGAACAAGACAGAGATGCCCACTCTCCCCACTGTTATTCAACATAGTACTGGAGGTCCTAGGCACGGCAATCAGACAAAACAAAGAAATACAAAGCATCCAGATTGGTAAAGAAGAAGTTAAATTGTCACTATTTGCAGATGACATGATATTGTACATAAAAAACCCTGAAGACTCCACTTCAAAACTACTACAACTAATATCTGAATTCAGCAAAGTTGCAGGATACAAAATTAACACAGAGAAACCTGTTGCTTTCCTATACACTAAAGATGAACTAGCAGAAAGAGAATTCAGGAAAACAATTCCATTCACAATCGCATCAAAAAGAATAAAATACTTGGGAATAAACATAAGCAAGGAAGTGAAAGACCTAAACCCTGAAAACTACAAGACACTCCTAAGAGAAATTCAAGAGGACACTAACAAATGGAAATGCATCCCATGCTCTTGGCTAGGAAGAATAAATATTGTCAAAATGGCTATTCTACCTTAAGCAATCTAGAGATTCAATGCAATCCCTATCAAAATGCCAACAGCATTCTTCAATGAACTGGAACAAATAGTTCTAAAATTCATATGAAACCACAAAAGACCCTGAATAGCCAAAGCAATCCTGAGATGAAAGAATAAAACAGAGGTAATTATACTCCCAGACTTCAAGCTCTCCTACAAAGCCACAGTAATCAAGACAATTTGGTATTGGCACAAGAACAGACCTACAGACCACTGGAAAAGAACAGAAAATCCAGACATTAAGCCAAACATATACGATCAAATAATATATGGCAAAGGAGCCTAGGATATATAATGCGGAGATGACAACCTCTTCAGCAGCTGGTGTTGGGAAAACTGGATGGCTACATGTAAGAGAATGAAACTGTACTACTGTCTAACCTCATACACAAAAGTAAACTCAAAATGGATCAAAGACCTGAATGTAAGCCATGAAACCAAAAAACTCTGATAAAAAAACAGAGGACAAATCTCTTGGACATACACATGAGCAAATTCTTCATGAACATATATCCCCGGGCAAGGGAAACAAAAGCAAAAATGAACAAGTGGGACTATATCAAGCTGAAAAGCTTCTGTACAGAAAAGGACACCATCAGTAGAACAAAAAGACATCCTACAGTATGGAAGAATATATTCATAAATGACATATCCGATAAGGGGTTGACATCCAAAATATATAAAGAACTCATGCACCTCAACAAATAAAAAGCAAATAATCCAATTAAGAAATGGGCAGAGGATATGAATAGACACTACTCCAAAGAAGAAATTCAGATGGCCAAAAGGCACATGAAAAGATGCTCCACATTGCTAATTATCAGAGAAATGCAAATTAAAACCACAATGAGATATCACCTCACACCAGTCAGGATGGCCAACATCCAAAACACAAGCAACAACAAATGTTGGCGAGGATGTGGAGAAAAGGGAACCCTCCTACACTGCTGGTGGGAATGCAAATTAGTTCAACCATTGTTGAAAGCAGTATGGAGGTTCCTCAGAAAACTCAAACTAGAAATATCATTTGACCCAAGAATCCCACTCCTAGGAAATTACCCTAAGAATGCAGCATCCCAGTTTCAAAAAGACAGATGCACCCCTATGTTTATCGCAGCACTATTTACAATAGCCAAGAAATGGAAGCAACCTAAGTGTCCATCAGTAGATGAATGGATAAATATGATGTGGTACATATACACAATGGAATGTTATTCAGCCATAAGAAGAAAACAAATCCAACCATTTGCAATAACATGGATGGAGCTAGAGGGTATTATGCTCAGTGAAATAAGCCAAGTGGAAAAAGACAAGTATCAAATGATTTCACTCATATGTGGAGCATAAAAGCAAAGAAAATAACAAAGAAAAAAAACAGTAGCAGACTCACAGAACCCAAGAATGGACTTACAGTTACCAAAGGGAAAGGGACTGGGGAGGATGGGTGGGCCGGGAGGGATAAGGGGGAAAAGGAGGCATTATGATTTGCAGACATAATGTTGGAGGGGTACGGGGAGGGCTATACAACTCAGAGAAGATAAGTAATGATTCTGTAGCACCTCACTATGCTTATGGACAGTGACTCTAATGGTGTAAGTTGGGGGGACCTGATGAAGTGGAGAGTTTAGTAACCATAATGTTGCAAATGTAACTGTAGATTAATGATACCAAAAATAAAAGCAGATTAGATATGGTGGAGGAGACGATAGATGAAATAGAAACTAGAGAAGAGGAATACAATGAAGGTGAGGCACAGAGAGAAAAAAAGGATCTCTAAGAGTGAAAGAATATTTAGAGAACGGTGTGACTAAACCAAACGGAGCAATATTTGCACTATAGGGGTACCAGGAGAAGAAAAGAGAGAAAAAGGGATACAAAGTGTCTTTGAGGAGGTAATTGCTGAAAAGTTCTGCAATCTGGAGAAGGAGATGGTCTCTCAGGCCATGGAGATGCATAGATCTCCCAAAATCAGGGACCCAAGGAAGACAACATCAAGACACATAGTAATCAAGATGGCAAAGATCAAGGATAAGGACAGACTATTAAAAGCAGCCAGAGAGAGAAATAAGATCACATACAAAGGAAAGCCCATCAGACTATCTTCAGACTTCTCAGCAGAAACCTTATAGGCCAGAAATGAATGGCATGATATATTAAATACAGTGAAGCAGAAGGGCCTTGAACCAAGAATTCTTTATCTGGCAAGATTATCATTTAAATTTGAAGGATGGATTGAAAAATTTCCAGAAAAGCAGAAGCTGAGAGAATTTACCTCCCACAAACCATCTCTACAGTGTATTTTGGAGGCACTGTTATAGATGGAAGTGTTCCTATGGATCTATAGCTGTCAGCAGAGGTAATAAAACCACAATAAAAAAAGTAGAATAGCTAATTACTAAGCAAATACAAAATTAAATTAACTATTCCCAAAGTCAATCATGGGATAGACAAAGAGTACAGAATACGATACCTAATATATAAAGAATGGAAGGAAAAAAAGGAGGAGAAAAAGAAAATAACCTTTAGATTGTGTTTGCAATAGCATATTAAGTGAGTTAAGTTAGACTCTTAGATAGTAAGGAAGTTTACCTTGAACCTTTGGTAACCACAAATGTAAAGCCTGCAATGCCTATAAGTACATACCTATTGATAATCCCCCTAAATGTAAATGGACCGAATGCACCAATCAAAAGGCATAGATTCACTGAAAGGATAAAAAAGAAAGACTCATCATATCCTACCTACAAGAGACTCACTTTAAACCCAAAGACATACAGAGACTAAAAAGAAAGGGATGGAAAAAGATATTTCATGCAACTAATAGGAAGAAAAAAGCAGGAGTTGCAGTACTTGTATCAGACAACATAGACTTCAAAATAAAGAAAGTTACAAGAGACAAAGAAGGACATTACATAATGATAAAAGGGTCAATCCAACAAGAAGATATAACCATTATAAATATCTATGCACGCAACACAGGAGCACCTACATGCATGAAACAAATGCTAACAGAATTAAAAGGGGAAATAGAATGCAATGCATTCATTCTAGGAAACTTCAAAACTCCACTCACTCTGAAGGACAGATCAACAAGACAGAAAATAAGTAAGGAGATAGAAGCACTGAACAACACATTAGAACAGATGGACCTAACAGACACCTACAGAACTCTACACCTAAAAGCAGCAGAATACACATTCTTCTCAAATGCACATGGAACATTTTCAAGAATAGATCATATACTAGGCCACAAAAAGAGCCTTGGTAAATTCAAAAAGATTAAAATTGTACCAACCAGTTTCTCAAACCACAAAGGTATGAAACTAAAAATAAATTATGCAAAGAAAATGAAAAATCCCACAAACACATGGAGGCTTCACAACATGTCCCTAAATAAACAAAGGATGAATGACCAAATAATAACAGAGATCAAGAAATATGTGGAGACAAATTACAACAATTCAACACTGCAAAATCTGTGTGATGCAGCCAAGGACGTGCTAAGAGGAAAGTATACTGCAATAAAGGCCTACCTCAGGAAAGAAGAACAATCCCATATGAGCAGTCTAAACTCACAATTAATGAAACTAGAAAAAGAAGAACAAATAAGGCCCAAATTCAGTAGAAGGAGGGACATAATAAAGAATAGAGCAGAAATAAATTAAATCAAGAAGAATAAAACAATAGAAAGAATCTATGAAAGCAAGAGCTGGTTCTTTGAGAAAATAAACAAAATAGACAAACCCCTAGCCAGACTTATCAAGAAAACAAGAGAGTCTACAGACATAAACAGAATCAGAACTGAGAAAGAAAAAATCACTACGGATACCACAGAAATACAAAGAACTATTACAGAATACTATGAAAAATTATATGCTAACAAACTGGATAACCAAGGAGAAATAGAGAAATTTCTAGAAAAATTCAACCTTCCAAGGCTGACCCAGAAATAAACAGAAAATTGGAACAGACCTATTACCAGCAATAAAATTGAACTGGTAATCAAACACCTATCTGAGAAAAAAAACACCAGACGAGCTGGCTTCACTACTGAATTTTATCAAACATTTAGGGAAGACCTAATACCCATCCTCCTTACAGTTTTCCAAAGAGTAGAAGAAGAGGGAATACTTCCAAACTCATTCTATGAGGCCAGCATCACTCTAATACCAAACCAGGAAAAGACACCACAAAAAAAGAAAATTACAGACCAATATCCCTGATGAACATAGATGCAAAAATACTCAACAAAATGTTAGCAAACTGAATAAAAAATATATCAAAAAGATCATTCATCATGATCAACTAGGATTTATTCCAGGGATGCAAGGATGGTACAACATTCGAAAATCCATCAACATCATCCACTACATCAACAAAAAGAAGGACAAAAACCACATGATCATCTTCACAGATGCTGAAAAAGCATTTGACAAAATTCAACATCTATTCATGATAAAAACTCTCAACAAAATGGGTAGAGAAGGCAAGTACCTCAACATAATAAAGGTCATATATGACAAACCCACAGCTAACATTATACTTAACAGCGGGAAGCTGAAAGCTTTTCCTTTAAGAATGGGAACAAGACAAGGATGCCCACTCTCCCCACTTCTATTCAACATAGTACTGGAGGTCTTATCCATGGCAAACAGACAACACAAAGAAATAAAAGGCATCCAGATTGGCAAGAAAGTAGTTACACTGTTCCTGTTTGCAGATGACATGATATTGTACATAAAAAAACCCTAAAGAATCCACTCCAGAACTACTAGATCTAGTATCAGATTTCAGCAAAGTTGCGGGACACAAAATTAATACACTGAAATCTGTGGCATTCCTATACACTAACAATGAACTAGCAGAGAGAGAACTCAGGAAAACAATTCCATTCACAACTGCATCAAAAAGAATAAAATACCTAGGAATAAATCTAACCAAGGAAGTGAAAGACCTACACTCTGAAAACTATAAGACTCTAATGAGAGAAATTCAAGAAGATACCAATAAATGGAAACACATCCTGTGCTCATGGATAGGAAGAATTAATATTGTCAAAATGGCCATCCTGCCTAAAGAAATCAACATATTCAATGCAATTCCTATCAAAACACCAACAGCATTCTTCAACAAACTAGAGAAAATCATTCTAAAATTCACATTGAACTACGAAAGACCCCAAATAGCCAAAGCAATCGTGAGAAGGAAGAATAAAGCTGGGTGATTATGCTCCCCAACTTCAAGCTCTACTACAAAGTTACAGTAATCAAGACAATTTGGCACTGGCACAAGAACAGACCCATAGACTGATGGAAAAGACTAGAGATCCTTGATATAAACCCAACCATATATGGTCAATTAATATATGATAAAGGGACCATGGACATACATTGGGGAAATGACAGCCTCTTCAACAGCTGGTGTTAGCAAAAATGGGCAGCTACATGCAAGAAAATGAAACTGGATTATTGCTTAACCCCATACACAAAAGTAAAGTCGAAATGGATCAAAGACCTGAATGTAAGTCATGAATCCATAAAACTCTCAGAAGACAACATAGGCAAAAATATCCTGAATATAAGCATGAATGACTTCTTCCTGAACATATATACTTGAGCAAGGGAAACAAAAGCAAAAATATACTCATGGGAGTACATCAAACTAAAACGTTTCTGTATGGCAAAGGACACCATCAACAGAACAAAAAGGCATCCTACAGTATGGCAGAATATATTTGTAATTGACATATCCGACAAGGGGTTAACATCCAAAATATATAAAGAATTTATATGCCTCAACACCCAAAAAGGAAATAACCCAATTAAAAAATGGGCAGATGATACGAAGAGATAGTTCTCCAAAGAAGAAATTCAGATAGCCAAAAGACACATGAAAAGATGCTCCACATCACTAATCATCAGGGAAATGCAAATTAAAACCACAATGAGATATCACCTCACACCAGTAAGGATGGCCAGCATGGAGAAGACTAAGAACAACAAATGCTGGTGAGGATTTGAAGAAAGGGGAACCCTCCTACATTGCTGGTCGGAATGTAAGCTAGTTCAACCATTGTGGAAAGCAATATGGAGGTTCCTCAAAAAACTAAAAATAGAAATACCATTTGATCCGGGAATCCCACTCCTAGAAATTTACCCAAAGAATATAACTTCTCAGATTCAAAAAGACATATGCACCCCTATGTTTATTGCAGCACTTTTTACAATAGCCAAGAAATGGAAGCAACCTAAGTGTCCATCAGTAGATGAATGGATAAAGAAGAGGTGGTACATATACACAATGGAATACTAGTCAGCCATAAGAAAGAATAAAATCCTACCATTTGCAACAACATGGATGAAGCTGGAGGATATTATGCTCAGTGAAATAAGTCAGGCAGAGAAAGACAAGTGCCAATTGATTTCCCTCATTTATGGAGTATAACAATGAAGCAAAACTGAAGGAACAAAATAGCAGCAGACTCAGAGACTCCAAGAAGGAACTAGTGGTTACCAAAGGGGAGGGATGTGGGAGAGAGGGTGGGGAGATAGATGAAGAGAAAAATGAGTATATATTTAATATCTTGATCTGGGTGAGAGTTACATGAGTGTACACACATGTCAAAACTCATCACACTCTACACTGATTTGTGCACTTTCTTGTATGTGCCCTCAATTAAAAAAAAATAATGCCAGCTAAGTTTATACTTGAATACTATAACTTTAAATTATGACAATAGTATCTAGTATAACTTAGTGAACAAATATACTAACATTATAAACACACAAATTCATTGATATATATGTACATCATGATTATAAATATATAAACAAATAATTCTAGATATAATTTTTAGACTTACTGTCAATTCCCAGAAACTCAAATTTGTCTCTGCACAAGTGAAAATGAAACCTACTTGAAAGAATTAAAATGTGTTAACGTTGGCAGTACATACACCAAAACTGAAATAATATAGTTGATATGAAAAGTCATTATGGTTGCATATTTTCTGTATACTGAATAATGCTGAATCTTCTGAATGATTCCCTGAACAAAGAACTTCTGGCTCCATGCACCAGAAATAAGGCTAACTTACAGTGTAACTTACAAAGACGACTGTAAAATAAGTGTGCCACTACCATTCAACAAAGGATTACTGAAACTAGGAATAAAAATATGTGTCTATGTTGCACACACAGTTTAGGTGTTTCTTAAACATCTATGATTAATCTTCAAACAGTACCTCAAAGCCAGTGGTATTAAATCAAATTTACAGATGAATAACTGAACTTTATCTGGGTTATGTAATTTGTCCAAGGACAGAATGCTAGCAATTAACAGAACAAAGGTACTGATTCCAAAACTCATGCTTATTCCCACTATTCTCTAATATGATCATTACCACTGAACATTCAGAAGCAAGAGTTGTTTTTTATACTTCAGAGACATTTCTGTCCTTTTTATACTTTTTCTTATTGCTAAGAAAATTTATTATGACACTCAGATATTAAAGATGGTGTCGTGAGAGGTGAGACAGAAAACACATCCCAAAACCACATATAATACAAAAATAGAGTTAATAAAACTAATCCTAAAAGAGCAACAGGAAAGAAGGCTGCACCAGACTGCATACACCTGGAGAAAAGAGTAGACCTCATGAAACAGGGTAACGTACCAAAGCCTTGATCCTGCGGGACCAAAGCCTTGATCTGCTTTGGGAGCACAAACCTACTTTGCATGGTGCTCTGGAGATTAGTGGGGTTAGAAAGCTAAGACAGGCAGAATACTTAGAGAGACTCAGATTCCAGCCATTTGGGGAGGACAGACATCCATATTGGGCTGCCCTGTGACAAGGGAAAGGCGGATGGTTTGAGAAGTTTCCTAGCAGCAAGAGGGCTGCTGAAGGGGCATGGACTACATGGAGCTTGCTGTGAGGGAGAAGGAATAGGTGGACAAGGTTGTCTCTACCCAGCAGGTTGGGAACTTTCAGGAGCTTCAGGAGCTCCATCCCTTGGCTGGCTACTCAGCTCCAAGGCACGCCACTGTGATACGTAGCCTGCTGTGCCTTCCTCCTGACCTGGCAGCACCGGTTCATCAGCAGTCCCTGCCCTGGCATCAGGCCAGCGAGAGGGAGGCCCCATCTACAGCAGCTACAAGCACAAAGTACAGAGGCTTACAGCTGTGTGCTTGGACCACTGCTTCTGACAGTGGAGACAGACACTGAAGCTGAGAATCAGGAAACAGGTCTTTCCTCCCCCCAAGCACCAGTACCCCTCCCTGGGACCCCCGACATCACTCCAGGGGCTTAGCAGCTCCAGAGACTAGAGCTTCTGGGCACTAGAGGGCACCACATACAAATATGAAACGTCACAGAAACCTGGTTCAGAACAAAATCTCATAAACACCAGAAAAAGACCCAAGTGAAACTGAACTCACCAAACTTCCTGAAAGATAGTTCAAAATAAAAACTTAAAACAAGCTCATGGAGGTACAGAAAATATTCAAGATCTCAGGGACAAATTTAGGACAGACTCAATCATTAAGAAATTCCATATCTGAAATGAAATATACAATAGAGGGATTGAAAAACAGATTAGATGTAGTAGAACAGACAGTATATGGAATAGAAATTAGAGAACAGGAATACAAAGAAATTGAGGAACAGAGAGAAAAAAGGATTTCTAGGAATGAAAGAATATTGAGAGAACTGTGTGACCAATCCAAACAGAAAAATATTCACATTATAAGGGTACCAGAAGAAGAAGAGAGAGAAAAAGAGATAGAAAGTGTCTTTGAGGATGTAATTCCTGAAAACTTCTGCAATCTGGGGAAGGAAATAGTTTCTCAGGCCATGGAGGGACACAGATATCTCAACACAAGGGACCTAAGGAAGACATCACCAAGATATATAATAATTAAAAAGGCAAAGATCAAGGATAAGGACAGACTATTAAAAACAGCTAGAGAGAGAAAAATATCACATACAAAGGAAAACCCATCAGGCTATCATCAGACATCTCAAAAGAAACATTATAGACCAGAAGGGAGTGGCATGATATATTTAATGCAATGAAACAGAAAGGCCCCGGACCAAGAATATTCAACTGGGCAAGATTATCATTTAAATTTGAAGGAGGGATTAAACAATTTTCAGACATGCAAAGCTGAGATAATTTAACTCCCACAAACCACATCTACAGTGTATTTTGGAGGGACTGCTATAGATGGAAGTGTTCCTAAAGCTAAATAGCTGTCACCAGGGAAAATAAAACCACACTAAAGAAAGTAGAACAATTAATTACTAAGCAGAAGCAAAATCAAATCAACTACCCCCAAAGTTAATCAAGGGATAGACAAAGAGTACAAAATATGATACCCAATATATATAAAGAATAGAGGAGGAAAAAAAAAGAACCTTTAGGTTCTGTTTATAATAGCATACTAAGTGAGTTACATAAGACTGATAGAAAGGGAATTACCACTGAACCTTTGGTAACCATGAATCTAAATCCCACAACAGCAATATGTACATACCAATCGATAATCATCTTAAATGTAAATGGTCAGAATGCACCAATCAAAACATGTAGACTCATTGAATGGATAAAAAACCAAGACCAGTCTATATGCTGCCTATAAGAGACTCACTTAAAACCGAAAGATATATACAGACTGAAAGTAAACAGATGGAAAAAGATATTTCATGCAACTAATAGGGAGAAAAAAGCAGGAGTTGCAGTAATTGTACCAGACAAAATAGACTTCAAAACAAAGAAAGTAACAAAGACAAAGAAGGACATTTCATAATGATAAAGGGGTCAGTCCAACAAGAGGATATAACCATTATAAATATCTATGCACCGAGCACAGGAGCACTGACATATGTGAAACAAATGCTAAAAGAATTAAAGGGGGAAGTAGAATGCAATGCATTCATTTTAGGAGACTTCAACACACCATTCACTCCAAAGGACATATGAACCAGAGAGAAAATAAGTAAGGAAACAGAGGCACTGAACAACATATTAAAACAGATGGACCTAACGGACATCTACAGAACACTCCATTCAAAAGCAACAGGATACACATTCTTCTCATGTGCACATTATAAATGTTCAAGAATAGATCATATCCTAGGCCACAAAAAGTGCCTCAATAAATTTAAAAGGATTGAAATTGTACCAACTGGCTTCTCAGATCACAAAGGTATGAAACTAGAAATAAATTACACAAAGAAAACAAAAAAGCCCTCAAACACATGCAGGCTTAATAACATGCTCCTAAATAATCAATGGATTAATGACAAAATAAAAACAGTGATCAAGCAATATATGGAGACAAATGAAAACAATAATTCAGCACTGCAAGATCTGTGGGATGCAGCAAAAGCCCATGCTAAGAGGAAGTATATTGCAATACAGGCCTACCTCAGGAAAGAAGAACAATCCCAAATGAACAGCCTATACTCACAATTAACGAAACTAGGAAAAGAAGAACAAATGAGGCCCAAAGTCAGTAGAAGGACATAATAAAGATTACAGCAGAAATAGATAAAATCAAGAAGAATAAAACAATAAAAAGAATCAATGAAGGCAGGAGCTGGTTCTTCGAGAAAATAAACAGAATAGATAAACCCCTAACCAGACTTACCAAGAGAAAAAGAGTCCACATACATAAACAGAATCAGAAATGAGAAAGGAAAAATCGCTATGGACACCACAGAAATACAAAGAATTATAAGAGAATTTTATGAAAAATTATATGGTAACAAACTGGATAACCTAGAAGAAATGGACAACTTTCTAGAAAAATACAACCTCCCAAGGCAGACCCAGGAAGAAACAGAAAATCTGAATAGACCAATTACCAGCATCAAAATTGAATTGGTAATCAAAAAACTACCTAAGAAAAAACTCCTGTCCCAGATGGTTTCACTGCTGAATTTTATCAAACATTTAGTGAAGACCTAATACCCATCCTTCTTAACGTTTTCCAAAACGTAGAAGAAGGAATACTCTCAAACTCATTCTGTGAGACCAACATCACTCTAATACTTAAGACCCCAAATAGCCACAGAAATCCTGAGAAGGAAGAATAAAGCAGGGGGAATTATGCTCCCTGACTTCAAGCTCTACTACAAAGCCACAGTAATCAAGATAATTTGGTACTGGCACAAGAACACACACCCAAAGACCAATGGAACAGACTAGAGAGTCCAGATATAAACCCAAGCACATATGGTCAATTAATATACGATAAAGGAGGCATGAATACACAACGGGGAAATGACAGCCTCTTCAACAACTGGTGTTGGCAAACTGGACAGCTACATGTAAGAGAATAAAACTGGATTACTGTCTAACACCATACACAAAAGTACACTCTAAATGGATCAAAGACCTAAATGTAAGTCATGAAACCATAAAACTATTAGAAGAAAACATAGGCAAAAAGCTCTTGAATATAAACATGAGCAACTTTTTCCTGAATGCCTCTCCTTGGGCAAGGGAAACAAATTAAAAAATGAACAAATGGGACTACATCATGTTAAAAATCTTCTGTATAGCAAAGGACACCATCAGAAGAACAAAAAGGCATCCTACAGTATGGGAGAATATATTTGTAAATGACACATCCAATAAGGGGCTAATATCCAAAATATATAAAGAACTCATATGCTTCAACACCCAAAAAGCAAATAACCTCATTGAAAAATGGGTGGAGGATATGAACAGACACTTCTCCAAAGAAGAAATTCAGATGGCCAACAGGCACATGAAAAGATGCTCCACATCGCTAATTATCAGGGAAATGCAAATTAAACTCACAATGAGATATTACCTCACACCAGTTAGAATGGCCAATATAAAAGACTAGGAACAATAAATGCTGGTGAGGATGTGGAGAAAGGGGCACCCTCCTACACTGCTGGTGGGAATGTAAACTTAAACCATTGTGTAAAGCAATATGGAGGTTCCTCAAAAAACTAAAAATAGAAATACTATTTGACTCAGGAATTCCACTCCTAGGAATTTACCCAAAAAAAACAACTCAGATACAAAAAGACATATGCACCCCTATGTTTATCGCAGCACTATTTACAATAGCCAAGAAATGGATGTAACCTAAGTGTCCATCAGTAGATGAATGGATAAAGAAGAGGTGGTACATATACATAATGGAATACTATTCAGCCATAAGGAATAAACAAATTCTACCATTTGCAACAACATGGATGGAGCTGGAGGATATTATGCTCAGTGAAATAATCCAGGCAGAGCAAGACAAATACCAAATGATTTCCCTCATTTGTGGAGTATAACAACGAAGCAAAACTAAAGGAATAAAATAGCAGCAGATTCACAGACCCAAAGAAGGGACTAGTGGTTACCAAAGGGGAGGGGTGCTGGAGGATGGGTAGGGAGGGAGAAGGAGATTGTGGGGTATCATGATTGGTGCCAATGGTGTGTGGGGGGTCATGAGGAACACAGTGTAGCTCAGAGAAGACAAATATGGACTCTGTGGCATCTTAGTACACTGATGGACAGTGACTGCAATGGGGTATGGGGGGGCACTCGATAATAAGGGTGAATGTAATAACCACATTATTTTTCTTGTGATATCTTCATAAGAGTTTATATCAATGATACCTTAATAAAAAATAAATTTGAAAAAAGGAGATTTATTCCCAATAATCCAACTTTTTTGAGAAGAGGTCTATTTGCTTTATAACTTAGTCTTCAATGTGTTGCCCATTTACCCGCTTATATTTCGGGCTTATTTGGTTATTTTTCTTTTGTAGTTCTCTATATATGTTCGATTCCAATCTTTTATCTGTAATATACTAAACAAATTTCGTTTCCCAGAATAGTGTATATTTTTCAACTCTGTGTCTTCAGTCACAAAGACCTTATTTTTAAAAATTCAAAAGTGTCAATCTATTTTTTTATGATTTTGTTTTTCTATGCCTTGCATAAGAAATTCAATCCTTCTCCCAAAGCCAATAAAATATTCTTTTTATATTTATTTTTGTAGTTTAAATTTTTACTTGTTTTCATAGTTAAGTCTTTAATCCATCTACAAGGATTTTTAAGATGGCATATTACTTGCATACAATTCTACTGAATGAATAGACCCTCTTTTTCCTATTATTTTATAATGCAACCTGTATCATATATCAACTACCCTTATATAAAGAGCCTGTTTCCGATTTCCAGTTTTTCCACTTAGATTATGTGTCTATTCTTATGCTGAGGCACTACTATTTTACTCATCACTGGTACAAATCAAAATTGTTAGCTGAAATATGAGTTACCACAAAATGAACATATATACAATCATTATTCTTCCTCAACGTTGTCCTGGTTATTTTTGCCCCTTTGCTTTTCTACATGAATTCTAGAATTAGCTTGTAATATTCTATGGGAAAAGTTTAGGGACAATTCTAATTAGAATTGTATCAAAGTTATATGTTGATTTTGAGAGAACTGACATCTTTATAATATTGAGTCTTTACTTCCATAAATATATCTTTGAATCTCCGTTCATTAGATTATCTCTGTACTACTTCTCACTGTTGTCATTTCCTACTCCTCTGTCATTCCTCCTCATTTATAATGACTGTTGTTTATGCCCACTGTCATTTTTCTGGTATTAACAGACAATCTTTCTCAACATTCTGGCTACTTTGAATTCCTCTTTTATAATATCATATCTTCAATTATACTTCATCTAGGTGCTCCCAGAGTGTATAACTTGATATTATCAATAAATGCAATAGCTGCGATCCCTTCAATTTCTTTCACACACCCTACTCTCTTCTAGTGAGTAGGATCTACCTCTTCTCTTTGCAGCATAACTCCTTTGACTTCATCAGAATCTCTAACAAGGGTAAATAAAATCCCCTATTTGATTATAACAGCTCTGGTTTGTGCCTGCTCTCCAGTTTTAATCATTAGAGTATCTTTCATTCTCAAAACTGACTGAGTTTAGATGATATAGTCATCCTACCTTCAATGTATTGATCCATCATATTTTCATGACCTTTCACCTTTTCATCACTCCTTACCTCCTTAATGCACTCTCTCTTATCCAAGCCTTTTTATGTACCCTGGACTCTTATTCTCCTCTTAATTTGTGGTCTGGATTGGTAAAAACACAACCCTGATCTGCTTCCAGCCATAGATTATGTGGCACTGAATTTACCCCCGCATTATAAACAACTAGAATATTAGACAAAATATATAAAACAGCTGTGTTTAGACTTTAGAAAACTGAACAACTCATAAATGATCCCGGGCAGAGGGAAAACAAGAGAGACAAAGCCTGTGTTCACTAAGGCTTTCTGTCTGCAAGCATGTTCTGGACTGTGATGCACAGCAAAGGAACTCAAGCAAAATGTATATATAACTCACTGGGTTGAAGAAACAGGAGTTTGAGTTCAAGGAGTGGGAGTGGAGATGATGTGGCTGAAATTATAGAACAGAGCACTGGAGAAAACTATACACGGGGGAAAAATACTTTCAGAAATCTGTATAGGGTTCAACTTGATTCTTTGGCTGATTATGAAGCTGTACATTCATAAAGTAAGACTACGTGAGACTAGGTAATGAACAATTACTAGAAAGTAGCAGAACAATTCCAAGAACTTAGAGAAAACTGGGAGACATTCAAATATGAGTGGAAAACTCAATAAACACTTCACTAGAGATTCCAGAAGGGTCACATCTTAGTAGTACGGTTAAGCCAGCCCTAAAGTAGGTCTAAATCTAGACCTGCCTTAGCAACACTTTAAAGCAAGCCTTGATGGCCACAGTGGAGTAACTGGTTCCATGTCTTCCTCCTTACCATCAACAACTAGAAAACTGAATAAAATATATGAACAGATGTTTTCAGACATTAAACACTAGACATCACAAAGCTGAAATCCCTAAGTAAAGGGGAAACAAACGAGATAATTTCTAAGATTACTTTGGCTTTCAAGACAGGGATGGGAAATGCCCCAGTTGTAACCAGAGAGAATAAAAAGGCTCAGTCCACTGAACATCTGGAGTATTTTTCAGATAGTCCAGAAGGTTCAAGTCTGGACTCAGTAGGACTGAACTACCATCACTGCATTAGACTTGGACTAACAATGTTTAAAATAAGCCTCAAAAGTATCAAGCTGTTCCATACGTAACTTAACTGTCTACCAGAAAAAAAAAATCAATGATTTTTAAACATGAAAACAAAGTCTAAACACTCAATAATATAATAATCACAATGCCCAGCTCCAATAAAAATTTTCCAGACATACAAAAAAACATAAAAGTGTGACCTACAATTAGGAAAAAAGTCATTCAATACAAACCTACCCAGAAATGACAAATAGAATTCTCAGAGGTCTTCATGTAGCTATAAATGTTTTCAAGTATATTTAACATATTCAAGGTTTCAATGGAGAACACAAACATGATGAGAGAATGGGAAATACAAAAAAGAACTAAGTAGAAATTATTATATATTGCGAGTAAGAATGTACAAGGATGCAACCATTTAGGGAAAGGATTAACTCTGAGGTGGTGTGAGGGAACTTTTTGGAGTGATAGAAATGTTTTATATTGTGATTGTGGCATATATTTTAATTTGAGTGTATGAAAATCATATCTCAGCAAATTGATTCAAAATTAGAATATAAAAAAATAATGTTTCTCCAGAAAAATTAAAAATACAACCATGATTAAATACAACTTTCTCTGCATGTGCAGCCCCATAGATAAACAAAACAGATGAAAAACAAACACTCACATCGGTTTTTGTGCCCTTAAATTCAGGTTTGTATATCTCAATGTTACCCTTACTGTTACTGACGAATCAGATTATTCTTCCCAGTTCCTTTACTCTTCCACTCCTCTTGATGAGTGTATTATGCCTTGCATTACTTCAAGTTTTCAAAACTCCTTCTCCCATCATCAATCTCATCTGGTAATCTTGTTTCCTATTTCATTAACTATTGAAAATTGAAGGAATAAGAAGAAAACCTCTATAGATGACTTCCACTGCATCTATTCACTTACTAGCATCTGTTCTCTTTTCTCCCAATTCTTACTACACAGAAAATATCTGTGTTCCTATATAAGGCCAATCCCTCAATTTATGAACTGTCTCCTCTCAATATTCAGGACTGTCACTCCAGAAACTATCCCTCTTCTCTCCAGTATTATCAGTTGTTTATACTAGATCATTCAAATCAGGCTATATACATGCTATTGCTTCATCTAAGCAAAAATTTTTCTTGACCCTACTTCCTCTATTACCTACCATTCCATTTATTTGCTCTCCTTTGCAGCAAACCTCTTAAAAGATGTCGACTGCTTTAGATGTCTCCAATTCCTCTCTCCCATTCTCTGTTTTGTCAAATTTTATTTTATTGTGGTAAGAACACTTAACATGAAATCTACCCTCTTAAAATTTTTTTAGGTGCACATTATTGTTGACTATAGGTGCAATGATGTACAGCAGATTGATATACGTTATTCATCTTGCTTACCTGGAATTTAATGCCTCTGGATTAATAACTGCTGATTTTCCCCTCCCCCTATCCCCTGGCAAGCACCATTCTAGTCTTTGGTTTTATGAATTTGACTATTTTAGGTACCTCATGTAAGTTGAACCATGAAGTATTTGACAAACTAAACATCCATCAAGAGATGACTGGTTAAAAAAAATGTGGCATATAATAAGAGTGGAAAACTATACAGCCTTTAAAAGGAAGAAAACTTTACAATATGCAACAACACCAACAAGCCTTGAAGATATTATGGTCACATTCTCTCTTAAGTCTACTCTAGCACTCTACCAAAACTGTTCTTTGTCAAGGTTATCAGTGACCTCCATATCCCAAATCCAATAGTGAATCCTGAGTCTCCATCTTACCTGAACTCTCAGCAGCATTTATCACAGTTCATTACTCACTCCTCCTTCATAAACTTTCTTCACTTGCCTTCCAGCATAATACACATTCTTGGACTTCCTCCTACTAACAGCCTGTTCTTTCTCAGTTTCCTTTGCTGAAAACAGGTTCTTGGGCTCACTTCCTCTTCCTCTTCTCTTCCGTATTTACACTTACTCCTAGGGTGATATCATCTCTCTCTTATCACTTAAAATGCCATCCATATGCCAAGAATTCCCAAATATATGTCTCCAAAAATTAAGTAGAAAACAAATAAACCTAAAAGTAAACATGCCAAAAGGCTCACAGTAATTCCTTCTAGGTAATTTGGGTTTTGTTTTTTGTTTTTCAGTAGCAATACTTATTTATATTTTCCAAATTTTCTGCAGTGACTACTAGGTACAAATCCTGGCTCTACCACTTATTAACTGTGTTATCTTGAGCAAGTTATTTATCTTATCTGTGTCTCACTTTCTTTCAGTTTCTTCATTTGTAAAATGAGAGAGGAAGTAATGAGAGTTCTTGCCTCAAAGGATTGTTTTGAGGATTAAATGAACAAATTAATAAAAAGGACTTAGAATAGTACCTGTAACATGTTAAGTAAATATTAGCCATTTCTATAATAAAAATGACAGAAAAAATGATAAGCTGTATTCTATATATAGAAGTATTATTAGAAGTATAGTACTATTAATAACATTTATTGAGCACTTCTTATGTACCAGGCATTAGATTGTTTTATATGCATCATTACATGTAATTCTTACATCAATTCTATTGCATACTAATATTAACCCCAATAAATAGACATATAAATTGATTATTTAAATAAATAGATAAATTACTGCCAAGGTTACATAGCTAGGGGTAATTAGCAGAGCTAGACCTAGAATTCTGGCATGTTTAAAAGAGAGTCCATATTCTAACCATTACAAGTTGTTTGATGACAATGATGATAACTAGCAATAGTAGATTTGAAAGAAGAAGGGAAGAAAAGGACAAGCAGAAGAAGAGACTGAAGGAGGAAGAGCAGAACGAAAAACAGTGGTCATAATCTAGTAATAATCTGTTACAGTTTTACTCTTGCTGTTGTTAGTGTTATTTCTACTGTTGAGGTATTTTAATAAAATCAGCAACTATCAGGTATTAAGCTCCTACTATCTGTCTACCAAACATCATGGCAGGCTCTTTACATAAACTGTCTTATTTAATTTACACAGCACTCACATGAAATAATATTACTTCATGTTTACAGGTGGAAACCTGAGGTACCAAGAAATTAATTAAACTGATCAAGAGTAAAACATCTCATAATTATCAGTGTCAGTATATAAAAACAAATATGTTTGAATCCATTGTTTGTGTTCTTTCTACTGTGATATGCTTGCTTCTTCTGTGAACTGTTGATTTTGGCCATGGCCAGGATGAAGTTTCATTGAGCCTGAAGTCTTCAGGATGGAGACTAAAGAAGTAGCAAAGTGTTGGAATTTTAAAGTCCAATTCAGACCTGTCATATATAAAAGTGTGTGTGTGTGTGTGTGTGTGTGTGTTTAAGCTAAATTACTGCTTACAGGAATGTAAGAAACACTTCAGTGTTAAAAAAAAACATTCTTTTTTTAAATCTCCCATTTCGTACCTCAGAGGACAATCTTTTGGCACACTCAGACAAAAGAGGATTGATGGATTGAGAAAAACATTCAAACTAATAAGTGGGCCTGTTTTGTTGTCTCATGTTATTGCTGGAATGCAATTAATTCCTTTATGACTAGAGGTCTAAAACATTGCATTATATCCCATTTATTTATGTGATGTTTCAAAGTGGGGAAAAAGATTCAATGTATTCTAAAGTATGAATTTCTGAGTTATAAAACACTTCAAAGCAAGAAATTCAAGACAAAGCCTCTCATCCACTGCTGACAAAACTGTAAGTTGCACGAGTATTCTGGCAGGAATTTAGAAATATATATCAGGAGTTGGTAAAATATTCATAAACTTTGTGTATCAATTACCCTCACAGGAATTTGTCCTAAGGAAGCAAAATGAAATGTGGGTAACATTTCATGCATAAAGATGTTCACTACAGTGTTATTTGTAACAACTAATAATGAAAAACAATCTTTATGACCAAGAGTAAGGAAATGATTCAAAAGTAAACAATTATTGTACAGCCTTGCTCATGAAGCTTTTAATGATAGAAATTGCCTATGATACTGTTAGGTTGATTTAAAAGCAAAAAATATATATGTAATAAATTTAATTATGCTCCAATGAATAAAACAGAAAATAAATAAGCCTAGAAGTAAATATGTCAAAAAGTTAATAGAATTTGTTTCTAGATAGTAAGATTATGTGTTCATGTGCATGTGTATGTGTGATTTTCCTCTGCTTCTAATAATTATCTATATTTTCCAAATTACTGCATTAAGCATTGACTACTTTTATAATCAGAAAGGGGATAAAATAAATCCAAAGAGATGAAAAGAATATAAAGGGAAGAAAACAGTTTAAATAGTCTAAGCATGCCATTTCATTTCCTCTTATTGACTGAAGTTTTATCATGAGCATTTAAATAGGAATATTTGCTTTCACATCACACAAGTGTTCTGCTGCATCAATAATAAATTTCCACATAAGAACATTTAATACAGGTTTTCCAGTGAGAAAATTACTTTTCAATAAAGGTACTAGGATGTTTAGTTTTCATAGACTCTTGTAAATGTACTATGTAACAACTACTTTTGGGGGTTAATATATCAGTCCTGGAAAATAGCACCATATGTTCCAAGCTTTCATCACATCCTAAAAACATCAAGGAAAATAACCCAAAAGCTAGACCTGTTTATACAGTATATTTGATGTTGTGATTTTTAATATTCATTTAATGGAGTCAGCCTTTGATGACTAATATTTCTTTTGCCTGCTAGTACCAAACCCCCCTAAATAAAGTTCCTGACTAGATTACATTCATGCAGGTCTCATTTTAACGGAAATTGGAGAGATGGAAAAAGATTATAGGACGAGACATCATAAAGACAGACCTCACAAGTCAAACTTAATAGTAAAACTATTCTTTTTCATGTAGATATCCATGAAAACAAATATCCTGTGAGCTAGAGATATACATTCTATCTTCCCAGCAGATCTTTATGCCTTCTTGAGACAGATTTCTATAACTATATAATGTGATTACAGTTGGTGGAGCAATGGCCCACAGAAAGAGACTGATAAAGCATCAGGCTCCAGGAAGCCAGATAAACACGTTCATTATTTCTAATTGTAACAAGGGTAGGACAGCACTGGATATGAAGATAGAACCCAGAGAGACAGAGTAAATACTGGTTCCTCCAACTTAAAAATGGCATCCATAAAACAGCACCAACTCTTAACAGAATAATCCCTTGGAACACATCCATGTTACTTGTTTAATTGATATACACGACTGCAAAAGGGTCTGTATGACTTTAACATGTAATCTAAAAATTAAAACACTCTGGAAGAGACATTTGAAACAACAAAAAGAATGTATCTATAAGCAAACTAGAAGAGTAAAGAACAAGAAGTTCGAAATGTGTGAGCAACTTGTCCAAAATCTATCTCAGGTAGCATACTTAAGAAACACACTTTCCCTAACTCTCTAGTCACCCTACTCCAAACCCCTCCTCCTGAGCATAGGAGCTATATGAGAGAGAGAGAATTAAAATCAAAGAAACCCTGGGCTAGGAATTTATTATGGCCCAATGTTAAAAAATACTATAATTTCAGAGCTTTCACTAAGTCTCTATTTAGCAAAGGATATAATGCAGATAGATGATTTTGTTGTTTGAAAAGTAACAGGTCCCATTTCTTAGAAGTTAGTGGATTCCTGGGTGCAGTAGGCAAGCTAAGCATGTACATATGCTGTGCATAAAGAGAAAAAGAATAATCCCCTTTGTGAGTTTAGAAATCCTGGAAAATTATACCGCTTGTAAGGAAATGTCTCCCTTTCTTCATGTGAATTGACTCTATTGCCCCTATATAAAGAATTAATGCTTGTTTTTCAGTGGTATGTTTACGTGACACCTGTAAAATACCGATATAAGACAGGAACACTAATGGAAGAATGAGAGTTTATATGTTTACCTCATGATAGCAGAGATCTTCATAAGTGACCCAAACTTGGAGTGCCAAGACTCAGTCTTGTACATGTGGCTAAAGCCTTCTGTTGTGAGTTAGAGTCTCAAGACACAGAAACATAGACTCTGGAAAATACACTTTGAAGATTATTGATTGTCTTGGTGGAACAAGAGGGACAATCTTAGGGTCAGGTAAAACGCTGTAGGTAAAATGTAGATTTTCCTAAGGTGGATAGAAGAGAGGACTATTGTTATTCTTAGTGTGAAAAGCTGAAAAAGGAATTTTATCATGGGACAATAAGTAAAATAAAGAAATAAAACTAGGAACTGAAGTTTGTCCTTGAGCAGCTCTCTATATGGGGTTTAACTTTTTCCTACTTGTCCTAAAAGCTGAGCTAAGTCACAGTTAGCTAACAGTGCTCTCCCATATATTTAATTCCTTCCAGTTAGCCCCTAAACTGCAGTAGATATACATACACCCACTCATGTGTCAGTGGTATTAAAGAGAATTAAGAGAATCAGTACCAAAAAGTCAAGTGGCTGTTCCTACACCATTCTTCTGCTGAAACCAGCATGCCAGAGTCAGCACTGTGTCAAGGAAAACCCAGAGTTCCTAACTCCAGACACTGATCACTGCCTGACATATGACTCAAGTTGAAGTTAAGAGAAATGGAGAGAAGCAAGCAACCAAGTGAAAGAGCAAACAAGATGGATTGACTTGAAGGGAAAATTAAACAAACTCCTCACTTTTCTCTCAAATATACTACAAAAAGATGATCCTGAAAGAAGAAAGTGGATGTTATGTTATAGGGTTATGCTTTCATCTAGTTAAAAGAAACATATCTGTATATGTACAAAATTTGTGCAGACTCTTCCATTATCAGCTGGCTCAACATAACAGAATGAGTCCTGATTTCTTAAGATTTGCTTTTCATTAAAGTCTGTTTGAAGCATATTTATTTAGTTCCCTCTATTTTTATCAATATTCTCAATTAAGACATATTTGAGCAGGGTTTTAAAAATATACACTGTTAAAAAATGTAGATGAAAAAAACTGTAGTTAAAGACAAATTAATACAACCAGAATAAAAGAAAAGTTACTACACTGAAACACAAGCAAAAAAGTTTTCCAGAATCATTAGAGAGGGCTATAAAATTGGCTGGGTGCTCCAAAAGCCAAAGCAAACAGAAAATAGGATGCATTACAAGAATCCTATTGTTTTTAAGATAAATATCTGGGTATATAGGACAAGAAAAGCTTATTCTGAAACTGAGGCCTGTGACAAATGTCTCTCTGAGGTCTTTATGAAGAAATAATGTAGAGACCAGAGCTCTACGATAAACATAATAGCAAGTCACCTCCAGTGGTTCTTTACAGTGTCCCTCAAGGAAGCCCAGCACATCACGCTAATGCTTCAATCAGTAAAAATCACTCTCTGTTCTCAGATAGTCCATCTGTATTATTACATAACCATCAGATAAAAATTAGTGTATTTTACCTATTGCTCTATATCTCTTACAACAAAACTATATCACTGCTATACATACATAAGAATACATTCCTAATATGGCCATTATTTTGACTTTCCTGAAATAAAACAAAAGCATAATCTTCGTATAGAAACCGCAATGAAGGTATTCACTATTTCCCTCACCTGTAATTCTTTCACGTTTTCAACAGTAAAGTTGAACCAGACTCGGAAGCGTGGATTACAGGTATCCGGCCTAATGAACAAATCATACTCAAACTCAGAGACCTGGTCCACCCGTCCAAGGTTACCTGGTAATAAAAATCAAGAGAACTGGGTTTTAATAGTAGTTCATGCAGCTCAATGACACATACATTTATATATTATGAGCTCCAAGAACATTTGTCATCATTCAGTACTTGTTCAGCATTCATAGACTGTAAGGCTGCCAATTTAGTGCAGCCCAGGATAAGAGGAGGCTTTCAGGTAGCCCGGGCTGTGGTACAAGCAGATCTATCTTTGGGACCCAGCAGATCCACTTCTACTATAAGTGCCTTTAACACACTGGTAAACCCCAATAAATCAAGTAAGAATAACTTCAGTTTCATAGTTAAAAAAGCAAAAATGATACCTTACATATTTTACATTAAGCTTATTGTACACAAACTACCTCTAATACAATATTTGATTTTATTCAATTCTCACAACAGAGCTATGCAGTTTTCACTGCTTCTGGCATATTTCCAAACTTCTATCAGAACATATTAAAGAATATGTAAAATAGAATAAGATTTTAAACAAAAATTAGGAGTAGTTGCTATATAAAAAATAATAATATTAAGTTCACAACCATTAAATTTAATTTTCTCTACCAACAGAAGTAACAGTTATATCAAAAATATATAAACTTAAGTGACTTCCACTCTTTGTCTCTCCTGTCTCTGCTATTCTATTGAACTAGAAAATGCCCAAAATCTTAATAGTGGGATGGATAATGAATAAATTTATAAAAGCAAAAAGTTGGGTGAATTCTCAAACCAGATAATCAACAGCTTATTAAGAGTAAAGATTAAAAAAAAAGAGTAAAGATGACCATGGACTATAGAGAAAAATTAAAAATTGATTGACAAGTCAGTATCATATTGCACCAGAACACAGCAATATCCTGCTTTAAAGTGAATTCTACTGTGTCTTTCTCTACTTTCTCTGTTAATGATCAGACTTAAACTTTAATTTTTAAATTATTTCTTTTTTAAGTTCTAGTGGCTTGTTTTACTGATCAACAATCATGTTGTAGATGGAGTACTAGTTGTGGAACCAACCAGCAGACCTGAATTCTATCTCAATTGACTCATTGTGCAACAATGTGTAAATGATTTACCCTCTTCAGGGCCTCATCTGCAAAATGAGAATATTGATTTATTTAACCTCTAAAGGTTCTTCTCAGCTGTAACATTCTTTGACTGCCTGATTCTAGGCTTAATCAAGTAGTAATCCAAGGTAATAAGATAACCTTTCCCCCAAAACCATATCAATTAACCTTATTTATTGATCAATTTTATCTGCTCTCATTAAAATGTGACCAGGGAAGCCAGACTTATTCCTCCTTCCAGAGCAGAAAAATCAATTACCTCCAGTTAAGTATACACATATTGAAAAAAAATGCATTGATAGGAAAGCATAAACATGAACTGATTAGGACCAAAAGCTTTTATCTTAATTTTTATAGTTCTAACTATCTTCAGAATTCCTAGGGATATTCCTCATTTAAATTGGTCTTTTCAACTATTATCATCTGAAGATATTTATTAAGCCCCATTTTGTAGAGGACAGAATACTTATTACATGATGGCACTGAGCTTGGAATCAGAAGATCTAGGCTCAAGGTTTAGCTGTCACTTACTGAGTGACCTTGGAAAATTCACTTCTTCCAACATCTGTTTTCTCAATTATAAAGTAAGGATCATATTAATAGAAACATAAAAATTTATCTCTATTAAATTAATGTGAACATTAATTTTACTTAGTATATAATTAACATGAACATTAATTTTTCAATATAAATTAACATTTTCTGAGCATTGATACATGTCAAATACTGTCCTACATGCTAGGTGTACTAACCTATTTAACTCTAAAAATTCATACACCTCAATGCAGAAAAAATAAATAACTCAATTAAATTTAACTCAGTTAAAAAATGGGCAGAGGACCTGAGGAGACATTTTTCCAAAGATATACAGATAGCTAACAAATATATTATATGTGGAATCTAAAAACCAAAACAAACAAAATTAAACAGAAACAGACTCTTAAATACAGAGAAATGGTGGTTGCCAGAGGAGAGGGGGGTGGGTAGGTACCTGACATTGGTGAAGGGAATTAAGAGGTACAAAATTCCAGTTGTAAAATAATAAGTCTTGGGGATGTAAATTACAACACAAGTAATATAGTCTATAATATTGTGATAATTTTGTATGGTGAAAGATGGTAGATTTATCCTTGTTACCACTTTATAATGTATATAAATGTTCAATTACTATGTTGTACACCTGAAATTAATATATTATATGTCAACTATACTTCAATAGAAAAATTATACCTCATTTTAATTATGGAACACTTGAAATTTAAAGAACTACACAATATGTATATTCTTTTCAAATGCACATGATACATTTACCAAAATTCATCATATGCTGGTCCATAAAACAAGTCTAAACAAAGTTCAAAGGAATTTATATCACACTAGATTTGTTCTTTTTCACAGTGATATTATTTTAAACTAAATTGCAATTAACATATGACAATCAAAATTTATGGGATATGGCTAAATTTATTCTAAGATGGAAATTCATATATATATACATATAAACAGAAATGTAGATGACTGGTTTTTCACTGATATACACATATGGTGGAAAATCAATTATCTAAACTTCTATCATAAGAAGGTAAAAAAGAGCAATATTTTCAAACAAAAAAGATGGAAGAAATGATAACGCATGAGAAAATAATAAACATTTTTAAATGTACTCTATGGAAAATTTTAAATGTTTAAATCAGAGCAGAGAATATAACCAATAATATTGTAATATATTAGTATGGTAGTGGGGGTTATCTACACTTACCATGATGATCATTTAAAGATGTATATAACTACTGAATCACTATATTGCACATCTGAAATCAATATATTTCATAACATTATTCCAAAAACTTTTTAAATTAAAAATAAATAAATAAAATGTGCAAACTTGGTTCTTTGAAAAAGACTTTTAGTACTAAGACACTCCAGCAAAGCTCATCCAAAACAAAGGGAAAGAAAACATATATTATTAATATGAATAATTAGAATAGTACTATAGATCCTTTATACACCAAACAAGGGAAAAAAAACACAATGAACATATACTGAACTATTTATCCTAAAACATTTGAAATATAATTGAAATGTACAATTTGTTATAAAAACAATTTACTTAAACTGATGCAGGAAGCAATATAAAAGGTGAATTATCAATAACTGTTAAGTGGACCATATCTTTAACTTACAGCTTTCCTGCAAAGAAATTCCAGTCCCAGATGGTTTCACTTCTGAACACTTACAAACTTACAAGAAAGAGTCAATTTCAAATAAACTCTTCCATAGGAAAAAAAGGAAGCATTGCTCATTTATGAAGCAAGGATAAAATTGATAATAAAACATGACAATAACATTACAAAAAAGGAAACATAGAGGTGAATTTCTTCTATAAGACTAGATGTAGAATATTAAATAAAATACTAGCTAATGGTTTCTAAGCATGTATACAAGACATGACAGATCATGATTACTTGGGATTAATATAAAAATGCAAGGTTGGCTTAACATTTAAAAATCATCAATCCAAATAACTGCACTAGTTGGGATGAGGATTTAATAATGGTTATAAGTAATGAATCCCTGGGCTGTATACTTGAAACCAATATAATATTGTATATCAACTACACTTCAACTTTAAAAAATCACATTAACAAATTAAAGAACAAATATGTGATCACCTGAATAAAAGTAAAAATATTTGATTAAAATAACATCTCTACTTTTGGCTCAGCTATGTTGGACTAATTGTTAAGAGATTAGGCCCACTGTAAAGAATTACAAAGCTGGTAAAATAAATGAAACAGCTGTTTTCAAATAGAAAATAAACAACATGATACAACAATTTCTGAGATGAGGCACTAAAAAGATGAGCTCCCAAAATGGCACTAACTATTGACCAGGAGAAGAATTCTCAACTATGAAAGAAAACCAGTGCCTAACCAGACTAAACAGACTAAAATCAACATGGGTTGATTACACAGAAATCAAATTTAAGGTTATGGAAGCAGCTGAAATCTTTGTATTAGGACATCAGAAAAGAGGAAATTATAATGGTGGTGGTGATAGTGAAGGATAACCCAGAAAACTCTAGGATCATTTCCTGTAAGTCTGGACCTGAGGGCTATGCAGAACATTCATAGAGTAAAACTACATTAGGTTAATCAAAGAGAACCTACTACAGTGTTGAAAGAAAAACAGATATACTAGACACAAAGCAATGCTGGATTGGTGGGTGTTGGGTGCCCAGTACACAGAGTAGAAATTTTAACATCTCAGCCAAAACACCAAGTTGTGATACCAAAGGGACATACTTTAGCAAAAACCTATCCTACATCTTCCCTAATAAGGCTGATGCCAAGCCCTGATAAAATATCCATCAGAAACAAGTTTGGACCCAAGTTGATGTTGTTTGGAAATATCTACAAATGCTGACAGATCTATCTCAAAATATAAAAGCATGCCTACAGAAGTTTAAGGGGATATACATTGAGGTGTTAAGTATTGAACTGCCTTCCACAATATACTTCAGAATCTATTCTAAAAAATGTATCATCCATTCTGTTGATTGTATAATCAATGGTTAGTAGACATTCAAAGAAAATATATATATATATCACCCATAATCAGAAGGGTAGAGGTAAATAATTTGTGTAAATCCATTCTAAGCACTGAGATCAGATGAACTACTTAGAAGACAAAAACTTTAAATTGGCTATTATAAATACAGTGAAAAAATAAAAGGAAAACATATTAAAATAATTAAACAAAAATGTAATTTTCATGTGTGGACAAGGAAATTCATCAAAGAAATGGAAACTTTTTTAAAGGAACAAATAAAAATTCTATAACCAAAATGCACAATAACTAAAATGAAAAAGTTACTTGAATGGGCTTAACACCAGGTTAAAGATGGTAGAGAAAGAGTCAGTGAACCTGAAGATGGATCAATAAAATGGAAACAAAATTATCAGAGCCTCCAGACCTTATGGAATAATAACAAAGGGTATATATAACACATATGAAAAAGGAGGAGTCTCAGAAGGAGAAAATAAAATGAACAGATGAAAGAAAATTATTTAATACTGCAAATATTTCCTAAATATAATTAAAAACAATGACTTAGATATCTTAGAATCTTAGAAAACCTTATGCAGGATAAATTGAAAGAATATTCAACCTAGGCACATAATAGTCAAACAGATAAAATCAAATATAAACAGAAAGCCTTGAAAGCCACCACCAGAAAAAAATAATACATACAGAACAACAATAAGAATAACCACTGAGTGGTCAAAAATAATGAAGAGCAGTAACAGCATCTCTACAATGATGAAAGAACAAAACTCTGAAACCAGAATTTGAAATCCAGTGAAAATATCCTTTAAAAAGAGGGTAAAATAAAACATTCTCAGGTTAATTGACAGAATTCAGTTCAAGTCCTATATTACATGAAAAGCTAAAGATGGGAAATTAAAATAGACTGAACTCATACCCATCAGAATAAATGAATATCAGAAAAAATAATGAATAAGGGTGTAAAAATTCATTCTTGCTTGTCTCAATATTTATTAAAAGGCAATTGTTTACAGTAAAAATAATGACATTTTATGGGACATTATGAAGTATGTAGAAGAAAAACAATATAGGAGAAAAGTAGCAACAAGAATTGATATTACCAAATAAAGTTAAACTTTTGTGAGGTTACTACATTTGAGAAGTAGGAACTAGGAAGTAGAATAAGCTTTGAATTAAATAAAAAAGGAAGTAATAATGAAATTGTTCAAAGTACCAAGTATAAATTATTAAATGTGAAATGGCAAAACCCTGACTCTACAAGGGCTTGATAAGTTATAAAGCCATGAAAAAACATGGAAGAAAATTAAGTGTATATGAATAAATGAATAAAACCAATTTGAAAAGGCTACATACTGTATGAGTCCTACCATATGACATTCTGGAAAAGGAAAAACTGTGCAGACAGTAAAGAGATCAGGGATTAGGAGCAAGCAGAACACAGAGGATTTTTATGAAGTGAAAATACTCTGTATGACTATAATAATGGATACTTATAATTATACATTTATCCAGATCAATAGCAGGTGCAATAGCAAGAGTGCACTCTAATGTAAACTATGGACTTTTGGTGATTATGATGTGTCAATGTAGGACCCTCAATTGTAGCAAATATACCATTCTGGTGGGAATATTGATTGTTGAGGACCGTATGCATAACTAGGAGCATGAGAGATATGGGAAATCTCTGTACCTCCCTCTCAGTTATGCTGTGAACAAAAAGTATTCTGAAAATATAAAAAAAAAATTTTATTATTATTAACTCTTTATTGGTCCAAAAAATGGTAACATTTGTGTAGACTTCTGCATTTTACAAAAAGTTTCCATTTATATTCTCCTTTGACCCAGGAGGTGAACAACATTGGCGAACTTGGTGTCCCACATGGCTTAGTGTCCACTATAAATCTGGCTTTGCCATATACATATACCAGGGGTGAAAACTTGGCCAACCTATTTGAGTCGCAGTTTCCTCATGTTTAAAATGGGTATAATACCTAGTCCATGGTGTTGTAAAAGGATTCAAAAGATGAAATGTATTACAAGCACGATTGGCAGACATAGGGTGGGGGGGCACGGGGGGCACTGTACAGCTCAGAGAAGACAAGTAGTGATTCTCATCTCACTATGCTGATGGACAGTGATGGTAATAGGGTTGGTGGGGGGGACCTGATGAAGGGGGTAGTTTAATCATCACAATATTGCACATGTAATTGTAGGTTAATGATATTAAAATAAAATAAATTGTAAAAAAAATACATTAATTGGTAAAATAACCAAAATACAGTGAAACACTCTGAATTCTACCAGCAAAAAATTCTGTTGAGGCAAGTATTTTGGATAGCTGATCCCTAAATGTTTTTAAGTTATTTCATTTTTTTTTGAAATATAAAATTTTAAACAAAATTTTTTAAAGAATTTCCTATATTATGAGTGCATATTGTTAGTTGTAGAGCAACCATTAAAAGTATATGAGTATTACTAAGAATGCAATAAAGAAAATATAAAATACTAAAAAAATGTTTTATTAAGCCAAAAGAAAGCAGTAAAAGAACAACATAGTTACAGGAAGCAGAAGGAACAATAAGAAAATAATAATAAAATAGTTCATTTAAAACCAATATAATAATTACATTAAAATAGAACAGATATGTAAACAGAGTAAACATTCCAATAAAAAATAGACATTGCTAGATGGGAATAAGAAGTCAAACACAACAAGACACAACATGAAATTAAAATAATTTTTAAAGCATTTATTACATTCCTTTTCCACCTATGAAAAAGGAGTAATCCAAACTTAGACATATCATAATCAAACTACCAAAAGCCAAAGACAAGAAGATTCTCTGAATGCTGCAACACAGAAGCAACTCATCATGTACAAGGAATGGTCAATAATATTAGCAGGTGACATATTATCAGAAATCATGGAGGCAAGAAGGCAGTGGGATAGCATATTTAAAGTACTGAAAGAAAATACTGATTTCTCAAGATGGCAGCATGGGTAGGGTGGCAGAAATATCCTCCCAAAACCATACATATTTTGAAAGTACAGCAAATACAACTATTCCTAAAAGAGTGAACAGAAGATACAGTACACAAGCCAGGCTACATCTGCAAGAGCCCAATATCTCACGGAAAAGGGTAGGATACAAAGCCATGACCTGGCAGGACCCAAGCATTCCCCCAAACCCAGCTCACCGGCAGGAGAAAGGGAATCAGAGTGGGGAGGAAGTGGAAGCACGAGACTGGTAAATACCCAGCCCTGGATACTGGAGGGGCAGAAAAACAAGGTCCGAGACTGAGACTGCAAACAGGTTCCCACAGCAGGCTGCCCTGGGCCAAAACAAATGTGGGCACTTTAAAAGTCTTAAAGGGACAAGGGTTTAACAGGTGGACAAAATAGTCCTGGCACACTCCTGGGAACTTTAAGGAACTTCAGGTGCCCTAACCCCTTGGTGGCAACACAGCTGCAAACTGCATTGTGGTGATAAGCAGCCTGCCGTTCTTCCCCCACACCGGCAATGCAAACAAACCACTTGACCCACCATTGCTGGAAACAGATGGGAGCAGCCCTGCCTATAGCAACCACACAGCTTAGCACAGAGGCTTCTACTTGCGTGTGACTAACTGGCCCAGAACCAGAGGCTGCCCCATGCACACAGCTGACCGGAACAGACAACTGAGAGAGGCGCAGAGTCTGGGAAGCACGAAGGGGCTCTGTTCTTACACACCACTTGCACGTGACCCCCACCAGTGCCCTAGGCCATCCAGAGGGCTGCCCCACACATGGCAGCTCAGGGGATTAACCCAGAGGCTGCTCTCTGAGCACAGATGACCAGCACGGACAGTGGATATGGGCGCAGAGTCCGGGAAGCACGAATGGGCTCCATTCTCGTGGCAGAACATAGGCCACTCACCTGCAAACCCCACCAGTGCCCTAGGCCATCCCAACGGCCGCCCCACTCACAGCAGCTCAGGGGATTAGCCCACAGGCTGCTCCATGCAAGCAGTTGACCATCACAGACAGTAGAGATGGGCACAGAGTCCGGGAATGATGAAGGGGCTCTGTTCTTGCAGCAGCACATGCACGGATGGCCTGCGATCCTGCCAGTGCCCTGGGCCACCCTGAGGGCTGCCCCACCATGGCAGCTTAGGGGATTAACCCAGAGCTCGTCCCTGTGCGTGGTTGACCAACACAGACAACGGAGAAGGGCGTAGAGTCCAAGAAACAAGAAGGGGCTCTGTTCACACGGCAGAACACACGCGCTCACCTGCGACCACCACCAGGGCCGTAGGCAATCCTGAGGGCCGCCCTGTCCACGGCAGCTCAGGGGATTAACCCAGAGGCTTCTCCCTTCACACAGATGACCAGCACAGACAGTGGACATGGGCACAGAGAACAGAAGGCACATGGGGGCTTTGCTCTTGCAACAGAACATACGCTACTGGCCTGTAACACCCGACATTGCCCTGGCCATCTTTAAGGGCACCTTGTCCATGGCAGCTTAGGGGATTAACACTGAGGCTCCTCCCTGTGTGCGGTTAACTGCCACAGACAGTGGAGAAAGGTAAGGTGACCGGGAAGCAGGAAGGGACTTTGTTATCCCAGCGGACACAAGCGCCACTCATGGGCAACCACTCCCATCACCATGAAAAGGCAGAAGAACCTTGGATAGTCTAATATCCCTCAAAAACCAGAGAGAGGGCTCGGTGAGACTGAAATCACCAACATTCCTGAAAAATAATTCAAAATAAATGTCATAAATATGCTGATGGAGCTACAGAGAAATATTCAAGAGATAAGGGATGAATTCAGGAAGGAGATAACAGAAATGAAACAAACACTGGAAGGATTTAAGAGCAGACTGGATGAACTGGAAGAGATGGTTGATGGAATACAAATCAGAGAACAGGAATAGAGAGAAGCTGAGGCAGAGAGAGATAAAACGATCTCTAGGAATAAAAGAATATTAAGAGAACTGTGTGACCAATCCAAACGGAACAATATTCACATTATAGGGGTGCCAGAAGAAGAAGAAGAGAGAAAAAGGGATAGAGAATGTCTTTAAAGAAATAATTGCTGAAAACTTCCCTAAGCTGGAGAAGAAAACAGTCTCTCAGACCATGGAAGTCCACAAATCTCCCAACACAAGGGAACCAAGGAGGACAACACAAAGACATATAATAATTAAAATGGCAAAGATCAAAGACAAGAACAGAGTATTAAAAGCAGCAAGAGAGAGAAAAAAGATCACTTACAAAGGAAAACCCATCAGGCTACCATCAGACATCTCAGCAGAAACCTTACAGGCTAGAAGGCAATGGCATGACATATTAAATGCAAGGAAACAGGAGGGCCTTGAACCAAAAACACTGTATCCTGCAAAACTATCATTTAAATTTGGAGGGATTAAACATATCCCAGATAAGCAAAAGTTGAGGGAATTTACCTCCCACAAACCATCTCGACAAGGTATTTTAAAGGGACTGCTCAAATAGAAGAATACCTCAGGCTAAATAGGTGTCACCAGAGAAAACAAAACCACAGCAAAGAAAGTAGACCAACCAAATACTAACTAAAGGCAAAATAAAATCAGCTATCCACAAAATCAGTCAAGGGAAACACAAAGAGTACAAAATAAAATGCATAACATATAAAGAGTGGAGTAGGAAGAAAAAGAAGAGAGAGAAAAAAAAGAATCATCAGACTGTGTTTATAAAAGGGTAATAAGTGAGGTAAGTTAGATGGTTAGATACTAAAGAAGCTGCTCTTGAACCTTTGGTAACCACAAATCCAAAGCCTGCAATGGCAATAAGTACATACCTATCAAAAAATCACCTTAAAGTAAATGGACTGAATGCACCAATCAAAAGACACAGAGTAATAGAATGTCTAAAAAAGAAAGACCCATCTATATGCAGCCTACAAGAGACTCACTTCAAACCCAAAGACACACAGAGACTAAAAATGAAGGTATGGGAAAATATATTTCATGCAAACAATAGGGAGAAAAAAGCAGGAGTTACAGTATTTGCATCAGGCAAAATAGACTTGAAAACAAAGAAAGTAACAAGAGACAAAGAAGAACATTACATAATGATAAAGGGGTCAGTCCAGCAAGAGGATATAACCATTATAAATATCTATGCACTGAGCCTAGAAACACCTAGATATGTGAAACAAATACTAACAGAATTAAAGGGGGAAATAGAATGCAATGCATTCATTTTGGGAGACTTCAACACACCACTCACTCCAAAGGACAGATCAACCAGACAGAAAATAAATAAGAACATAGAGGCACTGAACAACAAATTAGAACAGATGGACGTAACAGACATCTACAGAACTCTACACGCAGAAGCAGCAGGATACACATTCTTCTCAAGTGCACATGGAACATTTTCCAGAATAGACCACGTACTAGGCCACAAAAAGAGCCTCAGTAAATTCAAACAGGTTGAAATTGTACCAACCAACCTCTCAGATCACAAAGCTTTAAAACTAGAAATAAATTGTACAAAGAAAACAAAAAGGCTCACAAACACATGGAGGCTTAACAACATGCTCCTAAATAATCAGTGGATCAATGACCAAATAAAAACAGAGATCAAGTTATATCCAACTCCACTGGGACACAGCAAAGGCAGTTCTAAGAGGGAGGCAAATAGCAATCCAGGCCTATTAAAAGAAGGAAGAACAATCCCAAATGAATGGTCTAATTTCACAATTATTGAAACTAGAAAAAGAAGAACAAATGAGGCCAAAAATAAGCAGAAGGAGGTAATAACAAAGATCAGAAGAGAAATAAATAAAATTGAGAAGAATAAAACAATAGAAAACATTAATGCAACGAAGAGCTAGTTATTTGAAAAAATAAACAAAATAGAAAAACCCCTAGCCAGAATCATCAAGAAAAGAAGAAAATCTACACACACAAACAGAATCAGAAATGAGAAAGGAAAAATCACAACAGACACCACAGAAACACAAAGATTTACTAGGGATTACTATGAAAATCTATATGCTAACAAACTGGAAAACCTAGAAGAAATGGACAACTTTCTAGAAAAATACAACCTTCCAAGACTGAACAAAGAAACAGAAAATCAGACCAATCATCAGCAATGAAATTGAATCAGTAATCAAAAGATTACCCAAGAACAAAACCCCAGAGCAGATGGATTCACTACTGAATTTGATCACACATTTAGAGAGGACATAATACCAATTCTCCTTAAAGTTTTCCAAAAATAGAAGAGGAGGGAATACTTCCAAACTCTTTCTATGAAGCCAGCATCACTCTAATACCAAAACCAGGCAAAGACACCACAAAAAAAGAAAATTACAAACCAATATCACTGAGGAACACAGATGCAAAAATACTCAACAAAATATTAGCAAACCGAATTCAAAAATACATCAAAAAGACACTAAATTATGATCAAGTGGGATTCATCCCAGGGATGCAAGGATGGTACAACATTCGAAAATACATCAACATCATCCACTACATAAACAAAAATAAGGACAAAAACCACATGATCATCTCCATAGATGCTGAAAAAACATTCAACAAAATTCAACATTCATTCATGATAAAAACTCTCAACAAAATGGGTATAGAGGACAAGTACCTCAACATAATAAAGGCCATATGTGACAAACCCACAGCCAACATTATACTTAACAGAGAAGTGGAAAGCTTTTCCTTTAAGATCAGGAACGAGACATGGATGCCCACTCTCCCGACTTTTATTCAACATAGTTCTGAAGGTCCTAGCCACGGCAATCAGACAACACAAGAAATAAAAGGCATCCAGATTGATAAGGAAGAAATCAAACTATCCCTGTTTGCAGATGATATGATAGTGTACATAAAAAACCCTAAAGAATCCACTCTAAAACCACTAGATCTAATATCTGAATTCAGCAAAGTTGCGGAATACAAAATAAATACACAGATATCTGTTGCATTCCTATACACTAACGGTGAACTAGCAGAGAGAGATATTAGGAAAACAATTCCATTCACAATCACATCAAAAAGAATAAAACACCTAGGAAAAACCTAACCAAGTAAGTGAAAGACCTATACCCTGAAAACTTCAAGACACTCTTAAAAGAAATTAAAGAGGACACTAATAAATGGAAATTCATCACATGCCCTTGGCTAGGAAGAATTAATATTGTCAAATTAGCTATCCTGCCTAAAGCAATCTATAGATTCAACGCAATCCCTATCAAAATACCAACAACATTCTTCAATGAACTACAGCAAATAGTTCTAAAATTCATATGGAACCACAAAATACCCTGAATACAAAATCTATCCTGAGAAGGAAGAATAAACCAGGAGGAATTACACTCCCTGACTTCAAGCTCTGCTACAAAGCCACAGTAATCAAGACAATTTGGTACTGGCACAAGAAAAGACCCATAGACCAGTGGAACAGACTAGAGAGCCCAAATATAAACCCAAGCATATATGGTCAATTAATATACGATAAAGGAGCCATGGATATACAATGGGGAAATGACAGCCTCTTCAACAGCTGGTATTGGCAAAACTGGACAGCTACATGTAAGAGAATAAAACTGGATTACTGTCTGACCCCATACACAAAAGTAAACTCAAAATGGATCAACGACCTGAATGTAAGTCATGAAATGATAGAACTCTTAGAAGAAAATATAGGCAAAAATCTCTTGGACATAAACATGAGCAATTTCTTCATGAACATGTCTCCCCAGGCAAGGGAAACAAAAGCAAAATAAACAAGTGGGACTATATCAAACTAAAAAGCTTCTGTACAGCAAAGGACACCATCAGTAGAACAAAAAGATATCTGACAGTATGGGAGAATATATTTATAAATTACATATCTGATAAGGTGTTTACATCCAAAAATATAAAGGAGCTCACACACTTCAACAAACATAAAGCAAATAAGCCAATAAAAAAATGGGCAGAGGAGCTGAACAGACACTTGTCTAAAGTAGAAATTCAGATGGCCAACAGGCACATGAAAAGATGCTCCACATCACTAATCATCAGAGAAATGCAAATTAAAACCACAGTGAAATATCACCTCACACCAGTTAGGATGGCCACCATCCAAAAGACAAACAACAAATGTTGGTGAGGATGTGGAGAAAGGGGAACCCTCCTACACTGCTGGTGGGAATGTAAACTAGTTCAACCATTGTGGAAAGCAGTATGGAGGTTCCTCAAAAAAGTAAAAAGAGAAATATCATTTTACCCAGGAATTCCACTCCTAGGAATTTACCCTAAGGATGCAGCAGCGCCATTTGAAAAAGACATATGCACGCCTATGTTTATCACAGCACTATTTACAATAGCCAAGATATGGAAGCAACCTAAGTGTCCATCAGTAGATGAATGGATAAAGAAGATATGGCACATATACATAATGGAATATTGTTCAGCCATAAGAAGAATACAAAAAATACCATTTTCAACAACATGGATGGAGCTAGAGGATATTATGCTCAGTCGAAATATGCAAAGCCGAAAAAGACAAATATCAAATGATTTCACTCATATGTGGAGTATAAGAACAAAGAAAAAAAACTGAAGGAACAAAACAGCAGCAGACTCACAGAACCCAAGAACGGACTAATAGTTACCAAAGAGAAAGGGACTGGGGAGAATGTGTGGGAAGGGAGGAGTAAGGGAGGAAAAGGGGCATTATGATTAGCATACATAATGCAGTGGCAGGGTACACGGGAAACGCTGTATTTATAGAGAACAGAAGTAATGATTCTGTAGCATCTTACTGTGCTGATGGACAGTGACTGTAGTGTGGTATGTGGGGGGGGGGACTTGATAATAGGTGGTCTAGTAACCATAATGTTGTTCAAGTGATTGTACATTAATGATACCAAAAAAACAAAAACAAAAACAAAACAGTGAAAGACAAATGGACAGAATGAAACCCCAAAACCAACTGTTACCACTATTCCTAATGGTGAAAGGCTGAAAGTTTTCCCCCTAAGATCAGGAAGAAGGTATGTTTGCTCTCACCAATTCTATTCAAAAGTTAGCAGCAAGTCTAGCCATGACAAGGAGGCTAGATAAAGAAACAAAAAACATTCATATTGGAAAAGAAGTAAAGTTATATCAATTTGCAGATCATATGATCTTTTATATAGAAAATCCTAAGGAATCTAGAGTAAGTTATTTAAATACAGTATGTTATTTAAACTAAAAAAATTTTTCAGGAAAGTAGCAGGATACAAGTCAATATGCAAAAATCATTTGCTAACCCTAGTGATGAATAAACACAAAAACACAAAATGAAATTAAGAAAACAATTCCATTTACAATAGCATTACAAAAAAAATAAAATATGTAAGATAAACTTAATGAAATAGGTGTAAGATTTAACCTAAGAAAGTAAGGTTGTTTTAATATTTGAAAATCACACAAAGTAATTAACCAAATTAACAGAATAAAGGAAAATAACCATATTGTTATTTTAGATGCAAAAAAAATATTGACAAAACCCAATAAGCTTTCATGATTAATTAATAAATAAATAAATTCCTCAAACTAAGATGGTAAGAAACACCCTACTACTGGTAAGTGGCATATACTTTAAAAAAGAAAGAAACTATAACTAAAATCATACTTAAAGGTGTATGGTTGATTTGCTTCTCCCTGAGATCAAGAATAAGGGAGAGATGTCCATTTTCACCATTTCTATTCATCATTCTGGAGGGCCAACCTACTGCAGTAAGTCAAGAAAAAGAAATAAAAGGACTAAAAATTAGGAAAGAAGATAAAACTGTTTTTACTTACAGATGATAATGCTACTTCCATAGGAAATCCCAGAAAATCTAGAAAACAACTACCTGAATTAATAAACAAATTTAGCAAGGTCACACAATATAGACTGAATATACAAAAATCAATTGTACCAGCAGCAAACAATTGCATTACCAGCAAAAAAAAAGAAAAATGGAAAGCAAAAATTTAAGAATCCCATTCACAGTAACACCAAAATCACAAAATACCTAGAAATAAAGCTAACCACAGATGTCCATGTCTCCCTGGACTTACAACAAATTAGAAAATTACAAAATATTTGCTGAGAGAATTTGATAACACCTAAATAAATGGAAATATGTGCCCTATGTTCATGGATGAAAGACTCAAAATTGTTAAGATGGCAATTCTCCCAAGTTGAAGTATACAGATTCAACAGAATCACAATCAAATCCCAGAAATCTTATTAGAAATTGACAAGCTCATTCTACTCATATAAGAAATTGCAAAGAACTTAGTATAACCAAAGCAATTATTTAAAAAACTGCTAAAACGTTACAGTAGTCAAGATAATTTGATATTTCAAAAGGATAAATGTATATACATCAATGGAAAAGAATAAAGTCCAAATAGTAGGATTTGTTTTTTTCTTATGGCTGAAGAATATTCCATTATATATATGTACCACTTCTTCTTTATCCATTCATCTACTGATGGACACCTAGGTTGCTTCCATTTCTTGGCTATTGTAAATAGTGCTGTAAAAAACATAGGGGTGCATGTGTCTTTTTCAAACTGGGTTCCTGCATTCTTAGGGTAAGTTCCTAGGAGTGGAATTCCTGGGTCAAATGGTATTTTTATTTTTAGTTTTTGAGGAACCTCCATACTGCTTTCCACAGTGGTTGAACTAATTTACATTCCCACCAGCAGTGTAGGAGGGTTCCCCTTTCTCCACATCCTCGCCAACATTCGTTGTTGTCTGTCTTTTGGATGGTGGCTATCCTCACTGGTGTGAGGTGGTATCTCATTGTGGTTTTAATTTGCATTTCTCTGATTTTCAACAACATGGATGGAGCTAGAAGGTATTATGCTCAGTGAAATAAGCCAGGCAGAGAAAGACAAGTATCAAATGATTTCACTCATCTGTGGAGTATAAGAACAAACTGTGGGGTATAAGAACAAAGAAAAAACTGAAGGAACAAAACAGCAGCAAACTCGCAGAACCCAAGAATGGACTAACAGTTACCAATGGGAAAAGGACTGGGGAGGATGGGAGTGATAAGGGGAAAAAGGGCATTATGATTAGCTCACATAATGTAGCGGGGGGTGGGGGTGCACGGGGAAGGCAGTACAGCACAGAGAAGTCCAGTAGTGATTCTATAGCATCTTACTATGCTGATGGACAGTGACTGCAGTGGGGTATGTGGTGGGGACTTGATAATTGGAGGAATATAGAACCACAGGGTTGCTCATGTAATTGTATATTAATTATACCAAATTAATTAATTAATTAATTTAAAAAAGAATAAATCCAAAAATAGAACCACACATACATAAGCAATTGATTTGCAAGGTAACTCAATAAGGATATGAAAGACTTTTCAAAAAATGGTGCTGAAAATGAACATCACTCTTAAAATCACATTCAAAAACTAACTCAAAACAGATCACAGATCTAAATGTAAAATCTAAAATTATGAAACTTGTGGAAGAAAATATAGCAGAAAAATCTTTGTGGACTTAAAGTAGGGAAAGATTTTTTTATACAGACCACAAAAAAACATAAAATACTAAAAAAATTGATAACCTGGATTTTAAAACTTTACCTTTTTGAAAGGCACAATTAAGAAATAAAAAGGGAAGTAACAGAGTGGGAGAAGATGTTTGCCACACGAATATTCAGAATATACAAAGAACTCTACAAATCAACATTAGTACAAATTAACCTACCAAAAATGAGCAAAAGATCTGAACACTTAGAAAAAAAAAGAAATATGAGAGGTCAAAGACCACATAAAAGCACATAAAAGAGTCTAAACACCATTCATCACCAAGGAAATGCACATTAAAACCACAATGAGATACTACTACACACCCCTTAGAATGGATTTTTTTTTAAAGAAAGGATAGCTTGTTTCATTTCATTTAAGAGATACATGTTGATAAACTTTGTGTTTAATAAGTATCAAAATTATAATATACCTCCTTATTTGATCAACTGTATATAATAATAGCTGTAATAACTGTTCCCAACTTGTTAGTATAGAATAGTGGTTAAAAAATACAAACTCTGGAATAAGATTGCCAGGGTTCACAGCTCTATTCATTACATGGCCTTGGTCTAGATACTGTGTCTCAAATGTTCCAACTGTAAACTCATAAAGTTGTTGTAAGGATTAAGTGAGATAACACATGCAGAAGAGTGAGAATAACTCCTGGTACATAGAAGTAGTGAATAGGGATAAAAGAGGCTATGAATCAAGGAAACCTAACAAGTAGCTATAATAAAATGGGGTAAGAAGCATAGTCAAGATGTGCAAAAAGTTGTATAGGGACATGGAAGTACAAAGCCTAATCTTACTTGGGGTTGTAAGGCTGGTAAAGAGTCATCTGAAGTGACAAGCACTTGAGTTATACTTTGATGATAAGTAGGAGTCTTCCAGATGTCAAATGGGGAAGGCAGAAAGAACACTATGTGAAAGAGCAGAGCAATGAGACAGGAAAGCTAGACCAGGGAATTGCCAGTATGGCCAGTGTCCAATAACTCAAGGAGTGCCAGGACATGGGGCTGAAGAAGTAGATTAGGATAAGGAAATGGGGAGTCATTGGAGGGTTTTAAGCAATTGAGTAGTATGTTAAATTTTATTTTTAAAAACATTTATCTAGAGAAAGTATAAACATAAAATGAGAGACTTAGATAAAGCTTGAAAGAGAAGCAGTAATAACACATAGGAATATATTGTAATGGGCCAAGCAAAAGTTGGTAAGCACTCATGTCAAGCAGTGAGAGGAAGGAATTAGTATTACAGAGATAGAATCCACAGGTGTTGGTTAAAGGAACTCTTCCTCCCCACTTGATAATTTAATTTAAATGTTTGGTTAACTTTTACAGGAAAGAAGGGGCAAACCAGCAACAATTAGGAAAAACAGTCATGCTGAAATTTCCTTTCACCAAAGTACAATGAGCCCATCTTTAATGTACATCCATCAATATAGAACTTGAAGGCTTGGATGATGATTTGGTAGGTCTGAACAAGATAACTAAAGTTTCCTTCCAACCAGAGGCAGATTTACTGAGAAACAAATGAGGCTTAAGCATCAAAGTTCCTCAGTGATGAGGGACCTTGTGAAGGCTGGGAGTTGCAGTGAGTTATGGTAGGAGGGGAAAGCAAGCCTCACTTTGAAGCACTTCTGGTAAACAGCCTAGAGATTTCAGCAGATGGTGCCCTGAATCCACAAGGTGCCAGTAATTTATTGTGATATCCTTTCTTATTCTGAATATATAATTTCATATTTATAACTTTGTACTATTTTTCTAAAATAAGACCCTCTGAAGTTATAAAAGCTTCAGGCCATACAAAATGTAAATTGGCCTTGCCTACAGCCCTGGGCTTCTGTGACATTAGAAAATGGAGAGAGCTCTGTAGTCTGACTTGGAGTTAAGAACATATTTTTATCTTGATCTATAGGAATTGGTTCTCCAAGTAAACAAACAAGATGATTTCCTTGAAATATATTAGGAGCTATTAACCACTAATTAAACATTAAACACATGATGAATAATTAATGCTTTATATCTCATCATACAATGATGAATAAAAATAGATATTTGAACGATGGGTGACATTTTCAAAGTTATTCTTCTTCAAAGATTAAAATGCTTTCTGGCACATATTTTTAAGTGAATGGACTATTGATTGGAATGACAGTCAGAAAACCTGGTTATAGCTCTGGATCTATCATTGATTACCTTTGTGACCTTGGGTCTATGACAGGATCACTATCTACTGTAACACAAAACACAAATTTCAAAAAGAGATTCTCACATCAACATCTCTTGCTTGTCAATCCGCTCTGTCAGTTCACACTAACAAACTCCTAAGTGGTGGCTAAAGAATGAAATGAGAAATCAGTCTGCCACAAAAAAGCCTGTATAATTTGGCCCTTAGGTACCTGTTCAACTTTACATATTATTGGAGTTCCTGTTTCTTTATACAGTTTTATTTATTGTTCCACAACCAAATACTGTCTTGGCACATTTACTCGAGCTATTCCCATAATTTGGAGCCCTCTTTCCATCTGTCCTGCTGATCAACATCCTAAAGTCCTTGTTTAACCACCACCTCTTCCATGATTATTTCCAAAATTAATATCTCCCCATCATCTACTCGTATCACTTTCTTCATTCCTCACTTCTAATGTCCATCACATGGCAAAGTAGTTAAGGACTCTAGCAGTGAGTCAGACACTCCTGGTTTCAAGTTTCTGCTCTACAACCAATTAAGCTGTGCAAACTTGGGAAAGTTACTGAACCTCCATGAAATTCAGTTTTCATTTACTGATTCAACCACATGTATATGGTGTCTTCTATATGCACGGAAACCATCAAACATTCAGTGAAGAGGAAACAGAATAACCTACTAGGCTTCCAGGCCTAAGCCTCAGAATCAGTGGTGCTTACCACAAAAGTCCAGTTTCTGTCAGTCAGTGGAACGAGAGTAGAGTAGGAATAAGGGGGTAAGATCTTTCATTGACTTTTCCAGCCAATAATAAGGAAATATTTCCAATTTGGCTTTTTGCTTTTTGACTTTAATATTCTTTTTTTAAATTAAGGTTTCATATGAAAACCATTGTGGTTACTACATTCATACATATTATCAAGTACCCCCCCCACCCCACTGCAGTCACTGTCCATCAGCATAGTAAGATGCCACAGAGTCACTGGTTGTTTTTTCTGTGCTACACTCTCTTGCCCCACACCAGGTGTGATCCTCCCCACACCATGTGTGCCAATCATAATGCCCCTCAATCCCCTTTTCCCTCCCTCCCCCAACTCTCCCCTTTGGTAACCGCTAGTCCTTTCTTGGAGTCTGTGAGTTTGCTGCTGTTTTGTTCCTTCAGTTTTGCTTCACTGTTATACTGCACGCATGAGGGAAATCATTTGGTATTTGTCTTTCTCTGCCTGGCTTATTTCACTGAGTATAATACCGTCTAGCTCCATCCATGTTGTTGCAAATGGTAGGATTTGTTTTCTTCTTATGGCTGAATAATATTCCATTGTGTATATATACCACATCTTCTTTATCCATTCATCTACTGATGGACACTTAGGTTACTTCAATATCTTGGCTATTGTAAATAGTGCTACAATAAACATAGGGGTGCATATGTCTTTTTGAATCTGAGATCTTGTTTTCTTTGGGCAAATTCCTAGGAGTGGAATTCCCGAGTCAAATGGTATTTCTATTTTTACTTTTTTGAGGAACCTCCATACTGCTTTCCACAATGGTTGAACTAACTTACATTTCCACCAGCGGTGCAGGAGGGTTCCCCTTTCTCCACATCCTCACCAACATTTGTTGTTGTTTGTCTTTTGGATGTTGGCCATTCTAACTTGTGTGAGGTCATATCTCATTGTGGTTTTAATTTGCATTTCCCTGATGATTACCAATCTGGAGCAACTTTTCATGTGCCTGTTGGCCATATGACTTTCTTCTTTGGAGAAGAGTCTCTTCAGATTCTCTGCCCATTCTTTAATTGGGTTATTTGATCTTTTGGGTGTTGAGGCATGTGAATTTGTTATATATTTTGGATGTTAGTCCCTTGTCAGATGTCATTTACAAATACATTCTCCCATAGTGTATGATGTTTTTTGCTCTACTTATGGTGTCCTTTGCTGTACAGAAGCTTTTTAGTTTGATGTAGTCCCATTTGTACATTTTTGCTTTTGTTTCCCTTGCCTGAGGAGATGCGCTCAGGAAAAGTTGCTCATGTTTATATGCAAGAGATTTTTGTCTATCTTGTCTTCTAAGAGTTTTATGGTTTCATGACTTACATTTAGTTCTTTAATCCATTTCGAGTTTATTTTTGTGTTTGGAATTAGATAATAATCCAGTTTTATTCTCATATGTAGCTGTCCAATTTTCCAACACCACTTGTTGAAGAGGCTGTCATTTCCCTATTGTATATCCATGGCTCATTTATTGTATATTAATTGATCATATAACTTGGGTTTATATCTGGGCTGTCTATTCTGTTCCATTGATCTATGATTCTGTTTCTGTGCTGGCACCAACCTATATTGATTATTGTGACTTTGTGGTAGAGCTTGAAGTCAGGGAGCATAATCCCCCTGCTTTATTCTTCCTTCTTAGGATTGATTTGGCTATTTGGGGTCTTTTGTGGTTCCATTTGAATTTTAGAACTATTTGCTCTAGTTCATTGAAGAATGCTGTTGGTATTTTGATAGGAATTGCATTGACTCTGTAGATTGCTTTAGGCAGGATGGCCAATTTGACAATATTAATTCTTCCTATCCATGAGCACAGGATGTGTTTCCATTTATTGGTGCCTTCATCAGTTTCTCTCATGAGTGTCTTGAGGTTTTCAGGATGTAGGTATTTCACCTCCTTGTTTAGGTTTATTCCTAGGTATTTTATTCTTTTTGATGCAATTGTGAATGGAATTATTTTCCTGATTTCTCTTTCTAATCATACATCATTAGTATATAGGAATGCAACAGATATCTTTTTATTGACTTTGTATCCTGCAACTTTGCTGAATTGAGTTATTAGTTCTAGTAATTTTCGGGTGGATTCTTTAGGGTTTTTTATGTACAATATCATGTCATCGGCAAACAGTGACAGTTTAAGTTCTTTCTTACAAATATGGATGCCTTTTATTTCTTTGTGTTGTCTGATTGCCGTGGCTAGGACCTCCAGTACTATGTTGAATAAAAGTGGTGAGAATGGACATCTGTGTTCCAGATCTAGAGGAAAAGCTTTCAGCTTCTCGCTGTTAAGTATGATGTTGGCTGTGGTTTTGTCATATATGGCCTTTATTAATTTGAGGTATTTGCCCTCTATACCCATTTTGTTGAGAGTTTTTATCATCATTGGATGTTGAATTTTGTCGAATGCTTTTTCAGCATCTACGGAGACGATCATGTGATTTTTGTCTTTGTTTTTGTTGATGTGGTGGATGATGTTGATGGATTTTTGAATATTGTACCCTCCTTGCATCCCCAAATAAATCCTACTTGATCATGATGGATGTGATGTATTTTTGAATTCGGTTTGCTAACATTTTGTTGAGTATTTTTGCATCTATGTTCATCAGGTTGGTCTGTAATTTTTTTGTGTGTGGGGTCTTTGCCTTGTTTTGGTGTTAAGAGTGATGCTGGTCTCATAGAATGAGTTTGGAAGTATTCCTTCCTGTTTATGGAAAGCCTTAAGGATGACAGTATTAGGTCCTCTCTAAATGTTTACTGAAATTCAGCAGTGAAGCCATCTGTCCCAGAAGTTTTATTGTTAGGCAGTTTTTTGATTACCAGTTCAATTTCATTGCTGTTAATTGATCTGTTCAGATTTTCTGTTTCTTCCCGGGTCACCCATGGAAGGTTGTATTTTTCTAAAAAGTTGTCCACTTCTTCAAGGTTATGTAATTTGTTAGCATATAATTATTCATAGTATTCTCTAATATTTCTTTGTATTTCTGTGGTGTCCAAACTGATTTTTCCTTTCTCATTTCTGATTCTGTTTAGGTGTGTAGATTCTCTTTTTTTCTTGGTAAGTCTGGCTAGGGGGTTATCTATTTTGTTTACTTTCTCAAAGAACCAGCTCCTGGTTTCATTGATTCTTTCAATCGTTTTATTATTCTTGATTTTATTTATTTCTGCTTTTATCTTTATTTTGTCCCTTCTTCTACTGACTTTGGGCCTCATTTGTTCCTTTTGTGGTTACATTAATTGTGAGTTTAGACGGATCATATGGAATTGTTCTTCTTTCCTGAGGTAAACCTGTATTGCAGTATGTTTCCCTCTTAGCATGGCCTTCAGTGTGTCCCACAGATTTTGTGGTGTTGAGTTATTGTTGTCATTTGTCTCCATATATTGCTTGATCTCTGTTTTTATTTGGCAATTGATCCATTGGTTATTTAGGATTATATTGTTAAGCCTCCATGTGTTTGTAGGCTTTTTCATTTTTGTTGCATAATTTATTTCTAGTTTCATATTTTTGTGGTCCCAGAAGGTAGTTGGTAAAATTTCAATCCTTCTGAATTTACTGAGGCTCTTTTTATGGCCTAGTATATGAACTATTCTTGAAAATGTTTCATGTGCACTTGAGAAGAATGTATATTCTGCTGCTTTTGAGTGTAGTGTTCGTAGATGTCTAGTAGGTCTCTATTCTAATGTGTTGTTCAGTGCCTCTGTGTCCTACTTATTTTCTGTCTGGTTGATCTGTTCTTTGGAATGAGTGATGTGTTGAAGTCTTCTAAAATGAATGCATTGCATTGTGTTTCCCTCTTTACTTATGTTAGTATTTGTTTCACATATGTAGGTCCTCCTCTGTTGGGTGCATAGATATTTATAATGGTTACATCCTCTTGTTGGCTTGACCCCTTTTTCTTTATGTGATGTCCTTCTTGTCTCTTGTGACTTTATTTGTTTTGAAGTCTATTTTGTCTGATACAAGTTTTGCAACTCCTGCTTTTTTCTCCCTATTAGTTGCATGTAATATCATGTTCCATCTGTACACTTTTGGTATGTGTATGTCTCTCAGTTTGAAGTGAGTCTCTTGTAGGCAGTATATAGATGGGTCTTGTTTTTTATCCATTCAGTAACTCTGTGTGTTTTTATTGGTGCATTCAGATAATTTACATTTAGTGTATTGATAGGTATGTACTTATTGCCATTGTAGGATTTAAATTCGTGGTTACCAAAGGTTCATTGGTAGCTTCTTTACTATCTAACAGTCTAACTTAACTCACTTAGTATGCTATTAAAAACACAATTTAAAGGTTCTTTTTTTGTTCCTACTTTTTCTTCCTCCTCCATTCTTTATGTATTAGGTAGGTATCACATTCTTCTGTACTCTTTGTGTCTCCCTTGAGTGACTTTCAGAGTAGTTGATTTAATTTTTCATTTGCTTAGTAATTAATTGGTCTACTTCCTTTACTGTGGTTTTATTTTCTCTGTTGATAGCTATTTAGCCTTAGGACCACCTCTATCTATAGCAGTCCCTCCAAAACGCACTGTGGAGATGGTTTGTGGGAGGTACATTTTCTCAACTTTTGCTTATCTGGTAATTGTTTAATCCCTCCTTCAAATTTAAATGATAATCTTATCGGATAGAGTAATTTTGCTTCCAGGCCCTTCTGTTTCATTGCATTAAATATATCATGTCACTCCCTTCTGGCCTGTAAGGTTTCTCTTGAGAAGTCTGATGATAGCCTGGTGGTTTTTCCTTTTTATGTGATCTTTTTTTCTCTCTGGTTGCTTTTAATAATCTATCCTTATTCTTGATCTTTGCCATTTTAATTATTATATGCCTTGGTGTTATATTCCTTGGTTCCTTTGTGTTGGGAGATCTGTGCACCTCAGTGGCCTGAGCGACTATCTCCTTCCCCAGATTGGGAAAGTTTTCAGCAATTACCTCCTCAAAGACACTTTCTATCCCTTTTTATCTCTCTTCTTCTGGTACCCCTAAGTGAGAATATTGTTCCATTTGGATTGGTCACACAAGTCTCATAATAGTCTTTCATTCCCAGAGTTCCTTTTATCTTTCTGTGGCTCAGCTTCTTTGTATTCCTGTTCTCTAATTTCTATTTCATTTATCATCTTCATTACTTCATCTAATCTGCTTTTAAATCCCTCCATTGTATGTTTCATTTCAGATACTGTATTTTTCAAAGTTTCTATCTCTTTCTTGAATTCCTTCCTGAGGTCTTGAATTTTTTTTCTGTACCTCTGTGATCATGTTTGATTTTTATTTTGAAATCTCTTTCAGGAAGATTGATTTCAGTGTCACTCTGCCCTCTCTCTGGTGTTTGTGGGATTCTGGTTTGAACCAGGTTCCTTTGACATTTCATATTTGTATGTGGTGTCCTCTAGTGCCCAGAAGCTCTACTCTCTGGAGCTGCTCAGACCCTGAAGCAATAGTGGGGGTCTCAGGTGCACGGTGCCTATATCTGCCAGGAAGGAAAGAGCTCCTTTCTGCTTCCTGGTTGCAATGCCTGCCTACACTGCCAGGGCCAGTGGGCTGAGCATGCAGGGAGGAGCCTCTATGCTAAGCACTGTAGCTCCCTTCAGTGGGGCTGCCCTCTGGCTGGCCTGGTGCTATGGCAGGCACAGCCAGTTTGTGAGCTGGTGCCAGCTGAGAGGAAGGAGCACTGCATATCACAGTGGGGGACCTCAAAGCTGCATTGCCAGCCAGGGTGCTGGAGCACCTGAAGCTCCTGAAAGTTCCCAACCTGCTGGGCTGAGTGCACTGAAACAGTTTTGTCCACCTGTCCTTTCTGCTGAGTAGCAAGCTCTCTGTGCAATCCTTTCCCCTTTATCAGCTCTTTCACTGTTGGAAGTCTCTCAGAGTGCCCCCCTTTCTTTTGTCCCAGAGGGGCTGGTTTTGGGTACATGTTCTCCACAAATGGCTGGAATCTCTGTGTCTCCAAGTATTCCACCTGTCTTAGCTTTCAAACCCCACTAATCTCCATAGCACCATGTAATGTAGGTTCATGCTCCCAGAGCAATTGTTCAGGGCTAGGGCTCAGCAGTCCTAGGCTTCCAACCCCTCCCTGCTCCAATTCTCTTCCTCCCACTGGTGAGCTGGGGTGGGGGTAGGGCTTGGGTCCCGCCGGATGGCAGCTTTGGTACTTTACCCTTTTCCCTGAGTTCTTCTCTTTTCTCCAGGTGTAGGCTGTCTGTTGCAGCCTTCTTTCCTGTTGCTCTCTCAGGATTAGTTGTTTTTTCTATATTTTCTTATTATATATGGCTTTGGAAGGAGGTTTTTGTCTCACCTCTCACGCTGCCATCTTTAAGGCAATCCTCACCTTTAGTATTTTTACCAAGTAGCTCATGAAAGGAGGGTTGAATGGCATAACTCATAAAGAAATTTCACTCTAGATCCCAACCCCTATATTTCATGAAATACTTACTTGAAAATATTTATTGAGTATAAACTGTGAGTCAGCATATAATTATTGTGGTTATGACAGTGAACATTACAGACACAGTTCCTATCCTTGGATTTGACACTTTCTTAGAAAATATAAACATTAGCTGAATCACTTTGAGTGTGATAAGAGTTATGAAGGAGAGATATATATCCCTGGTATCAGAAGCATATAATACAGACCCTAATCTAGTTTATGGGACAAAAATAGGAAACTCTTGTAACTTAGCATTATGGACTGTATGTTTGTGTTCTCCCCCACCATAATTCATATGTTGATATCATATGAGTCTGTACTTAGACATAGGAACTATGAGAAAGTAATTAACATTGAATGAGGTCATAAGGGTAGGGCCCTGATCTGATACGATTAACATCCATATAAGAAGAGTAACCAGAGAGCTCTCTCTTGCTCATGCTTACTCACACTTTTGCTCTATCTCTCTCTCCCCCTCTCTCTCTGTGCACACAGACCAAGAAAAGGCTATGTGAGAACATAGTGAAAAGGGGGCCATCTGCAAGCCCGGAAGAGAGCCTTCACCAGAGACTGAACCATGCTGGAATTTGATCTTGGACTTTCCGCGTAAAGAACTGTGAGGAAATAAATTTCTGTTGTTTAAACCATGCAGTCTATGAGTATTTTGTTATGGTAGCCTGAGAAGCCTAAGACACTTAGAATCCCCGAGAGGGAGAGAGACAAAGGAAGAGAACAGGAGAGAATGAAAGAAAAGAAATTAGAATAAGTATTCGTTTCTATTATTTTCTTAGCAAAATAACATTTTTTTTCCTTTCAGAATATAATGGACTTAATCATGTGAAGCTCCTGTACATGTTAGGCTCTAGGCTAATACTTAGTTTACCTTATAGGAAAGAAACAACTATGTTGATATATGTATCTCTCTGAATTAATCTTGCCACTCCTGTAACATTTGGTTGATCACTTTAAGCTCAGCAAGTGTTAATAAATGCAAAGTTTATGTCATAAGTTTTCTGGCTACAGTTCCTTTAAAATCTATAGAATGAAGATGTATCTGTTAGCAAAATAAATTACCCCAAGCCTCCGTGGTTTACAACAAGCATTTATTTGTAAACTCATAAATATGCAGGCTGTGGTTTGGTTAATCTACAGTAGACTGGGCAGCTCTTCTTTAGGCTGCAGGTACACTGGGCTTAGCTCTCAGCTGCGCTTGAATCAGGGTATGTTTCACATGTCTCTCTCATCTACCTATTCTCATATAAAATCATCAGCATGCTAAGGCTCACCCAAATTACACAAAACACATTTAAAGTCACTCTTAGAGTCATTCCAATGGCCAAAGAAAGTCAAATGACCACACCCTAAATCAAAGAAGTAAGGAAGTATGCCCTACCTACAGTGGGAGAGTGAAAGAAAGAAATATGTGAATAATAATCTATACACACTAGAAAGGTAATGAATAAATGAGAAATGGAATTAAGTATCCTGCTTGGTGCTGGGAACATAATGATGACCAAGACAGTCTCACAGTAATAGCTCATAGTCTGGAGGCTGGTGGGAATTTGTAGAGACATAAGGAAATCACTATAAATACAGTGAAGTAAGTATGATAACACCAGGGGTAGAATAATTCCGTGTGGAGAACTGACCCTCTAGGGTAGTGGAAGCTTACCAGATTGAAAGGATTGGGATAAGAGGATGGCAGAATTCTAGGTAAAGGGGAAAAGGTGCATAAAATCAGACAGGTGAAATGGATTGGCACAATTAAAAAGTTGCAACTTTTTTGGTATGGTTAGAGAATAGAATATATAGAAAAAAATGATGGAAGAGATACTCAGATTTTTAAAGGACCTTATAAGCCATCCTAGTAATTGGGACTGAAGTGACATTAAACAAACGAAACAAGAATTTGATGCATTAAAATGCTTAAAATCAGTATAATAGAAGAATAAGTGGCCAGGTAGGAGTAGGAAATGGCAGGCAGTCTAGGTATGAGATGATAGAGCCTAAACCAAAGCAGAGGCAGTATGAATGAAAAGAAAGGGATGTCAACAAATTTCTAAAATATAATCCTTTTCCTTTTTGATTTAATAAATTCAACAGTCAATCTTTCTGAGTTACAAATGACAGAAACTCAACTCATTAGCTTAAGCAAAAATTAGAAGACCTCAGAAACAAACAAACAAAAAAATCAGAAACCAGCACAAATTAAGGACCTCAGGGTACAGGGAATTTAAATGTTGTTCATGTTCTCTCTACATCTCTCACTTGTGTTTGCTCACTTAATTCCATTATGTTGTAAACAAGCTTATTCTGCACAAAGGAGCACCATGGCCACAAAAAGCCCCAAATCGTATTATTTCAGCTACATAACCCTGAAGGCAAGAAAGTGCCTCTCTCCCTATCTACAATAGTTTTTAAAAATAAAATAAAAAATTCTTCAAGGTTCTGATTGTCCCAAACAGGTCATATGCCCGCCCCACAAACCAATCTAATCTAGGATAACATAACTCACCCTAGTTATCTACTGATACACTTAGTCTAAGATATGTAACCTCAGAAGGGGAGTGGGATGAAAATACATTATTTAGCTAGCTACATCAATTTATTTCAACCACAAGGGAGTAAGGGACTTAGTTCGGGGTGACAAGATGAGTTTTTCAGCTTGTTCATTATATTAATGATGTATAAATTGTATTAGGTGGTACAGGAAGAGAAGATATGAAGGAAATTTTTTAGAAAAGTCAAGTTTGAGGTATCCTTGGATCACTCAAAAAGAAATACTCAATTAACCACTAATTTTTTCTTTGCACAAGATTGGAACATATGTAAAATATATGTGACAATCATGATTCAAAATTTAGAAGAATACTGAAATTTCATTTCTCTCTTAAATAAAAATATTAAATCCAGAAATGCCTCTTTCCATATATAGTAAAGGCTACTAATAATAGTAATAAAATAATATTCTAAGGGTCTCTGAACATATTTTGGTGGAAATTTGAGCTGGTTGGAGATTTCAAAAATATCTCTTGCAATGCATATATTTGGCATTGTTTTTTTGCTATTATTAACATATAATTACATGAGCAACATTATGGTTACTAGACTCCCCCTATTATCAAGTGCCCACCACATATCCCTATTGCAGTCACTGTCCATCAGCGTAGCAGGATTTTATACAATCACTACTTGTCTTCTCTGGGTTACACTGCCTTCCCAGCATCCCCCTACCCCATACCCACTCCCGCTACATTCGGTGTGCTAATTATAATAAGCCCTTTTTCCTCCTTATCCCTCCCTTCCCACCCATCTTCCTCGGTCCTGTTCCCAGTGGTAACAGTTAATCCATTCTTGGGTTCTGTGAGTCTGCTGCTGTTTTCTTCCTTCAGTTTTTGCCCTGTTCTTATGCTCCAAGGATGAGTGAAACAATTTGGTACTTGTCTTTCCCCACCTGGCTTATTTCACTGAGCATAATAACCTCTAGCTCCTCCATGTTGTTGCAAATGGTAGGATTTGTTTTCTTCTTCTGGCTGAATAATATTCCATTTTGAATATGTACTGCATCTTCTTTATCCATTCATCTAACGATGGACACTTAGGTTGCTTCCATTTCTTGGCTATTGTAAATAGTGCCGCAATAAACATAGGGGTGCATACGTCTTTTTCAAACTGGGCTGCTGCATCCTTAGGGTAAATTCCTAGGAGTGGGATTCATGGGTCAAATGGTATTTCTAATTTGAGTTTTTTGAGGAACCGCCATACTGCTCTCCACAATGGTTGAACTAATTTGCATTCCCGCCAGCAGTGTAGGAGGGTTCCCCTTTCTCCACATCCTCTCCAACAATTGTTGTTGTTTGTGTTTTGGATGTTGGCCATCCTTACTGGTGTGAGGTGATATCTCATTGTGGTTTTATTATGCATTTCTCTGATGGTTAGCAATATGGAGCAACTTTTCACATGCCTGTTGGCCATATGAATTTCTTCTTTAGAGAAGTGTCCATTCATATCCTCTGCCCATTTTTTAATTAGATTATTTGCTTTTTGTTTGTTGAGGTGCATGTGGTCTTTATATATTTTGGTTGTCAACCCCTTATAAGATATGTCATTTATGAATATATTCTCCCATACTGTAGGATGTCTTTTTGCTCTACTGATGGTGTCCTTTGCTGTACAGAAGCTTTTCAGCTTGATATAGTCCCACTTGTTCAATACTGCTTTTGTTTCCCTTGCCCAGGGAGATATGTTCATGAAGAAGTGGCTCATGTTTATGTTCAAGAGATTTTTGCCTATGTTTTTTTCTAAGAGTTTTATGGTTTCGTGACTTACATTCAGGTCTTTGATCCATTTTGAGTTTACTTTTGTGTATGGGGTTAGACAGTAGTCCAGTTTCATTCTCTTACATGTAGCTGTACAGTTTTGACAACACCAGCTGCTAAAAAGGCTGTCAACTCCCCATTGTATATCCATGGCTCCTTTATCATATATTAATTGACCATATGTGTTTGGGTTAATGCTTGGATTTTCTATTCTGTTCCACTGGTCTGTGGGTCTGTTCTTGTGCCAATACCAAATTGTCTTGATTACTGTGGCTTTGTAGTAGAGCTTGAAGTCAGGGAGCATAATTCCCCCTGTTTTATTCTTCCTTCTCAGGATTGCTTTGGCTATTCGGGGTCTTTTGTGGTTCCATATGAATTTTAGAACTATTTGTTCCAGATCATTTAAGAATGCTGTTGGTATTTTGATAGGGATTGCATTGAATCTGTAGATTTCTTTAGGTAGTATAGCCATTTTGACAATATTTATTCTTCCTAGCCAAGAGCATGGGATGAATCCATTTCTTAGTGTCCTCTTTAATTTCTGTTAGGAGTGTCTTGTTTTCAGGGCATAGTCTTTCACTTCCTTCATTAGGTTTATTCCTAGGTATTTTTTTTTGATGCAATTATGAATGGAATTGTTTTCCTGATTTCTCTTTCTGTTAGTTCATTGTTAGTGTATAGGAAAGCAACTGATTGCTGTGTGTTAATTTTGTATCCTGCAACTTGGCTGAATTCATATATTAGTTCTAGTAGTTTTCGAGTGGAGTCTTTAGGGTTTTTTATGTACAATATCATGTCATCTGCAAATAGTGACAATTTGACTTCTTCCTTACCAGTCTGGATGCCTTGTATGTCTTTGTTTTGTCTGATTGCTGTGGCTAGGACCTCCAGTACTATGTTGAATAACAGTGGGGAGAGTGGGCATCCCTGTCTCGTTCACGATCTTAGATAAAAAGCTTTCAGCTTTTCACTCTTACATATGATGTTCACTGTGGGTTTGTCATATATAGCCTTTATGATGTTGAGGTACTTGCCATCTATACCCATTTTTCTGAGAGTTTTGATCATGAATGGATGCTGAATTTTTTCAAATGATTTTTCAGCATCTATGGAGATGATCATGTGGTTTTTGTTCTTCTTTGTGTTGATGTGATGGATGATGTTGATGGATTTTCGAATGTTGTACCATCCTTGCATTCCTGAGATGAATCCCACTTGTTCATGGTGTATGATGCTCTTGATGTATTTTTTAATTCGGTTTGCTAATATCTTGTTGAATATTTTTTCATCTAATTTTCATCAGGGATATTGGTCTGTAAGTTTCTTTTTTGGTGAGGTCTTTGCCCGGTTTTACAATTAGAGTAATGCTGGCTTCATAGAATGGGTTTGGAAGTATTCCCTCCTCTTCTATTTTTTGGAAAACTTTACAGAGAATGGGTATTATTTCTTCTCTATATGTCTCCTAAAATTTAGAGGTGAATCCATCTGGCCCAGGGGTTTTATTTTTGGGTACTTTTTTGATTACCGATTCAATTTTGTTGTTGGTAATTGGTCTGTTCAGGTTTTCTCTTTCTTGCTTGATCAGTCTTGGAAGGTTGTATTTTTCTAAGAAGTTGTCCATTTCTTCTAGGTTTTCCAGCTGATTAGCATATAAATTTTCATAGCATTCTCTAATAATTCTTTCTATTTCTGTGGGGTCCGTTGTGATTTCTCTTTTATCCTTTCTGATTCTGTTTATGTGTGTAGATTCTCTTTTTCTCTTAATAAATCTGGCTAGGGGTTTATCTATTTTGTTTATTTTTTCAAAGAACCAGCTCTTGGTTTCATTGATTTTTTCTATTGTTTTATTCTTCTCAATTTTATTTATTTCTTCTCTGACCTTTATTATGTCCCTCCTCCTGGTGACTTTGGGACTCGGTTTTTCTTCTTTTACCAATTTCACTAATTTTGTCTTTAGACTTAATTTGGGATTGTTCTTACTTCTTTAAATAGGCCTGGATTGCAATATACTTTCCTCTTAGAATTGCCTTTGCTGCATGCCACAGAAGTTGCAGCTTTGTGTTGTTGTCATTTGTCTCCATATATTGTTTGATCCCTGTTTAATTTGGTCGTTGATGCATTGATTATTTAGGAGCATGTTATTAAGCCTCCATGTATTTGTGAGCCTTTTTGTTTTCTTTGTATAATTTATTTCTAGTTTTATACCTTGAGATCTGAGAAGTTGGTTCGTAGAATTTCAATATATTTGAATTTACTGAGGTTCTTTTTGTGGCCTAGTATGTGGTCTATTCTGGAAAATGTTCCATGTGCACTTGAGAAGAATGTATATCCTGCTGCTTTTTGGTGTAGAGTTCTAGGTGTCTGTCAGGCCCATGTGTTCTAGTGTGTTGTTCAGTGCCTCTGTGTCTTTACTTATTTTCTGTCTGGTTGATCTGTCCTTTGGAGTGAATGGTGTGTTGATGTCTCCTAAAATGAATGCATTGCTTTCTATTTCCTCCTTTAATTCTATTAGTATTTGTTTCACATATGTCGCACTCCTGTGTTGGGTGCATATATATTTATAATGGTTATATCCTCTTGTTGGACTGACCCCTTATCATTATGTAATGTCCTTCTTTACCTCTTGCTACTTTCTTCGTTTTGAAGTCTATTTTGTCTGATACAAGTACTGCAACACCTGCTGTTTTCTCTTTGTTGTTTGCATGGAATATCTTTTCCAATCCCTTCACCTTTAGTCTGTGTGTATCTTTGGGTTTGAGGTGAGTCTCTTGTAAGCAGTATATAGATGGGTTTTGCTTTTTTATCCATTCTATTACTCTGTGTCTTTTGATTGGTGCATTCAGTCCATTTACATTTAGGGTGATTATCGATAGATATGTACTTATTGTCATTGCTGACTTTCATTTTGTGGTTACCGAAGGTTCAAGGGTAGCTTCTTTACTATCTAACAGTCTAACTTAACTCTCTTGTTAAGCTATTATAAACACAGTCTGATGATTCTTTATTTCTCTCCCTTATTTTTAATTCCTCCTCCATTCTTCATATACTAGGTGTTTTATTCTTTAATCTTCTACGTTTCCTTTGACTGTTTTTGTGGATAGTTTATTTTACTTTTTGACTTTAGTTAGTATTTGGATGCTCTGCTTTATTTTATATGATTTTATTTTCTCTGGTGACATCTCTTTAGCCTAAGGAGTGCTTCCATCTAGAGCAGTCCCTTTAAGTTATCCTATGTATGTGGTTTGTGGGAGACAAATCCCCTCAGCTTTCGCTTGTCTGTGAATTGTTTAATCCCTCCCTAAAATTTAAATGATAGTCGTGCTGGAAACAGTATTCTTGGGTCGAGGCCCTTCTGTTTCATTATGTTAAATACATCATGCCATTCTCTTCTGGCCTATAAGGTTTCTGTTGAGAAGTCTGATGATAGTCCTATGGGTTTTGCCTTATAGGTGATCTTTTTTCTCTTTCTAGCTGCCTTTAATACTCTGTCTTTATCTTTGATCTTTTCCATTTTAATTATTATGTGTCTTAGTGTTGTCTTCCTTGGGTCCCTTGTGTTGGGAGGTCTGTGGGCTTCCATGGTCTAGAAACTATTTCCTTCCCTGACTTGGGGAAGTTTTCAGCAATTATATCTTCAAAGACACTTTCTATCACTTTTTCTCTCTCTTCTTCTTCTGGTACTGCTATAATGCGAATATTGTTCTGTTTGGATTGGTCACACAGTTCTCCTAATATTCTTTCATTCCTAGAGATCCTTTTATCTCTTTCTGCCTCAGCTTCTCTGTATTCCTGTTCTCTGATTTCTATTCCATTAATAGTCTCTTACACCTCGTCCAGTCTGCTCTTCAACCCGTCAATCGACTGTTTCATTTCTGTAATATCTCTCCTCACTTCCTCCCTCAGCTCTTACATATTTCTCTGTAGATCCATCAGCATGGTTATGCCTTTTATTCTGAATTCTTTTTCAGGAAGATTGTTTAAATCTACCCCATCAGGCCCTCTCTCTGGGGTTGTCTGTGTGATCCTTTTCTGGACCATATTCCTCTGTCTTTTCATGGCAATAGAAGTGGTCACTGGTAGGTGCCACATGTGTCAGCTGGGAGGACAAAGTCCCTTCCTGCTTGTTTTTCTCCTGGCCCTTCTCCAGGGCCTGAGCTTGTTTGTCACACACTGGGAGACTGTCTCTGGGATACTCCCCTGAGCTTCCTGTGTGCGGGGCCGCCTCAGCCTAGCTTATACCTTGTTATGGGTCCTTGGGTCCTTCCCGTTCAGCTGCACGCCTGCCGGGAGTAGATTCTGTGAGGTTGCTGTGGGTGGGGCCACTCCTCTGCTCTTCCACAGCAGTGGCGGCTCCACAGGACCCTTTGTGGTGCCAGCTGGGGGGAACGAATGGCAGGCTGCTGATCTCTGTTGGAAGCCTCAGCATGGCTTTGCCCGGCTGCCGGCCAGGTCGTCTGAAATTCCCCAAGACTCCTGGCCTGCTGGGCTGAGTGCGCTGGGATGATTTTGTTCAGCCATTGGGCCCTTGTCTCTTTAAGACTTAAAAAAGCACCCACTTTTCTTTTGTCCCAGGGAGCAGGCTGAGTGGACCTGCTTGCAGTCTCTGTCTTAGATCCCACCCTTCTGTTCCTCTAATCTGCAATATACATGCGATGTGTGTCTGTGCTCCCATTGCAGATCACTAGGACTGGTTATTTAGCAGTCCTGTGCTTCCACTCCCTTCCCACTCTAATTCTTTTCCTCCCACCAGTGCGCTGGGGTGGGGGAGTGCTCGGGTCCCGCTGGGTCATGGCTCTGTGTATTAACCGCTTTGCAAGGTGCTGAGTTCTCGCAGATGTAGCTGTAGCCTGGCTACTGTACTGTATCTTCTGGTCTGTCTTTTAGGAATAGTTGTATTTGTTGTATTTTCACAAATATACATGGTTTTGCGAGGAGATTTCCGCTGCTCTGCTCATGCCGCCATCTTCCCAGAAGTCTCCTGGGTTTGTGAGATGTTAGTCTGAACCCTGTTCTTTTGTCATATTCCTGTGTGGTACCCACTAGTGTGCATAAACTCCAGTCTCTGGAGCTGCTCAGCCCTAGAGTGAGGTTGCAGTGTATAGGGGAGCAGAGCTGGTGCCTGGGTGGAGGAAATATCTGTTTCCTGATTGTCATCTGCAGTGCCTGTCTCCAGTGTCAGAGCAAGTGGGCCAAGCACACATGCGTAATCTTCTGGGCTTTGCGTCTCTAGCTGTTGTAGGCAGGGCCTCCCTCTTGCTGGCCTGATGCCTGTGCAGGGACTAAGGGTTTGCGAGCAGGTGCCTGCAGGGCAGTAGGAAGGCTCCGCAGGCTGTGTGTCACAGTGGGGGCCTCAGAGCTGAGTAGGCAGCCAGGGGGATGATGCACCTGAAGCTGCCCAAAGTTCCCAACCAGCTGGGCAGAGTGTGCCCAGACAACATTGTCCAGCTCTCCCTTCTCCCACACAGCAAGCTCCGTGCAAATCCCACCCCTTCAGCAGCCCTCTCGCTGCTAGGAAGCCTCTCAGACCGCCTGACTTTCCTCTGACACAGAGTGGCCGGGTGTGGATCCCCTGCTCCACAAATGGCTGGAATGTCAATTTTCTCAAGTACTCTGCCTGTCTGAGCTCCCCAATGTCCAGAGCACCACACACTACAGGATTCTGCTGATGAAGCAGATGTCCAGGGCTAGGTGTCCAGCAGTCCCAGGCTTTCACCCCCTCCTGCGCTCCGTTTCTCTTCCTCCCACCCATGAGCTGGGGTGGGGGAAGGGCTTGGGTCCTGCTGGATTAAGGCTTTCATACGTTACCCTGTTTTGTGAGGTCTGCTCTGTTTGTGAGGTCTGTATCCAGTCTGGTTCAGCCTTCTTTCTTGTTGCTCTCTGAAGGTTAGTTGTATTTATTAACTATATTTTTGTACTGTTTGTGATTTTGGGAGGAGCTCTCTGTCTCACCTCTCATGCCGCCATCTTGGAACTACTGTCTATTTGGCATTGTTTTTATGAAAGAGGAAAACAATGCTGAATCTTAGATGGGTACACTACAACATTTATCTACCAACACAAGGAATCTGCTATCCTGATTGCAATTCCGTCATAGAGAGTTATAAACCCATGACGCTTTCTACTTTCTCAAAGTAGTATCAGAAGCGCTGCTCACTAACAGAAAATTTTTTTTTTAAGTCCATCTTGGAAACCAAAAACCCAAATTCTGAAATAATTTACAGGTATCCAATAAAAACTCAAGTGTTTGACACTATAGAGGGTCTATTAAATGGGTTTAACATTTGACGTCTCAATATCTATAACCATATTCCCCAAAGTGAAATGATGTTTCCTGAAACTCCATTTTGTGGTTCAATAAGATGCTTACAGCAACACAGAAGGAAAAAAATGTATTGAAGAAGAGGTTCTACATAGCCACTCAAATAAAAACTGACAATTACCTTGATGTAAGTATAAATAATAAAGCTGAAGAGTTTTATTAGCTCCAACATAATTTTCAACTTTTATAAAATGTTCTTTCTCTTCATTTGTATGAAAGTACTATTACCTCTCCTGCCCTATACATTTAGACTTCATGAAATATTCAGCATGTTGCTTCCTATGTCAATGAAAAGTATGTTACTGGAAGAAGAAAAATCCTTTTTGCAAAATGTTAGGGATATTACCCATCTTAACTATAATTATCATAAGAAAAAAAAGGCACCGAAAGAGAGACGTTAAACAATTTGAAGATCTTCTTAAGCCACACACTGAGTTTTCCTACAGAGAATTTTTAAGATGAGAAATAGACCTGGAGGGTCTTAGACAGGCCTGAGGCAATATAAAAAAGGTCAAACATTCTGCTAAAAGGCACCGCTATCTTCAGAACAACTTATCAGCCAGCTTGCAGTGCCTCTTTATCTACAGCTATTAGTCCCAAAGGAAGTACACTTGAGTGAGGGCCACGATTACTTTGTAATGAGTTTGCCAGGAATGATACAGGAAACAAATTTGTGACGATGTGCCATTCTCAGATCAGAAACTTTAGCAAAGACTTGTTTCTTCTGGTAAGGAAGAAGGGGGAGGAGAGACACAAAAAGAGAGGGAGGAAACTGTAAAGACGAGAAAGGAGGCTTAACAATAAAGAGCCATCTCCAATTATACTCCTTAATAAGCAGCCAAGAAGCACCATGAGGAAGACCGAGTTACAAGCAAAATTTGGAAGATTCAGGGATTATCTCACTCAGCTGTCTATTCCAAGTTCAGGGGCCTTAACACAAGGCAGCTCCATAAAACAGTGGTTTCAAGGGACAGGCTTGCACTCTCAAGGCCATTTTATTTCTTTAAAAAAAAAAACCTGCACTTGGCATGGATTAGTAACAAAACGTCAAATTCTTCCCCATACACCTAGGACACCTCCATATTATGTGTTCACTTACAGGAGTCTACTCTGCCTCTTTTCATGCAGAAAAGTGTACATCATGATAAATTGGGGAGGGTAGAGAATTAAACATTATCTAAGAGCTGTCAATAAATCTATTGTTGGAAATACATATGAATAGACGTAACAGAAGCAATCTTTGTCTTTTAAAGAGATAGTTTTTCAAAAAGAGAATTACAAAAATAACTCCTCTGTTTTTGTCAATATACTGCCAGGTTTTGAAATACTATTTTTCATTCAAACAATAAAAATCTTGACAAGTAAGCAACAGAAAATAGCTAATACACTTGCAGCTGCATTTCAATCTATACAAATTCTATAAACAAAAACCACCAAAGAACAGCCTGGCCTAGCAAAATTATTTCACCATGTGGTCCTCAAGTCCAAGATAAAGAAGCAGGATTCTGTCTTTCCACTGAAATTTTTTTGACAAGTGTTCAAATTTTAAAAATGAAAATCCAGATGAGAAGATGGGGTAAAAACTTGCATGTGAATTTCAATAGCTGAAAATGAGGAAAAGGCTTTTTTTTCTCAACTTCATACTTCAGATTAATAAAAGAAAAGATATTCTTTTATTTCTGAAAAATATATATGTGTGGAAAGTGAGAATGGGGAAAGAATTTGATGTCAGAAGGCTCAGGACCAAACTCCAGCTTAACTGGTACCAATATATATTTAAGGGGAATCTGAAAGGACAGAAATTATTTCTATCTATATAATTAAGAGATGATAGAGACATGGACTAAGTGGTAGAGAAGAATGAGAAAATAAGACATGAAATAAATAATGGGATTTGTTAAATTAAGGAAGGTGAGTGAGCAGAATATCTTCTATCAGCTTTTCCATATCAAATCTCTACCTTCTCCTCTCTGTTTTGTCTTCCAGGAGGTTGACCTCTTTGGACTTCATCAATGGACTGTATTTTTGCTAACTTCTGGTTGAGTTTGGTTAATGGAAGACACCAGCTCAAGTTGAAAGAAAGGAAAATAGTGAGATCAAAGTATTTATTCCTTTGGCCTGCTCTATGCCTATTCATAGGTTGTTGCCTGTGTTGTTTTACTGAAGAACATAATTCTTGTCAGATGTTCCTTTACATTTAGTCTTGTCTATGGCTCCTAGTAACCACTTCCTCTCCTTTCCCTTTTAGGTCTAGGAATGGTATTATATCTCTGTTGTTAGCATCCTAAGAACCTAAAATCCCATCTTTATTTTCATAAACCCTACCCACACTTTTGTAAATATTCCCTTTATTAAATTATATAAAATTATGCAATTTAAGCAAGCCATTTGTTTCCTGCCATGATCCTGACTGATACAGTGAAACTGTTTTGCAAACAGTAAGGCACTGTGCAAAAGGCTCATTTACATAGTTATTTTGTTAATTGAACAAATGATGTCAGATATGTTTAGCACACAGCAAGTGATCAAATAATATTTACTGATTCAGTTAATAAAAATTGCACAGTTTAGATTGAGGGTCAAATACTTGAAATCTCAAGGAAAATAAGAGATGAATTGTGAAACATAAATCAAATATCATGGGCTTATAAAAGAATATGTAAGCAATAAAGTAAATCAATCACTTCTACAAGTTTTTGGTAATTATTAAAATTATGTATTATTCAAGGATGTATTCCAAGTATATTCAGCCTTTTCATAAAGGTGAGAAGAGATAAGTATCAACTTTCAAAATCATAGTTTCAAAAATATAAAAGTGAAACTGGGAATTCTGACTATGATCAAGTGAGGAGATAGGCAAACCTTCCACTTCCACTTAAAAGTAAATATAAACAATCCAAGGTAACCCAAATAAGATTAACAGCTGACTTCCCATTAAAGCCAAATGAGGACAGAAGGCAATGGTATGACATAGTCAGAGTGTTGAAAACTACTCTCAACAATTATGTATAAAGCAAAACTATTCTTCAAAATAGAAGGAAAAGCAAAAACATTCCAATATAGACAAGGATTTAAAAAATTAATTGCTAGCAGATGTGCCTTGCAAGAAATAATAAAGGATGTTCTTCAAGCTGAAAGAACATGATGGCAGATGGAAAATCCAGTCCAAATCCAGAAAAAGAAATGAAGAACAACAGAAATGGTAAGCATGTGTGTAAAGACTATAGATTTTTTTACATTTCTTCTCTAAAAGACATAATATTATGTAGGAAATAATTATAACACTGTAATTTTGGATTCTAACATATGTAAATGGAACATATAAGGCAATAATAACAAAAGAGAAGGAAAACGGGCTATATTAGAGAAAAGGTTCTTTTATAGTTTACTAAAATAAGTTTGTAGTTTTCTGAACAAGATTACATTAATTTCAAATGTAATCCCTAGAGAAACCACTAAGGAAAAAAAACTTAGTAAAAGATGACAACAGAGAAATTAAAACTACAAAAACATATTTAACACAAAGTGAAGACAGGGAAGGAGCGACAGGGGCTCCAAAAAGGCTGAAGGCATAGAAAATATACAGTGATATGATAAATAAATAAACTATACAAATAACTGCAATATTTGGATAGTTGAAACATTCCAATCAAAGGCAGAGAATGTCAGACTGGATAAAAGAGTAAGATCAATTGTATACTGTCTTCAAGAATCACACATTAGATTCTAAGGCACAAATAGGCTGAAAGTAAAAAAGATGGGAAAAGACATACCAGGCAATCATAAATATAAAACAGGTAAAATGGTTATATTAATATCAAAACAAAATAGACTTTAATACAAGAAATGTCACTAAAGTCAAAGAAGGACATTCTCAAATGATAAAAATGTCAACACATCAGTAAGATGTAAGAATTATAGATCTATATGTATCTAATCTCAAAGTACATATAATAAAAAACAGAGATTTATAAAAATAATTAACATTTTCAAAAATTATAGAAAATGACTTTGCATCTCCACTCTCAATAATTGATACACTATCAACTGACTTGACCTAAATTACATACACAGAACACTTCAACTAATGATAGTACCCATATACACATTATTTTCAAGAGCACATGGTATATTCTCCATGGGATATTATATTTTGGGCCATAAAATATTTGAAAAAGATTTCAAAAGCTTTAAATTATAAAAAGGCAATTTTCAGGTAACAACAGAATTAAAAACAGTGAATGAAATCTGAAAAATAACTGGACATTTATACACTAAGCACATTTAAAAATATTTGATTAATCAAAGAAAAATGTATTGGGAAAGTCGAAATCAAAATTGAAATAATAAAATTGAAAAATCAAAAGGGAAAGTAGAAAGCATATGAAACAGTGAAAATGAGAAAAAAACATGAAAATTTATGGGGGCTGTTTATAGCTCTACATGTCAACACCAGTCAAAAATAAAGGTTTCAAATCAAGCATCTAAGATTGCACTTTAAGAAATTAGAAGAACAAGATCAAACTAAGCACAAAATGTGAAGAAGAAAAAGAAATAAAGATTCAAGCAGAAATAAACAAAATTTTAAAAAGCATAAAAATATTAGATTGTCATGATATCAAAATTTGGCACTCTAAAAAGACTGAAATAAACTGAAAACCGTTTGGCTAGACTAGTGGTCAGTAAATTAGAGCTTGAAGACATGTTTTTATAAATAAAGTGTTATTGGAACAGAGCACAGTCACTTATACATTGCCTATAGCTGCTTTTGTGATACAATAGCAGAATTGAATAGTTGTGAAAATGACCATCTAGCCCACAAATCCAAAAATATTTAGTATCTGACCCTTTACAGAAAAAAAAGGTTTTCTATCCCCTGAGTTACACCAATCAAGAGAAAAAGAGAAAGAACAAACTCTCAAACTCAGGAATGAAAGATGACACATTGTTATTGAACCTATAGAAATTTAAATGATTATAAGGAAAAATTATGAACAAATGTATGCCAACAATTCAACAACTTAGATAAAATAGACAAATTCCTGCAAAGAGAGAAATTATCAAAGAGACAAGAAGAAAGAGACATACTGAGTACAACTATGAAAAGAAAATGAATTTAATTAGTAATTTTTAATCTTCTCACAAAAACATTAACTTTTTTGGGGGGGTTCTTCACTAGCGAATCCTATCAAAGAAAGAAGACATGATACTAATACTTCACAAAGTCTTCCAGGTAACAGGTGAGGGAGGAACCCTTCCCAACTCATCCTATGGAGCCAGTATTAATCTTACACCAAAGGCAGACAATGACATGACAAAAAAAGAAAATAACTAATATCCTCAGGATCATACAGTGAAAAATAATTAACAAAAATTAGCAAACTAAATTGAGAAAATGTACAAAGGATTATATACCATGACTAAAAAGGAGTTGTCCCATGAATGCAAAGTTGGTTTCATATCCAAACATCAATTAATGCAATGTACCACACTAGTAATCTAAGAAATATGAAAACTGTATGACCATCTGAATAAATGCAGAAAAAGCACTTAACAAATTTAACCTCCATTCACGGTAAAAATTCTCAAAATATTATGAATAGAAGATAAGTTAGTTGATGTGATAACGGCATCTATATAGAATTACTGCTAACATACATAACGGGGAACAACTAACCGCTTTCCCACTCAGATCAGGAAAAGGAAGAGGACGTTAAACTTTGCCATTAATATTTGATATTTTAATGGAGGTTCTAGCTAGTGAAATAAGATGGGTGGTGGGGTGGGGAGAGGAAAAATAAGGAGGAGGAGGAAGAACAAGGGAGAAAAGAAATAAAGAAAAAGGAAAAGGCATGTAGAGTGCAAATGGAGAAGTAAAAATATTCTTGCTCATAGATGATATGGTCCTATATTTAGAAAACTCCAAAGAATCCAGCAAAAAATATAAATACTAATAAATGAGTTTAGAAGGTCATGGAACCGAAGATCAATTGTAAAATTCACCTGTATTTCTATATACTAGCAGCAAACCATTGAAAATTTAAATAACAATTCAATTAACAATGTCAAAAAGACAAATAATCAGGAGTAAATTTAACAAAATTGTGCAACACTTGTACACTGAAAAATATAAAAAGGTTCTTAGAGAAAATTAAAGATCTAAATAAATGACAGGTGGACCATTCCTGTTAAGATGGTAATTCTCCCCAAATTAACTTGGGAATTTAAATCAATTTCTATCAAAATCCCAGAAGGGTTTATTATAAAAATTAGCAAGTCGATACTAAAACTTGTATAGAAATTAAATGACCTAGAATAGCAAAGACAGTTTTGAAAAATAATAATATAACTGAGGACTTATATTATTTAATTTCAAAGTTTATTATAAAGCTCCAGATACTTTTTTGTGTGTTTGTGACCATAATTATGTTCGATGCTGGAGAATGCATCAACTGCACTGGAATTTATTGTGTATTCCCCTATTTTGAGGGGCAGTATTCCATGATTTTCTGTTAGGTATCTCACTAGCAAACCTGCCCTACAATGAAAAATTGTACTATGAACAACTGTACACCAACAAAATAGATAACCTAGATGAAATGGACACATTTCTGGAAAGACATAACCACAAGTGACTCAAAAAGAAATAGAAAACAGAACAGTCCTATAAGAGGTGAAGATATTGACTTAGTAATAATAAACTTCACCAAGAGGAGCCCAGGACCAGATTACTTACCTCTACCAAAATATTTAGGAACACCAATCCTTCACAAATTTTCAGAAAAACAAAAGTGAACACCTGCAAACTCATTCCATGAAACCAGTTAACACTCTGATACCAAAGCCAGACAAAAACATCAGAAGAACAGATAACTACTGACTGATCTCCATCACACATATAGATGCAAAGATCTTTAACAAAAGATTAGAAAATTTAATCCACCTATATATGAAATGTATTGTAAACAATGACCAAGTGGATTTATGCAAGGAATGCAAGGTTAGACCAACATACAAAATTCATTCAATGTAATATACCACATTAATAGGCTAGAAGACAAAAAGCACACGATCATCTCACTAGATGGCAAAAAAGCATTTAACAAAATCCAGCAACTCTTTATAATAAAAACACTCTAAAAATACCACCCTCAACCTAATAATGAGTATCTAAAAAACACACAGCTAACATAGAACTTAATGATGAAAATATGAAAACTTAAACCCTACAATGAAGAACAAAACAAGAGGTCTATTCTAAATTTAACATTGTACTAGAGGTTCCATCCAGTGAAATTAGGCAAGAGTAACAAATCAAAGGCATCAGTATTCAAAGTTGGAGTAAAATTATCTCTATTTCCACATCACATGATCTTAGTATAGAAAATCCTAAGAAATCTACAAATAATGTACTAGAGCTAATAAATGAATCTAACAAAGTTGAAAGATACAAGATCAATATTGAAAAATTAATTTTATTTCAAGACACTAGTAATGAAAAATTCAAAAATGCAAATAAAACAATTCCATTTGTGAAAGCATCAAAATGAACAAAATGTTTAGGAATAACAAACATTAATAAAAGAAGTACAAGACTTGATTACTAAAAAATACAAGACCTTGTTGAAAGAAATTAAACAAGACCTAAATAAATGGAAAAATCTTCTGTTTTCATGGATTAGGTTTAATAATGTTAATTGGAAATAATATCAAATCGATCTATATGTTCAAACAATTCTTATAAACATTTTAGGTAGCTTTCCTGTTGCAGAAACTAAGTTAATAGTAAGTTGATAAAGAAACACAAAGGAACCAGAACAGCAAAAACAATCTTGAAAAGAGAAACAAAGCTGGAGGTTTCAAAATTTTCTATTTCAGAACTTACTACAAATGTACATTAATCAAGGTTGTGTGGTGCTGCCACAGGATAAATTATATAGAGATAACGGAATAATGGAACAGATATTTTAAAAATAACCCAATGAATTCATGGTAACTTGATTTTTAAAGAGGGTGGCAAACAATTTGGTGGGAGAAAATAATAGTCTTTTCAACAAATTATAATATACACATTAAAAAGAATGAAGGTGAACCCTATTTCATGTCATATTGAAAAAGTAACTCAAAATGTATTAAAAACCTAAATGTAAGAGCTATAACTTTAAGATTCTTAAACTACAAAAAAAAAAATAGGTATAAATCTTCATGGTCTTGATTCGACCCAGGAATTCAACTCCTTGGAATTTACCCAAAGAATACAAGTTCTCAGATTCAAAAAGACATATGCACCCCTATGTTTATCACAGCACTATTTAGAATAGCCAAGAAATGGAAGCAACCTAAGTGTCCATCAGTAGATGTATGGATAAAGAAGAGGTGGTACATATACACAATGGAATACTATTCAGCCATAAGAAAAAAACAAATCCTACCATTTGCAACAACATGGATGGAGCTGGAGGAAATGTTCAGTGAAATAAGCCAGGCAGAGAAAGACAAGTGCCAAATGATTTCTCTCACTTGTGGAGTATAAAAACGAAGCTAAACTGAAAGAATAAAACAGCAGCAGACTCACAGACTCCAAGAAGGGACTAGCAGTTACCAAAGGGGAGGGGTTTGAAGGGCGGGAGGGAGGAAGGGAGAAGGGGACTGAGGGGTATTATGTTTAGTACACAGGGTGTGAGGGGTCAAGAGGAAGACAGTGTAGCACAGAGAAAGCAAATAGTGAATCTGTGGCATCTTAGTACACTGATGGACAGTGACTGTAATAGGGTATGGGTGGGGACTTGATAATATGGGTGAATGTAGTAACCACATTGTTTTTTCATGTGAAACCTTCATAAGAGTGTATATCAATAATACCTTAATAAAAAATTAAAAAATTTAAAAAACCTTCATGGTCTTGGATTAGGGAAAGTTTTCTTAGACGTAATACCTAAAGCATGAGCAATCTAAGAAAAATCAGGTGAGTTAAGCTTCATCTAAATTAAAACACTTTGTGCTTCAAAGATACTATCAAGAAAGTGGTAAGACTATTCACACAAAGGGAGAAAATATTTGCAGATCATATTTCATAAAGGTCAAGTATCCAGAATACATAAAGGACTGTTACAACTCAATCAAATGACAAACAATCCAATATTTTAAAATAGGAAAGGAATTTTAATAGACATTTCTCCAAAGCAGATATACAGATGGCCAATAACATGTGAAAAGATGTTCAGCATCGTGAGTCATGGGATAAATGCAAATCAAAATCACAATAATCTATGGCACCACTGGGATGGCTATAATAAAAAACATAGACAATAACAAGTAATGGTGAGGATGTGAAGAAATCGAAACGTTCCTTCATACCTTGATGCTGGGGATGTAAAATTTTGCATCTGCTTTGGAAAAGTATGGGGTTGCTCAAAAAAATAACATAGACTCACCATATGACTCAAAAATTTCACTCCTAAGTGTATTAAAAGAGAATATGAAACATATTCAATCAAAAACTTACACAAGCATACCTTGGAGATAGTGCAGGTTTGGTTCCAGAGCACTAAATTAAAACAAGTGTCAAATTAAATAGAGTCAAATTAATTCTTTGATTTCCTAGTACATACAAAAGTTATATTTATATTATACTGTAGTCTATTTTTTTAATAATTTATTTTGGTATTATTAATCTACAATTACATGTGCAATATTATGGTTATTAAACTAACCCCTCCATCAGGTCCCCCCCACCAACCCCAGTACAGTCACTGTCTCAGCATAGTGAGATGCTATAAAATCACTGCTTGTCTTCTCTGAGCTGTATAGCCCTCCCCATGTCCCCCAACATTACATCTGCTAATCGTAATGCCCCTTTTTCCCTCTTATGCCTCCCTTCCCACCCATTATCCCCAGTCCCTTTCCCTTTGGTAACTATGAGTCTGTTCTTGGGTTCTGTGAGTCTTCTGCTGTTTTGTTCCTTCAGTTTTTTTCTTTGTTCTTATACTCCACAGATGAGTGAAATCATTTGATACTTGTCTTCTTTGGCTTGGCTTATTTCACTGAGCATAATACCCTCTCGCTCCATCCATGTTGTTGCAAATGGTAGGATTTGTTTTCTTCTTATGGCTGAATAATATTCCATTGTGTATATGTACCACTGCTTCTTTATCCATTCATCTACTGATGGACACTTAGGTTGCTTCCATTTCTTGGCTATTGTAAATAGTGCTGCAATAAACATAGGGGTGCATGTCTTTTTCAAACTGGGCTCATGCATTCATAGGATAAATTCCTAGGAGTGGAATTCCTGGGTCAAATGGTATTTCTATTCTGAGTATTTTGAGGAACCTCCATACTGCTTTCCACAATGGTTGAACTAATTTGTACTCCCACAAGCAGTGTAGGAGTGTTCCCTTCTCCACATCCTCGTCAACATTTGTTGTTGTTTGTGTTTTACATGTTGGCCATCCTCACTGGTGTGAGGTGATATCTCATTGTGGTTTTAATCTGCATTTCTCTGATGTTTAGCGATGTGGAGCATCTTTTCATGTGCCTGTTTGCCATCTGAATTTCTTCTTTAGAGAAGTGTCTATTCATGTCCTCTGCCCATTTCTTAATTGGATAATTTGCTTTTTGTTTGTTAAGGTGTGTGAGTTCTTTATATATTTTGGATGTCAACCCCTTATAGATACGTCATTTATGAATATATTCTCCCATATTGTAGGATGTCTTTTTGTTCTACTGATGGTGTCCTTTGCTGTACAGAAGCTTTTCAGCTTGATATAGTCCCACTTGTTCATTTTTGCTTTTGTTTCCCTTGCCCGGGGAGATATGTTCATGAAGAAGTCGCTCATGTTTATGTCCAAGAGATTTTTGCCTATGTTTTTTTCTAAGAGTTTTATGATTCCATGACTTACATTCAGGTCTTTGATCCACTTTGAGTTTACCTTTGTGTATGGGGCTAGACAGTAGTCCAGTTTCATTCTCTTACATGTAGCTGTCCAGTTTTTCCAACACCAGCTGCTAAAGAGGCTCTCATCTCCCCAATGTATATCCAAGGCTCCTTTATCAAATATTAATTGACTGTATATGTTTGGGTTAATGTTTGGATTTTCTATTCTGTTCCACTGGTCTGTGGGTCTCTTTTTGTGCCAATACCAAATTGTCTTGATTACTGTGGCTTTGTAGTAGAGCTTGAAGTCAGGAGTGTAATTCCCCCTGTTTTATTCCTCCTTCTCAGGATTGTTTTGGCTATTTGGGGTCTTTTGTGGTTCCATATGAATTTTAGAATTATTTGTTCGACTTCATTGAAGAAAGCTGTTGGTAGTTTGATAGGGATTGCATTGAATCTGTATATTGCTTTAGGTAGTATAGCCATTTTGACAATATTCATTCTTCCTAGCCAAGATCATGGGATGCATTTCCATTTGTTAGTGTTCTCTTTAATTTGTCTTAGGAGTGTCTTGTAGTTTTCAGAGTACAGGTCTTTCATTTCCTTCGTTAGGTTTATGCCTAGGTATTTTATTTTTCTTGATGCAATTGTGAATGGAATTGTTTTCCTGATTTCTCTGTTAGTTCATTGTTAGTGTATAGGAAAGCAGCAGATTGCTGTGTGTTAATTTTGTATCCTGCAACTTTGCTGAATTCAGATATTAGTTCTAGTAGTGTGGAGTGGAGTCTTTAGGGTTTTATATGTACAGTATCATGTCATCTGCAAATAGTGACAATTTGACTTCTTCTTTACCAATCTGGATGCCTTGTATGTCTTTGTTTTGTCTGATTGTTGTGGCTAGGACCTCCAGTACTACGTTGAATAACAGTGGATAGAGTGGGCATCCCTGTCTTGTTCCCGATCTTTGATGAAAAGCTTTCAGCTTCTCGCTGTTAAGTGTGTTAGTTGTGGGTTTGTCATGTATAGCCTTTATGATGTTGAGGTACTTGCCATCTATACCCATTTTGTTGAGAGTTTTAATCATGAATGGATGCTGAATTTTGTCAAATGATTTTTCAGCATCTATGGAGATGATCATGTGGTTTTTGTTCTTCTTTGTGTTGATGTGGTGGATGATGTTGATGGATTTTCGAATGTTGTACGAACCTTGCATCCCTGGGATGAATCCCACTTTATCATGGTGTATGATCCTTTTGATGTATTTTTGAATTTGGTTTGCTAATATTTTGTTGACTGTTTTTGCATCTACGTTCATCAGGGATATTGGTCTGTAATTTTCTTTTTTGGTAAGGTCTTTGCCCGGTTTTGGTATTAGAGTGATGCTGGCTTCATAGAACGAGTTTGGAAGTACTCCCTCCTCTTCTATTTTTTGGAAAACTTTAAGGAGTATAGGTGTTATTTCTTCTCTATATGTATGGTAGAATTCAGAGGTGAATCCATCTGGTCCGGGGGTTTTGTTCTTGGGTAGTGTTTTGATTACTGCTTCAATTTCGTTGCTGGTGGATGGTCTGTTTAGTTTTTCTGTTTCTTGCTTGGTGAGTTTGGAAGGTTGTATTTTTCTCATAAGTTGTCCATTTCTTCTAGGTTTTCCAGCTTGTTAGCATATAGATTCTCATAATATTCTCTTATAATTCTTTGTATTTCTGTGGGGTCCGTCGTTATTTTTCCTTTCTCATTTGTGATTCTGTTTATGTGTGTAGATTCTCTTTTTCTCTTAATGAGACTGGCTAGGGGTTTATCTATTTTGTTTATTTTTTCAAAGAACCAGCTCTTGGTTTCATTGATTTTTCTATTGTTTTATTCTTCTCAATTTTATTTATTTATTCTCTGACCTTTATTATGTCCCTCCTTCTGGTGACTGTGGGCCTCATTTGTTCTTCTTTTTCCAATTTCAGTAATTGTGTCTTTAGACTATTCATTTGGGAATGTTCTTCCTTTTTTAAATAGGCCTGGATTGCAATTTACTTTCCTCTTAGAATTGCTTTTGCTGTGTCCCACAAAAGTTGTGGCTTTGTGTTGTTTTTGTCATTAGTCTCCATGTATTCTTTGATTTCTGTTTTGATTTGGTCATTAAACCATTGATTAATAAGGAGAATGTTGTTAAGTCTCCATGTATTTGTGAGCCTTTTTGATTTCTTTCTAAAATGTATTTCTAGTTTTATATCTTTGTTATCTGAGAAGTTGGTTGGTAGGATTTCAATATTTTTGAATTTACTGAGGTTTTTTTGTGGCCTAGTATGTGGTCTATTCTGGAAAATGTTCCATGTGTACTTGAGAAGAATGTGTATCCTGCTGCTTTTGGGTGCAGAGTTCTGTAGATATCTGTTACGTCCATCTGTTCTAGTGTGTTGTTCAGTGCCTCTGTGTCTTTACTTATTCTTTGTCTGGTTGATCTGTCCTTTGGAGTGAGTGGTGTGTTGAAGTCTCCTAAAATTAATGCATTGCTGTCTATTTCCTCCTTTAATTCTGTTAGTATTTGTTTCACATATGCTGGCGCTCCTGTGTTAGGTGCATATATATTTATAATGGATATATCTTCTTGTTGGACTGACCCCTTTATCATTATGTAATGTCCTTCCTTCTCTCTTGCTACTTTCTTCATTTTGAAGTCTATTTTGTCTGATACAAGTACTGCAACACCGGCTTTTTTCTCTTTGTTGTTTGCATGAAATATCTCTTTCCATCCCTTCACTTTTGGTCTGTGTATATCTTTGGGTTTGAGGTGAGTCTCTTGTAAGCAGCATATAGATGGGTCTTGCTTTTTTATCCATTCTGTTACTCTGTGTCTTTTGATTGGTGCATTCAGTCCATTTATATTTAGCATGATTATTGATAGATATGTACTTATTGCCATTGCTGGCTTTAGATTCGTGGTTATCAAAGGTTCAAGGGTTGCTTCTTTACTATCTAAGAATCTAACTTAACTTTCTTGTTAAGTTATTGTGAACACAGTCTGATGTTTCTTTATTTCTCTCCCTTCTTATTCTTCCTCCTCCATTCTTTATATAGTAGGTGTTTTATTCTTTGCCTTTAGTTAGTATTTGTATGGTCTGCTTTCTTTGCTATGATTTTATTTTCTCTGGTGACATCTTTTTAGCCTTAGGGGTGCTTCCCTCTAGAGCAGTCCATTTAAGATATCCTGTAGTGGTGGTTTATGAGAGACAAACTCTCTCAACTTTTGTTTGTCTGGAAATTGTTTAATCCCTCCGTCATATTTAAATGATAATCGTGCTGGATTCATTATTCTTGGTTTGAGGCCCTTCTGTTTCATTACGTTAAATATATCATGCCATTCTCTTCTGGCCTTTAAGGTTTCTGTTGAGAAGTCTGATGATAGTCTGATGGGTTTTCCTATGTAGGTGATCTTTTTTCTCTCTCTAGCTGCCTTTAATACTCTGTCTTTATCTTTGATATTTGCCATTTTAATTATTATGTGTCTTGGTGTTGTCTTCCTTGGGTCCATTGTGTTGAGGGATCTGTGGGCTTCTGTGGACTGCAAGACTATTTCCTTCCCCATCATGGGAAAGTTTTCAGCAATTATTTCTTCAAAGACACTTTCTATCCCTTTTTCTCTCTCTTCTTCCTCTGGTACTCCTATAATGCGAATATTGTTCCGTTTGGATTGGTCACACAGTTCTCTTAATATTCTTTCATTCCTAGAGATCCTTTTATCTCTGTCTGCCTCAGGTTCTCTGTATTCCTCTTCTCTGAATTCTATTCCATTAACACTCTCATGCATCTCATCCAATCTGCTGTTAAGCCCATCGATCACTTGTCTGATTTCTGCATTGTCTTTCCTCACTTCCCTCACTTCCTCCCTCAACTCTTGCACATTTCTCTACAGATCCATCAGCATGGTTATGAATTTTATTCTGAATTCTTTTTCAGGTTGACTGCATTTCCATCCCTTCAGGCTCCTTCTCTGGGGTTGTCTGATTGATCTTAGTCTGGATCATATTCCTCTGTCTTTTCATGGCTATAGAAGTGGTTGCTGGTAGTTGCCACATATGTCAGCTGGGCTCTTTAAGACTTTAAAAAGAAAAAAAAAAGAAAAAAAAGGAGAAAAAAAAGAAAGAAGGAAAGAAAGAGAAGGAAAAACAAAACAAACAAACAAAGAAACAAATGCCCACTGGGAGTGGATTCTGTGGGGATGCTGTAGGTGGCGCTGTTGTTCCACTATTCCACAGCCATGGGTGCGCCGCTCAGCAGGGCCCGTTATAGCTCTGTCCAGGGTGCAAATGAATGCGAGGCTTTGATCTCTGTGGGAAGTCTAATTGCGGCCACCCTTTCCCAGTCACCAGCTAAGGGTCTGAAACTCCCCAGGACTCCCAGCCTGTTGGGCTGAGTGTGCCGGGGCGATCTGGCTCCTCCGCTGGGCTCCTGTCTCTTTAAGACTGCTGAAAAAAGCACGCACTTTTCTTCATTTTTTTTTTCCTTCCTGGGAGCTGGCTGCAAGCACCCTGGCGCGTTCCCTGCTCATATCCTGCACCCTCTGCCTCTCCAATCTCCGCTGCACCATGCAGTATGGGTCAGCGCTCCCTGCGCAGATCACCAGGGATGGTTATTTCGCAGGCCTGTACTTCCACTCCCTCCCCATTCTGAATCCTCTCCTCCCGCTGATGTGCTGGGGTGGGGGAGTGCTCGGGTCCCGCTGGGTCGCAGCTCCATATCTTACCCACCTCATGGGGTGCCGAGTCCTCTCAGGCATAGCTGAATGCTGTGTGCTTTCCTGTGTATTCTGGTCTCTCTTTTAGGAATAGTTGTGTTTGCTGTATTTTCATAGATATATATAGTGTTGGGAGGAGATTTCTGCTGCCCTGCTTATGCCGCCATCTTCCCGGAAGTGATACTGTAGTCTATTAAGTGTACAATAGCATTATGACTAAAAAACAATGTACAAACCTTAATTAAAATTATTTTTTGCTAAAAATTGCTAGCCATAATCTGTGCTTTAAATGAGTCATAATATTTTTGCTGGTGAAAGGTCTTGCCTCAATGTTGATGGCTGCTGACTGATCAGGGTAATGGTTACTGAAGGGTAGAATGGCTTTGGCAGTTTATTAAAATAAGGCAACAATGAATTTTGCCACATCAAATAGACTCTTCATTTCACAAACAAGTTCTCTGTAGCATGTGATACTGTTTGATAGCATTTTACCCACAGTAGAATGTCTTTCAAAATAAAAATCCATCCTCTCAGTCCATCCCTGCCACTGTTTAATCAACTACGTTTATGCAATTTTCTATATCCTTTGTTGTCATTTCAACAATCTTTCACAGCCTCTTAAACAGGAATATATTCCATATCACAAAACCACTTTCTTTACTCATCCATAGGAAGCAATTCCTCATCTGTTCAAGTTTTATCATGAGAATGAAGCCATTCAGTGACATTTTCAGGCTCCACTTCTAGTTCTTGTTCTCTTGCTGTTTCACCACATCTGTAGTTACTTCCTCCACTGAAACCATGAACTCCTCAAAGTCATCCATGAACCATAGGATCAACTTCTCCCAATTACTGTTAATGTTAATATTTTGACCTCTTCCCAAAGGTAAATCCTTTCCAGAAGGTTTTCAAATTACTTTGCCCATATCCACCAGAGGAATCACTATTATACCAGCTATAAACTTATAAAATTTATTTCTTCAATATTAAGACTTGAAAGTTGAAATTACTCCTCAAACCATGGGCTATGAAAAAGAGAAACAGAACCATGGGCTATAGAATGTATGGTGTGCCAGCTGGCATAAAAAGATTAATTTCATTCTAATATCTCCATGAAGCTGTTAAGTGACCAGGTTCATTGTCAATGAGCAGTTATATTTTGAAAGGAGTCTCTTATGAGAAGTTCTCAACAGTGGACTTGAAATGTTACAACCATGTTGTAAACAGATGTGCTATCATCCAAGCTTTCTTGTTCCATTTATAGGGAACACGCAGAGTAGATACTGCATAATTTTCTTAGGTGATTGAATTAAAATTTTTTTATTGAAATATAGTTGATATACAATATTATATTGTTTTCAAATGAATATAGTGATTTGACAATTATATACATTACTAAAACCTCTCCACAATAAGTGTGATTACAATATGTCACCATACAAAGGTACTACAATATTATTAGCTATATTCCCTATGATGTACTTCCATCCATGTGGCTAATTCATTTTATAATTTGAAGTTAGTACTTCTTTATCCCCATCACATATTTCACCCATTCTTCCTGATCCCCCATGGTAATCAACAGTCTATTCTGTGTTCATGAATCTATTTCTGTTTTGGAGGAGTCAGTCTTTTTTTATCTTAAAGCCCTCAACTGACTAAGTTTCACCCACATCATGGAGTGTAATCCATGACTCAAAGTCTACTGATCTAAATGTTAATCTCATCTAAAAAATACCTTCACAGCAGTAACTAGACTAGTGTTTGATCAAATATCTGGGTTCCATGACCCAGTCACAATTAATACATAAAATTAACCCTTCTTACCAGTATTATCTCCTCTAACAATCATACTACCTCTATCAACAGGCCAAGATAACAGAGGGACAAGACAAAGTTTTCATTTTTGTAATTATTTCCCCCTACACCACACCCTTAATTGGGACTTATGATCTGGTAAGTATTAGAAGGAAACTTGGAGTTCATTCTATATAAAAGGAAGATTGGATGAGACCCAAATGGGAAGTGATGCACTCCAGGCTATACCATGTTAAGCTAGGGTTGGAGTCAGTTCTGGTTATTTAATATCTAATCCAACCTTCCTTCAGCTGGCACTCAGGTCTAGAATTCAGTTTATATCCTAACCTTATTTATATTGGGACTAGTTCTAGAAAGTGCTAGACTACCATAAATAAATTAATATTTAAAAAATTTTAATCTCTTACTTTTTAAAAATAATCTATTTCTCCAAATGTACTGTCACAAGAACAGAAATAGCTCCATCTTTTATTTAATGTAGAAAAACCCTCCTGGAATCCATTTAACTGTGAAATTTAACAAGAAATCTCAGAAAGCAGCTTGATTTTTCCCAATGATAATTTTATCAAACTGGTTATAATAAAAGAAAGGCCACATCACTTTCCATCCTCACTGAAGTGCTTTTAGTCAAGACTTCATTTCTCACCTGTTTTCCCTGTTCCTTGGTTCTTTGGCACCAACCTAATATCCATATTTCTGCCAGAGTTATCTTTCTAAAATTCAGCCTGACCCTATCACACTCCTCTTTAAATCCATATTCAATGGCCCAGTTAGTACAGTACTGAAAGCTGTCATTATTTCTACCTTCACCTCCCACAATGCACCCAATCTCCCCCATGCTTCTGCCTTACTAAAAAGTTCATTCTATTCCAAAAATTTTATACTAGTGCTTCTCAATCTTTTTCATTTGTTCCACTTCTATAAAATTATTTGAAATTTCAACTTAATTAAATTTGGGGGATATCAATATAATAAGCTATTATGCTACTTAGGTATTTTGGCTTCTGATCAACATAACTCAGTATCTTCAAATTTTATATACCTTGTAGGTTCCAAATACATAGCAATTACAGATACAACCACAAAGATATACCTGGGTTTAAAAAAAATACAAAGATCTCTGTGAACCAAAATGAAAGAAGTCAATAATGATGGAAATAAAAGCCATGAGCCTACTAGCTCCAGACTGAGAAGTAAAGCAAGATGACCAAGAATTTTGTTCTGTGAAATTACTTAAGCAGGAGGTCATTACACTAAGGTAGTTCTAATGCCCTAGTGGCTTATGTGAGCAAATCAAAACCTAAGGACAAACAAATACAAACAGCCAATTATATTTTCCCAAATAAGGCAACCATTTAAACTATAAACAATAAAATAATTTTCTTGCTTTGCTCCCATATCTTCTCCATAAAAATCTTTCTCCTAGCTGCTGTCCATGGAGTACACCTACTTCTGGTTTGAAACTGTCTGATACAAATTGACTTTTGCACAAATAAACACTTAAAATTTTTAATATGTCTCAGTTCGTGTTTTAACAGTTATGTGGTAAAAAGCACTAAAACTTCTCCATCATGGATTAGGGACTGAAGTCAGTATTCCTGTTTGAAGTTAGACTCTAGGATGGAGCTCAGTGACATGTCAAAGAAAGCCAAAGAAAACTTTTGCTATCTATGGCTGCAGGTCTCAGTAGAAGATAAAAACAACTTCCTGTATGGTACCTGAAATAAGCTTCTTGCTACCTCAGTTACCAGATCTTTGATACTTCAATATCAGTGTCATATAGGAACATCAAAACACCACTATAAGTTTGGTTGAACAAAAAATCTTTTAAACCAGATAGAAGCAATCAGAAAACTACTGAATATGTGTATTGTGGTGAGTGAGCACAGCAGGAAATAAAGAATTAAACAAGCTATTTCCCACTAAAGGAAAGCCTATATAAACTGATACTAAAAACAAACAAAAATAACAATGGGAAAGGCAGATCATAAGAGAATAATTTGAACAATGAATTTTACTCCAATCAAGTATACATAGAGTAATAAGGCCTTGAAATAAATATTTAGAATTTAGAATATTCATTCCATTAAAAATAAGAATAAAGTTTATTTTGTTGTCACTTCTATTGACCATTATTAACATGAGATTCTCTCCAAGGTAGTAAAACAAGAAAAAGAAAGCAGGAGAATTAAAAAAGAAGAGAAAAGGCTGTTTTTATTTGCAAATATGTACCATTTATTTACATAGAAAATCCATAAGAATCTATAATTATTAGAACTAGTAAGGTTGTTCAGCATGTTTACTAGATTAGAAAAATTAGCATACAAAATTCATTAGCATTTCTATACATTAGTAATAACTACTTGAAAATATAACAAAAAATATTCATCCACAATAGCAATAAAAACTATAAAATACCTAATATATGTCTAAAAAAAGAGTCACAAACATATGGGATAAAATTATAAAGAGAAGCATTTTTTAAAAAGACCTGAAAAATGGAGGCATATACAAGATATACTATACTCATGAATAGAAAAATTCAATATCCTCTTTTATTTCAATGCCATTACAGTCAGAATTCCAGGAAATATTTTTCCCCCCATAACTTGAAAAGTTTACCCTAAAACTAGTATTAAAGAAAACAGGATAATGTTAGCCAAAATATTTTTTAAAAGAACAAGGTGGGAGGACTCAACATAATAGCTATCCTATATGAATTTAGGAATATAATAATTAATACACTAGAACATTATTGCACAGGGTTAGTCAAATAAACAATGGAATAAAACAACCAAAATAGGCACATATGTAAACTTGATGTGTAACACACATAACATTACAAAACTTAGGGGAAATGATGAACTATTCACTGAATGGTGCTGGAAAAATTAATTATCTGTACTGGGAAAAAGTAGATCCCTAACTCACACTACATGTAAAAATCAATTTCATATGAATTAAAATATACACAAAGAAAATTTTAAACAAATATAAGAGAATATCTTCATGATCTTAGAATAGGAAAGGATTTATTCAACAAGATATGAAAAACATAAACCAAAAATAGGCTCTATAAACCTAGCTGTATTAGCATTTTGAATTTTTGCTCAATAAAGGAAACCATAAACAAGATATTTGCCATAAACAAAGATATCTTGTAAAACACAAGAATTAACATCCAGACATGCAGAAGTCCTTGAATCAGTAATATGCCTAACATTCCAATTTTCAAAATGTAAAGTGCAAATGAGAAGGCAATTCATATAAGAAATCTACAATACTAATAAATATATGAAGGCTCATAAGGAAGCATGAAAATGCAAATGAAAACCACAATGATACACCATTTTAAATCCATCAGATTGGCAACAAGTAAAAACCTGACAACATTAAGTAGATAAATGCAGAGAAATGGGAACTCTCATAAACAACTGCTAGGGAGCATTATGTGACGTAAGTGAGCACGTTAGCAGTAAACAGAAGATGTTATCTTTTCACTCAGAAATTGCATCTCTACATATATATATATATGGGAACCTTTGGTACATATATACAAGAAGAAATCTTTCATATTCATTGTAGCATTATTTATAAAAACGAGAATTTATCCACTAATATGAGAGAAAATAAATTAGGGCATAGTCATATAACTGAATACTATACAGTAAAGTAAATGACCTAAAATCACATTTTAACATGGAAAGAAATTATATACCTAATTTTTGAACTAATGCAAGCTAGAGAATGATACATGCAAAATGGTACAAATGGCTTATAACTACAAACGTAGAATAGTTTAAAAGAGAAAGGAATACGTTAAAGTTCAGAAGAATTCTTACTTCTGGGGAGGGAGAGAAGAGGTGTGGAATTAGTAATGATAAATTGGGAACCCCTATAAAATGACCTTAACTAAATATAACATAATTCTGATTCCAATAAGACTTAGTAATGGATTAAAAATAGATAGATTTGAGATGGGTCCAAGATGAGAGCACAAAAAGAGCCTGAGCCCACCTCCTCCCATGGACACATTGACTCTACACCTACACACAGAGCAATTCATCCTGAGGAAGAATGGAGGCCTGAGTGAACACCTTCTGCACAAGAAGGGATAAAAAGACCACATAAAAAATGTCAGGAAAGACCAAGTCACAGTAATGAAGGGAACCCCAGCACCAGTGCATCCCCGCAGTAGGGAGGGTTATCACTGAACTATCAGAACAAGACTCACCAGCCCTGGGGCACACACACAAAAAAAGCCTCCAGTTGTAGGGGTTAAACTCCACCTATAACTATAACTAAAGGAAGCAGAGTTTCAAAACTCAAGCACTTGCCAAACAAAGGGGAATGATTGAAACTGTCTCCAGGACCAGGGATGCTGGCAGGCACCACTGATACATTCCCCCAGGACACTATTAGTGCAGATGGGAGCATGGTGAGCTCATTAGTTTATGTTCCCCCCAGATACTACCAGTGTTGACAAGAGCAGGATGAGTGCCTTGTTTACATTCTCCACAAACATTGATAGTGCGGATGGAAACAGGGTGAGCTACATCATTTATACCATGTGTACATTGCTAGTATACATGGTAACAGGGTGAGTGCCACTGTTTATGTTCCCCACACACATAGACAGTAAAGAAGAAATAAGGGCCATGGAACACACCACCTCCAAACATGATGGAGGTCTCCTGGACACTGCCACATACAATCACATCTGTCAGAGACCCAGCAGTCCCACCAAAGTAGTATTAGCATGACACTCCCACAGACTCAATCACATCCCATCCACACCAGCAACACTATTTACACAATTCCAGCTCAGTGCTAAACCAGAGACAACCAGATTTTTACTTCACCCATCTACCACCAGCCATTCCATTAGCATGGAGTGACAGAGCATAGTTACAATAGCCATAGAGTGCTTCAATCAGGAAGCTGTTGGAAGCTGTTGGAAGAAGTGGTCAGTTCTTATTAGGGAAAGTCAGCAACATTTGCCTTAGATCTTGAAGAATGAAAGAATCCAGAAGAAGAACTTATCTCTATGTCAACCTATCCTCATTTTATCTCCTGCAATAGAATACTAACTAGTTTCACCAACTCCAGTTCTAATAACTATTCCAATCTTTTTTTAAGAAGTAGCCATACTTACCTTCTTAAAATGTAAGTATGATATATCGTGTGTAAGACCCTTCAGTGACTTCCCTTTAAGATAAAATCCAAAATAATCCAAAATCTTACTATCAGAGCCTTATATTTGAGGGTCATACCTATCACTCTGGCCACATTTTGGACTACTCTTCTCATAGTACACTACCTGCAATCCAGGGCTGTTTTATGTTTTTCCCTCTGCCTGAAATATACTCTTTCTCAATATTCTTCATATGACTAACTCAGTTCAATATTCAGCATAAATATCACTGTATCAAAGATGTTTTCTCTATCACTAATGAATATAGATGCAAAAACCTCAACAAATTATTAGCAAACTGAATTTAAAAATGCATTAAATTAATCATTCACATTTTGAGTAACAAAGTACATGAAATAATACTGGATTATAACCCAAAATATAAATATCTGGGTATGTATGTTTATACAAATAAACCCCAACACCAAGTGGTATTTTTTCTACAGATGCAAGGATGGTTCAATATCCACAAAATAATCAATGTGGTATACCACATTAACAAAAGGAAAATAAAAACCATATAGTCATCTCACTAGATGCAGGAAAAAATCATTTGGAAAAATTCAAAGTCTATTCATGATAAAAATTCTCAACAAAGTGGATACAGAGGGAACACACCTCAATATAATAAAGGCCATATATGACAAATCAACAGCTAACATCATACTCAATTGTGAAATGTTGAAAGGTTTTCCTCTAAAAGCAAGAACCAAACAAGGATGCTGACTCTTGCCACTTTTATTCAACATAATACTGGAAGCCCTAACCATAGCAACCAGACAAGAAAAAGAAACAAAAGGCATCAAAACTAGTAAGGAATAATTAATTAGCTACTCTTTGCCAATGACATGATACTATACATAGAAAATCCTAAAACAGGGTGAGTTCTACCAAAAACCAGTAGAGTTAATAAGTGAATTCAGAAAAGTTGAAGTGTAAAAAATGAATATATATAAATCAGGTGCATTTCTATACACGAATAATTAACTAGCAGAAAGAAAAATCAGGAAAACTATCCATTTACAAGGCATCAAAAAGAATAAAATACCTAGGAATAAATTTAACCAAGGAGGTGAAAAACTACAACTATAAGACATCGATGAAAGGAACTGAAGATGACACAAATAAATAGATATTCCATACACATGGACAGGAAGAATTAAAAAGGCTAAAATGACCATACTATCAAAAGCAATCTACAGATTCAATGCAATCCCTATCAAAATACCAATGGCATTTTTCAATGAACTAGAACAAATAATCCTAAAACTGCTATGGAACCACAAAAGGCCCTGAATACCCAAAGCAATCTTGAGAAAAAGGAAAAGCTGAAGGTATTGTGCAATCTGATTTCAAACTATACTACAAGCTATAGTAATCAAAACAGTATGTTACTGGAACAAAATAGACACATAGATCCACGGAACAGGAGAGAGTCTAGAAATAAAACCATGTTTATAGTCAATTAATCTTAAAGGAGGCAAGAATATACAATGGAAAGACAGTCTCTTCAATAAATGCTGTTGGGAAAACTAGACAAATACATGCAAATGAATGAAACTGGACCATTTTCTTACACCATTATTAAAAAAATAAACTCAAAATGTATTAAGACCTAAATAGAAGACCTGAAACCATAAAAGTCCTAAAAAAAATATTGGCAGTGAAACCTCGGACATTGATCTGGCCAATTATTTTCTGGATGTCTCCTCAGGCCAGGTCAACAAAAACAAAAATAAACAAGTGGGGCTGCATCAACTAAAAAGCTTCTGCACAGGGAAAGAAGCTATCAACAACACAAAAAGAGAACCTACTGAATGGTAAAATATATTTGCAAATGATAAACCCAATAAGGGGTTAATATCAAAATTGTGTAAGCAACTCATACAACTCAACACTAAAAAAGAATAAAATAATAATCCAATTAAAAAAATGGGCAGAGGACCTAGACATTTTCCCAAAGAAGATACACACAGATAGACAATAAAAACATGAAAAGATGCTCATCATCACTAATCTTTAGGCAAATGCTAATCAATACCATAATGAGGTACAACCTCATACCCATCAGGATGGTTAGTGTGAAAAAGACAAGAAATAACTGTTGGTGAGGATGCGGGGAAAAGGAAACTCTTGTGCACTGTTGATGGTGATATAAAATGGTATAGGCACATTAGAAAACAGTATGGAGGGTACTCAAAAAATTAAAAATAGAAAAAGCATACAAACCAGTAATTCCACTTCTGTGTATTTGCCTGAAGAAAACAAAAACACTAATCCAATAGATATATGCATCCTATATTTAGCAAATTTTACAATAGCCAATATATGGAAGCAACTGAAGCATCCATCAACAGATGAATGCATAAAGAAGATGTGTACGGGTACACAATGGAATATTTCTCAGCTATAAAAAACGCAATCATGCCCTTTGCAACAGCATGGATGTACCTAGAGGGTATTATGTTAGGTGAAGTAAGACAAATACAAATACTGTATGATTTCACTTATATGTGGAACCTAAAAAACAAATAAATGAACAAACAAAATAGAAATAGATACAAAAACACTGAAAATAAACTTGTTGTTGCCAGGCAGGGGGTGGGGTGAAATAGAAGAAAGGGATCAAGAGATACAAACTTCCAATTATAAAATAAGTCACACGGATAAAAAGCATAGCATAGAGATTACAGTCAGTAAGATTGTAGTAATTTTGTATGGAGACAGGTGGTAACTACATTTATCATGGTGTAGTTATACAGTCTGTAATGTATATAACTGTCAAATATCTATGTTATAAACCTGAAACATAATATTGTATGTCAACTATACTTCATTTAAAATAATTTTTTAATTAAGTTGGAAGAGTATTCCCCCCAAAAATGTCTTCTCTGACCTCCTAACCTTTCCCATCAGTGTTGCTTCTACAGCACCATATTTTTCATGCATAGCACTTTTCTCCTATTTAACCATGTACTTACTTACTTTTTTATGTGTTCATCTACCTCCCCACTCAGACTGTAAACTCCATGAGAGCTCAGATCATCTGAGTCTTGTCCTCCCTCCCTGTATTTCTAGCACTTAGAACAATATTTGGCCTAGAACAGGTATTCACATATATTTACTGAATAAATGAATAGGGAAGACTGCAATCTAGCACAGAGAACAGTGCTCAGTACAAAAAAGAATCCAGTATATATTTATTGACTGAATATTCGCTGAATAAGCAAAGGTTGGTATGAAAAGGGTTTGAAAATAGCATGAGGTAAAAATTGCTGGAGCTTACAGAATGAGAGGTAAATATTGAGATATAAGACTTTTAAGGTAAGTTTTCTTTCACCCAATATGACAATGTCAGATACATTAACAATACTTTATAAAAAACTGTAGAATTCCTCTGATTTAAAAAATAACAACTTAATCACATAGAAGCATTGTAAGACCATATAAATTACTTATATACAAGTATTTTTGCAGGAATTGACCACCCATTTTTCTAATTCCAACAGTCAAAATTGATTCATTATTTTTCAATTATGTGTATAATTTAAGGAATAATTTAAATTTTCCATATCAAAAATGTGGAAATCATTAAAACATAAAGCACAAACATTTTTACCCAAAACTAGATCACATCAAATGGCACATGGGTAAAATATACGGATTAAATGAGAAGACTCATTTTTAATTACCGTGAACACAACTATAAAACCCAGACTAGAGCTACAAAATTTGTGCAGACCACTGTGAAATCCTATGACCCTAGGACCTGCTTTCATCAGCCCTCATCACCACCACCTCTCCCCACAATTCTCATCTAAGACTACATTTCACCCTGGGCAAGGCAGATCACTGACATCTCCCATTTCCCCCAAAGCTTCATGTTGCAGGAGCTCTATTCCAGGCAGGTGTATCTTATAGGATTGAGGTACCTCTACCCACACTCATTTGTAGGGTAGTTCTACCAAAGATAGATAGTAGTTGGTGGACATGCCTTTCGTGCACCATATACCACATAGGATGGAGGTTTTATGCTAGGAGGTTCTATGCCAATATAAAAAGACCATACCCACATACTACCTCACTAACAGAACAGGGGTGTCACATTGGGAGAAACAGGCCACTCTCGTCCACAGCTATGGTGCAAAAGAACAGAGATTCTATACTAGAAGAATCTAGTATGGGGAGAAGACAGGTCATAAGAACAAGAGCTCTGAAACTTTCCCTAAAATTATTAACTTCATTTGGAACAAAGTATGAAGAACTTTGTACCTAACAGTGTTGTCAAAAATAATGGCAAGCTGACTGATGAGCAATTAGGAGGCGATTGGGAGTCCAGGGTACTCAAAGCAACAAGAGAAATGGCAGACCATACAGTGGTTTAACAGAGACTATCTAGGAAACAGACAGATGGAAGAGCTCTCCTGCATAAGAGAAAGCCTCAGAGACTGACAACACCCTGCCCCTGCAAAAGGATTGGGCTTAATTTGAACAGACTACTTATACTTTTGCCAGGGGCATTGGCAAAAAATACAGCAATTGGGCAGCAATTCATGAAGGCTGAGCTAAACATTATATCAATAGAAGAAGACCATTCAAATCACTAAACAGACAAACAAAAAAGCAAACAACAATAATAAACCCCAGAAGGAGAAGGAATCAGTATTCAAAATTGCTACAACATATTATCTAAAATTTTAACCTGTCAAAAAAAATTTATGAGATATGCAAATAAAATGTATGACCCACATACACAGAAAATAAGCAAGCAATAAAAACTGCCTTTGAGGTGCCTCACATGTTGAACTTCTCACACAGAAATATCAAAGCAGCTATGAGAAATATGTTCAAAGAAGTAAATGATACTATGCAGAAAGACCTAATGGCAACATCTCAAGAGTTAGAGAATATCAATAGAGAGATGGAAATTATTTTTTAAAAAAACTAAATGGAGTTGAAAATTATAACAACCTAAATGAAAATTCTATTACAGGGGGTCAACAGTATATTTGAGCTGTCAGAAGAAAGCATCCATGAACTTAAAGAGAGATTGTTAGAGAATGAAGAAAAATGAGCAGCCTTAGAGAAATGTGAACACCAGTCAGCATATCAACATACATGTAATTGGAATACCAAAAGAAAAGTAAGAAAAGATTAGAAAATATTTGAAGAAATACTGCAGATAACTTCCTAAGTGTGAGGCCAAGTGACAAAATACTTACAGTAGTCCCAACTTCTCCATGGGGGATACATTTCACACCCTTTGTGGATGCCATAAACTGCATATAGTATCATACCCTATATATATTAAGATTTTCTTATACACAAATACCTATGATAAAGTTTAATTCATAAATTAATCACAGTAAAAAATTAACAAAAATAACAAATAATAAAATAGAACAATTATAATATACTGTAATCAAAGTTATATGAATGTGGTCTCTATCTCTCTCTCTCAAAATATTTTATTGCACTATACTCCCCTTCTTCTTGTGATGACGTGAGATGATAAAAATCCCTACATGATGAGATGAACCTTGAGGTGAATGACATAGACATCATGATGTAACATTAAGCTATTATTGACTTTTTGAGGATATATCAGAAGAAAATTCATCCACATCCAGACCACAGTTGACTTTAGGTGACTGGGTAACTGAAACTATGGAAAGTGAAACTGTAGATAAGGAAACTATTGTAAATAAGAAAATGAGCAAACTGGTTTTCACATGCTGCAACAGTGAAGTCAAGAAGCAAAAGAAAAAGGTGCCAGCTCCCCATCTTTCCCCATGGCACAGCACCAGGTTATAGTCACATGACATGCAGTACAGACAGAATTTATCTCCCTGCTGAGTAACTCTTAATAAAAGGCCCTTGTCTTTATGTGGTCCTGGGGGCTGAGAAGAAGAGATAGGAATGGAAAAGTACTGAATCAGAGTGGAGAAAAGTGCCTCAATAAGGCCCAGTAGGAGTCCTTCAAAAGGAGGTCCCTGGTCTAGGAACGTGTACATATGAGCACAGTTGACCAAGGTGGGGAGGTCTGAGTCCCTGTAACTCCCTCCAGAAAACTGTAATGCATTGGCTGCAAGTATAATGTGGGGAAGGCAGCTTTCCCAATGATCACGATGCCAGGAAAAGACTTATGTATATTGTAAGCCTAAGTACAACCACTAAGAAATTGCTTATGTTTAGCCTGAAAGACTGCAGATAGGATTTTGGCCTAGAGCCTGACTTCTTACTACAAATCCAAGAAGCTCATGAACTGCCAGTACAATAAATGCAAAAATATACACATCTAGATACATAATAGTCAAAATATTGAAAGAGAAAGACAAAAATTAAGTCTTGAAAGCCTCAAGAAAAATACAATTTATCACATACAAAGGAACTCAATAGGTTTGACAGTTGACTTTTCATCAAAAACAATGGCAGCCACAGGAAAACATACAAAAAGCTGAAAGAAAAATACTGCCAATCAAGAATCTTACATCCACCAAAACTAACTCTAAATATGAAAGCAAAGTTAAGACATTCCCAGAGAATTTGGTGGTTATGGAACTGCCTTACAAGAAATAAAGGAAGTTCTTCAGGCTACAAGTAACAAAAAGCACTAGTAGTAAACACGTGGGCAATTATGCAAGACAGTATAATCATATATTTAAACTGCTTCCTTCTTTTAAAAGATTTAAAAAGCAATTAAATAAAATAATATGTATATAATCATATTGTCATGTCTATAATATATACACAAACGAACATATCTCATAACAAGAGCATAAAAAAGGCAGGTGAGAATAAAGCTGTACTGGAGGAAGGAAATGATACTGGTGGTAACTTGAGTCTAAGGGAAGAAATGAAAAGAACTAGAAATGGTAAATAGGATCAATATAATAAACTCTACACACATATATTTCTTTACTTTCAGCTTCTTTTGAAGACATAAAATTAAAGTGATAATTATAAAAATGAACTGGTCACTTTTTAATACACATAGACATACTATGATTTAAAAACATCACAAAAGATAAGAAGGAAATGGAGCTAAATAGGAATAAAGTTTAAATATCATTGAAATTACATTAGTATAATTCTGAAGTAATTTGGATATGTAAACATGTACACTGTAAGTCTAAGAACTACCACTAAGAAAATAACTCAAAAACTATATAGTTGAAAGGTCACTAAAGGAATTAAAATATTACAGAAGAAAATACTAAGTAACCAGAAAAGACCCCGAATAGCCAAAACAATCCTGAGAAGGAGGAATCAAACAGGGGGAATTACGCTCCCTGACTTCAAGCTCTACTACAAAGCCACAGT
>JAQQAC010002837.1:40094762-40127192 GCA_029783875.1 Phataginus tricuspis
AGTTTAATCATCACAATATTGCTCATGTAATTGTAGGTTAATGATAGTAAAATAAAATAAATTGTAAAAAAAAAAAAAAGAATGTATAAAACATCCAGCATTGAACCTAATGCACAGGAAAAATTCAATAAATCAAAGTACGGATATTGTTGTTACATCCAGAATTTTGCTGAATACCACTAATTGGACCAATTAATATTAATATCCTGTTTCAGGATGGTGATTATACCAATGTACTCTGAGATACATACAATGGGAACTCCAATCTAATTGTAAATTCTACAGCCCGAATTGAATTTCAGCTAACAAGTTTTGAAGATTATTTGCAAAGTTTCTTTTCAAATTCCATATACCATGTGGTTCCAAATTCTACCCCCTCTGTAGTTTCCATTAGGAGGAATGACAAAACAAAATGCTAGAACCAGTGTCATGTAAATGAATATTGTCATAGTATACCTTTCAGAATAACTGAAAATCAATAAGCATAATTCCAGAGTACGTGGGAAATGCCAGGAAAAAAATATTTCCTCAGGTTAGACTCATATAAGTTATGGAAAAAGTTATCAGGAATCAAGAAGAACCATCCTTTCATATTACACTTCATTAGTCAGTGTCAGGGACATGCTCAAAAGTAAAGAAAAAATATTACCTGAGTAATTAGTATTGATAGAACTAGGAATTAATCCTGCCCAAGATGCTAAAATTCCTACTGTGCACTACTAACAAAGTAAACTGCCATCAGTATTGAGAAATATGCTTGTAGAATTTTTATGCACCTCTATTTTAACACTCTGGATTTCAATTATTCACTTACACATTAGTCTTTCCTTAATACCTAGTGAAATCTTGATAGAAATTATTTATGTTTGTAGCCTCCTGCTTCTAGCATGCATGACTCATAATAGAAATTAAGTAAATATTTGCTGGAATTAATATTAAGTGAAAGAATATGTAGGAGAACTTCAGTGGAATATATCTTTTATTGTCCCAAGAGCAAAAATATTCACGCATGGCTATTTCATTTTGAGGTCCAGATCAGTACTGTGAATTCAATATAATTCACCAAATATTTGTTAGACAGTTACTGTGTTAGGTATTATAATAGATGTTAAAAGGTAAAGTAAATAAATTCCGAAAATAGTAACAAAAAAGCACTGGCCTTGACATCCTCATATAAAAATAGGAAAATAAAAATAGGGAATAAAATATTTCCACAAGATGGTGAAACAGAAATACCATAAACTCATATCCTCCAATAAACACACTAAAATACACAACTACATACAGAACTATCCTTGAGAATGAACGGAAGACTAAAAGAACAAAGCATACACAACTAAAGATATGAAGAAAAAGCCACATAAAGAAAAGTAGGAGAAGTAGAGATTCACTTTAGTCAGGATCCACATCCCTGACATGACACGGCACAAGTGGGAAGGATATCACAACTACAGAGGCCCTCACTGAGGAATTGAGTCCAAGAGCTACATCGGACTTCACAGTTCAGGAGAACTACACCAGAAAGATGAGTACCCATAACTTCTGGCCTTGAAAACCAATGGCATCTATGTCCAAGAGAGCTAGACAACATTAGGAAACTGAGACTGTGCTTTCAAAAGGCACATGCACAATCTCACTTGCTGTGAGTCCCAGCGCAGAAGCAGCACTATGAAAATTTCCTGAGCTATATATGAAGATAAACTGACTAATTTCAGGGCATTTTCTGGAGGCTGAGGGATCTACTAGAACATTCTCTAGAGATAGAAGCACTTTTTCTTGCCTTTTTAACTTCCCTTCTACCTAACTGGCCCAGCACTCATAGTCGCCATTTCTGACATGCTCCATTTTATAATTTTAGCACTGCTCAACCCACACTGACATTAATCTGTGGACTCTCCTGGCCCAGCCTACACACCTGGGCCTGGAGCACCTCTAAAATGCCCCCAGGTGGTGGGGAGGGGGCAAACATGCACACTAGAAAGCTTGCAACAGTCACAACCATAACTCACAGTCAGCCAGAAACCTACCACACCCACCAACACACTTGCAGCTGTCATAACCAGGCCTCTCATCCAGGCACACTGGGGACCACCCTAGAAAAGAAGGAAACATGGAACAGTCATTGTTAGACCTTGAAAACATTGGTACAGGGGAACAGCCCATACATGACCAAAACCATACTAATCATGACACAGTCACAACAGAAGGGTGCATACAGTCAACCCAAGACATACCCCTGGGGCACCTAGTTTGGGTGACCAAAGGAATTTGTACTACTGGGTCCCACAGGATGCCTTCTGAATAAAGCCAATCCTAAGACCAGAAGATGTAAGGAATCTATATAATACATAGAGACAAAGAGACAAAACATGAAGACAGAGGAATATGTTCCAAATGAAAGAGAAAGACAAAACCTCTGAAAACGAATTAAATGAAATGAAGATAAGCAACCTACGAGATAAAGACTTCACAATAATGGTCCTAAAGATGATTACAAACTAGGGAAACGAATGTTTGGACACAATGAGAACTTCAACAGAGACAGAAAATATAAAAAAGAACCAACCAGAGGTGAAAAATACAATAACCGAAATGCAAAATACACTAAAGGGAATCAATAGCAGATTAGATGATGCAGGATAGATTTTGAATCACTGATCTAGAAGACAAGGTAGTGGATATCACATATGTGGAACACCAAAAAGATAAAAGAATCCCCCCCAAAATGAGGATAGTTTAGGGATCTCTCAATATCAAGTGTACTAACATTTGTATTATAAGTATCCCAAAATGAAAAAGAGAGATAAAGGGACAGAAAAATTGTTTGAAGAAATAACGTGTGCAAGCTTTCCTTAAACTATCAGGTGAAGAAACAGATATCCAAGTAAGGTTCCCCAAGATAAGATGAACCCAAAGATATCCAAACCAAGATACATTAAAAGCAAACTGAAAACAGTTAAAGAGAATCTAAAAAGCAGCAAGAGAAAAACAACTAGTTATGTACAAAATGTCCCCATAAAACTATTAGCTGATCTTTCCCTAGAAACTTTAAAGGACAGAAGGGAGTAGAACAATATAATGAAAGGGTTGGAAAAGAAAAACTTATAATCAAGAATATTCTACCCAACAAGGCTACGATGCAGAACTCAACAAGAAATAAGCTGATTCCAAGACAAACAAAAGTTAAAAGGTTCATCAGAACCAAACCAGCTTTACAAGAAAGGTTAAAGGTACATTTTTAAATGGAAAAGGGAAGATCATAACTAGAAATAAGGAAATGATGAAAGAAAATGTATTTTGGTTAAAGTAAGTATATAGTAAAGGTAGCAAATCAAACATCTATATAGATAATATGAAGATTTAAAAAAACAATATTGAGAAGCTGAGGCAGAGAGAGATAAAAGGATCTCTAGGAATGAAAGAATATTAAGAGAACTGTGACCAATCCAAACAGAACAATATTCGCATTATACGAGTACCAGAAGAAGAGAAAGAAAAAGGGATATAAAGTGTCTTTGAAGAAATAATTGCTGAAAACTTCCCCAAGCTGGGGAAGAAAATAGTTTCCAGACCACAGAAGCCCACAGATCTCCCAACACAAGGGATCCAAGGAAGACAACACCAAGACACATAATAATTAAAATGGCAAATATCAAAGATAAGGACAGAGTATTAAAGGCAGCTAGAGAGAGAAAAAAGATCACCTACTAAGTAAAACCCATCAGACTATCATCAGACTTCTCAACAGAAAACTCACAGGCCAGAAGAGAATGGCATGGTATATTTAACATAATGAAACAGAAGGGCCTTGAACCAAGAATATTGTATCAGCACGATTATCATTTAAATTTGAGGGAGGAATTAAATGATTCCCAGACAAGCAAAAGTGGAGGGAACTTGCCTCCCACAAACCACCTCTACAGGATATCTTAAAGGCACTGCTCTAGATGGAAGCACTCCTAAGGCTAAATAGATGTCACCAGAGGAAATAATATTACAGGAAAGAAAGCAGACCAACCAAATACTAACTAAAGGCAAAAAATGAAATCAATTATCCACAAAAGCAGTCAAAGGAAACATAAAAGAGTACAGAATAAAACACCTAAAATATAAGGAATGGAGGAGGAAGAATAAGAAGGGAGAGAAATAAAGAATCATCAGACTTGTTTATAATAGCTTAATAAGAGAGTTAAGTTAGATAGTTAGATAGTAAAGAAGCTACCCTTGAACGTTTGGTAACCACGAATCCAAAGCCTGCAATGGCAATAAGTACATATCTATCGATAAAGACACGAAATGTAAATGGACTGAATGTACCAATCAAAACACACAGAGTAATAGAATGGATAAAAAAGCAAGACCCATCTATATGCTGCTTACAAGAGACTCACCTCAAACACAAATATATACACAGACTAAAGGTGAAGGGATGGAAAAAGATATTTCATGCAAACAACAAGGAGAAAAAAGCAGGTGTTGCAGTACTTGTATCAGACAAAATAGACTTCAAAACAAAGAAAGTAGCAAGAGATAAAGAATGACATTACATAATGATAAAGGGGTCAGTCCATCCAGAGGATATAACCATTTAAAATATATATGCACCCAACACAGAAAACAAATACTAACAGAATTAAAGGGGGAAATAGAAAGCAATGCATTCACTTTAGGAGACTTCAACACACCACTCACTCCAAAGGACAGATCAAACAGACAGAAAATAAGTAAAGACACAGAGGCACTTAGCAACACACTAGAACAGGTGGCCAGACATCTACAGAACTCTACACCCAAAAGCAACAGGATACACATTCTTCTCAAGTGCACATGGAACATTTTCCAGAATAGACCACATACTAGGCCACAAGAAGAACCTCAGTAAATTAAAAAATATTGAAATTCTACCAACCAACTTCTCAGATCACAAAGGTATAAACCTAGAAATAAATTGTACAAAAAAACAAACAGGCTCACAAATACACGGAGACTTAGCAACATGCTCCTAAATAATCAATAGATAAATGACCAAATTAAAACAAAGATCAAACAATATATGGAGACTAATGACAATAATAACACAAATCTGCAACTTCTGTGGGATGCAGGAAAGGCAGTTCTAACAGAAAAGTATATTGCAATCCAGACCTATTTAAAGAAGGAACAACAATCCCAAATGAAAAGTCTAAAGATACAACTTTTGAAATTAGAAAAAGAAGAACAAATGAGGTCCAAAGTCACCAAAACGAGGGACATAATAAAGATTAGAGAAAAAAAATAAAATTGAGAATAAAACAATAGAAAAAATGAATGAAACCAAAAGCTGGTTCATTGAAAAATAAACAAAAAAGATAAACCCCTAGCCAGACTTATTAAGAGAAAAAGAGAATCTAAACACGGAATCAGAAAGGAGAAAGGAAAAATCACAACAGTCCCCACAGAAATACAAAGATTTATAGGAGAATACTATGAAAATCTATATGCTAACAAACTGGAAAAACTAGAAGAAATGGACAACTTCTTAGAAAAATACAACCTTCCAAGACAGACCAACCAAGAAACAGAAAACCTAAACAGACCAATCACCAGCAATGAAATTGAATTGGTAATCAAAAAACTACCCAAGAACAAAACCCCCACGCCAGATGGATTCACCTCTGAATTTTACCAGACATGTAGAGAAGAAATAATACTCATTCTCCTTAAAGTTTTCCAAAAAAATAGAAGAGGAGGGAATATTTCCAAACTCATTCTATTAAGCCAGCATCACTCTAATACCAAAACCGGGCAAAGACCTCACCAAAAAAGAACTTACAGACCAATATCCCTGATGAACATAGATGCAAAAATACTCAACAAAATATTAGCAAACGGAAATAAAAAATACATGAAGAGGATCATACATGACGATCAAGTGGGATTCATCTCAGTGATGCAAGGATGGTACAATATTCGAAAATCCATCGACATCATCCACTACATCAACAAAAAAGAAAATCCAGACATTTACCCAAACATATATCGTCAATTAATATATGATAAAGGAGCCTTGGATATACAATGGGGAGATGACAACCTCTTCAGCAGCTGGTGTTGGAAAAACTGGACAGCTACATGTAAGAGAATGAAACTGAACTACTGTCTAACCTCATACACAAAAGTAAACTTGAAATGGATCAAAGACGTGAATCTAAGTCATGAAACCATAAAACTCTTAGAAAAAAACATAGGCAAAAATCTCTTGGACATAAACATGAGAGACTTCTTCATGAACATATCTCCCCAGGCAAGGGAAACAAAAGCAAAAATGAACAAGTGGGACTATATAAAGCTGAAAAGCTTCAGTACAGCAAAGGACACCATCAGTAGTACAAAAAGACATCCTACAGTATGGGAGAATATATTCATAAATGACATGTCAGATAAGGGGGTGACATCGAAAATATATAAAGAACTTACGCACCTTAACAAACATAAAGAAAATAATCCAAATAAGAAATGGACAGAGGATATGAACAGACACTTCTCCAAAGAAGAAATTCAGATGCCCAACAGGCACATGAAAAGATGCTCCACATCGCTAATCATCAGAGAAATGCAAATTAAAACCACAATGAGATATCACCTCATACCAGTAAGAATGGCCAACATTCAAAACACAAACAACAACAAATGTTGGCGAGGACGTGGAGAAAAGGGAACCCTCTTACACTGCTGGTGGGAATGCAAATTAGTTCAGCCATTGTGGAAAGCGGTGTGGAGGTTCCTCAAAAACTCAAAATAGAAATACCATTAGACCCAGGAATCCCACTCCTAGGAATTTACCCTAAGAATGCAGCAGCCCAGTTTCAAAAAGACAGATGTACCCCTATGTTTATCGCAGCACTATTTACAATAGCCAAGAAATGGAAGCAACCTAAGTGTCCATCAGTAGATGAATGGATAAAGAAGATGTAGTACATATACACAATGCAATATTGTTCAGCCATAAAACAAATCCTACCATTTGAAACAACATGGATGGAGCTAGAGGGTATTATGCTCAGTGAAAAAAAAGAAAAACGGAAAGAACAAAACAGAAGCAGACTCACAGAACCCAAGAAAGGACTAACAGTTACCAAAGGGAAAGGGACTGAGGAAGATGGGTGGGAAGGGATGGACAAGGGGGAAAAAGGGGCATTATGATTAGCAGATACAATGTTGGGGGGGGCAAGGAGAGGGCTGTACAACTCAGAGAAGACAAGTAGTGATTCTCCAGCATCTCAGTACGCTGATGGACAGTGACTGCAATGGGGTTGGTGGGGGGACCTGATCAAGTGGGGAGTTTAATAACCATAATGTTCCACATGCAGTTGTAGATTAATGATACAAAAATAAAAAATAAATAAATAAGAACAAATAAAAATTAAAAAACAATATTGGTAAATCCATCTAGAGTTTCAGGAAGATGGTAGCATAAAAAGACCATTAACCCACCTCCTTCCAGTTACACACTGAATCTACATCTACACACAGAGCAATTCATCTTGCAGAACAGAGGATTGAGTGAACAACTTCTGAACAGTGAGTGACCGAAAGATCACATAAACAGCAGGAGAGACAGAGAACAGTGACAAAGAGAACACCACCCACAGTGCAACAACCTGTGGTAGGATGGCATATCACTGAGGGACCTGGACACAGATTCCCTGCCCTGAAGCAAAGGAAAAAGCTATGCTCTAAAGTGCATCAAGACTATAAGTGAAGAAAACACATTTCATTTTTACAACTAAAGCATCCACTATTTTGTGGGTAAACGGTTGGAACTCTCTCCAGGATTGGAGGTGCTGATGAGTGCCATTGATTGCATTCCTTCCCTCACATTGACACTGCCACAGGTTGTAGGGTTCAGGCGTACACAGCAATTCCAGACTTCATCTAGGTGGCCTCCTAGCCCTGACTGACAACCAGACTTGACTGGGATCTAGCAGCCTCATAGGGCAATACCAGAAGAAGCACTTGCCAAGCTCATCCCACCCAAGCACACTGAGAAGATCGCCAGAGCAAAACACCCAGCCACCTCCTGCCATCTGCCAGTGATCCCCACCAGCAAGATGGTGGGGAATTCCCTGGAGAGTGTACACGCCTGCAGTGGCACCATGAGCATGAGCCTGCCGCCACTGATACAGGGGTTCCCCAAAGACAACCTACTCAATGGGAGAATATACTTGTAAATGATATAATTGATAAGGGGGTAATATGCAAAATATATAAAGAACTCAGCAACTCGAATATCAAAAAACAAACAACCCAATTAAAAAGATGAGCAGAAGAACTAAATAGACATTTCTCCAAGAACACATACAGATGGCAACAAACACTTGTAAAGATGCTCATCATCACTAATTATCAGGGAAATGTAAAAAAAACTATAATGATACATCACTTCACACCATTAAAAATGGCTAATGTCTAAAAAACAAGAAATAACAAGTGTTAGTTAAGATATGAAAAAAAAGGTATCTTCATATATTGTTGGTGGGAATGTAAATTGGAACAGCCACTATGGAAGAAGTATAGAGGTTTCTCAAAAAACTAAAAATAGAAATACCATATGACCCAGCAATTCCATTTCTGGGAATTTACCAAAAAAATAAAATAAAATTATTAATTTGAAAAGACATATGCACCCCTATGTTTATTGCAGTATTATTTACAATAGCCAAGATATGGAAGCAACCATAGTGTCTATCAATAGATAAAGGGATAAAGAAGATGTGGTACATAGACACAATGGAATATTACTCAGCCATAAGAAAGAATGACATATCACCATTGTAACATGGATGGACCTAGAGGGTATTATGCTAAGTGAAATAAGTCAGTCAGATAAAGGCAAATCCCATGTGTTTCACTTATATGTCCGAAAACCAAAACAAACAAATAAAATAGAAATAGACTCATAAACAAAGAGAATGGACCATTGGTTACCATGGTTGAAGAGGTGGAACAGGTGAAATAGGTGAAGGGGATAAAGAGGGACAAACTTCAAATTATAAAATAAATTAGTCACAGGGATGGAAGTACAGCATAGGGAATATAACTAGTAATACTAAAATGTCTCTTATTTATGGCAATAGATGGTAACTACATTACCATGGTTAGTATGAGTATATAGCTATGTATATAATTACTAAATCACTATTTTGCACATCTGAAACCAATATATAGTATATTAAGCATATTTCAATATTTTTTAACAATTAAAATTACCAAGCTAAGAAAAATATTAGCCACAAAAATAACTAAGATTTAATATTCTCAAACCATAAAGAACTCAGATATACCACTGGAAAAATGTTAAACTCCAACAGAAAAATTACATCAACAGACAATTCATAGAAGCAAAAAAGTGAAGCTTCACAAATATATGAAATAAGTTCAATCTTACCAATGACCAAAGAAATCCAAATTACAACAAAAGGCCATTTTTTGCTATGAGAATATTTCAATGCCAGCAGTGAGTGTTCTCAATGCTGGTTGAGTATATAGTGACTCTCCCACAGTACCTGTACAAGCTTACATTGGTACAACCTTTCTAAAAAGCAATTAACAGCAAACTTTAAGGACTCAAGAAATATTTCAGATCCTTTGAAATTTTAATTTCACATATAAATATAGTATCCTCAAGAAATGAGAGGAAATAAAGACAAAAACTTATGTACAATGATGTAAAGTGCAGCATTATACATAATAACATTAGCTACGAAATGTTCAACAACAGGGAAAACCACTAAATAATTTGTCACTGAATAATATTCTGTCACATGAGCTATTTAAATTATCTTTTTAAACATTTACTGACTTAAGAAAATATTCATGGTATAATGGAAAGTAAAAAGCATAAAATTTTTTTCACTTTATAAATAATTTCAATCATGTTTTTTTTATTGTTTTTCTGAAGTCTTCTATAAATCAGAATGTACAGGTTACTAGAATTTAGTTCTAGCTGGTAGAATTATGGTTTTTAAATTACAGATTATCTTATTTCCTTCACTGTATCTTTTATACATTTCCAATAATATACATGTAACTATTTTAATATTTAAAAGAGACTTAAAATTGAAAACATTTGGCTTGGGTTTGCCTTATGCCCTTATTATATTCTAAGCTTTGGGAAGGAACATTCCTAAATTAGCTTACCATAAAAGTTTCATTAAGCAATGATAAAATTTTGATACCTTAACATTCATTTAGTTCTCTTCTTCTGATAGTATTTAAAGTTTTTCTGAACCTCAAAAGAGCAATTTTTTTTTTCTTTGTTCTTATACTCCACATATGAGTGAGATCATTTGGTACTTGTCTTTTTCAGCCTGGCTTATTTCACTGAGCATAATACCCTCTAGCTCCATCCATGTTGTTGCAAATGGTAGGATTTGTTTCTTTCTTATTGCTGCGTAATATTCCATTGTGTATATGTACCACATCTTCTTAATCCATTCATCTACTGATGGGCACTTAGGTTGCTTCCATTTCTTGGCTATTGTAAATAGTGCTGCAATAAACATAGGGGTGCATCTGTCTTTCTCAAACTGGGCTGCTGCATTCTTGGGGTAAATTCCTAGGAGTGGGATTCCTGGGTCAAATGGTATTTCTATTTTGAGTTTTTTGAGGAACCTCCATACTGCTTTCCACAATCATCACGGTATTGCTCATGTAATTGTAGGTTAATGATACTAAAATAAAATAAATTATTAAAAAAAAAAAAGAGCAATATTTTTAGAAACCAAGATTGTAATTGTAGCTAGTATAATTGAAAAATTATACTAGTAATCTTGTAAGTCATCAACAGTTAAAATGGTAAGTATACATTTAGTTACCTTTTTAAAAAATTCCTGTCCTGACCCACTCATGCAGGTACTCTTGATCAATAAAATGGAAAAAAGGTATGTGGCTAAAGAAAGAATGGAATCTGATGTATAATGAAATTAAGTAATTAGGAAATGGACAATGGAAATGTGCTTGTACTTCCACTAAAGTATGAAGAGAAAATATCATTTTACTCTTTATCTTTAAAAAGGAAAATAATGAAAACTTCCACAAAGGGCTGTTTTAATGATCAAATGAGCTAAGCAATGTAAAACACCAAAAGCATGTGGTTGGAACATAGTAAGTTCCTAATAAAAGTAAACACCAATTGTAGTAATAAATAGTTACCTCAGTATTTTTCACTGTAACATAAAATTACTCATTGCCAAAATATTTAATTTACTCCACTAATACATGCATTTAAATTTCTCTAATTGTACACGTCCTTAATAAAATCTAAAGTCTTCAGTGTATGAATTTAGTTTCATAAATTAAACATAATATGTCATTTCCATCATTTCATTGTCTAGATTGATTGTTGAAGAACGCATTTGCATGTCAAATATTTCTCTATGAGGCATCTATTCAACCACTGATGATACATTTAATGGTTAAGTTCTTTTTATTTAAGTTCTGATTACTTCCTTTATGTGATTTAGATTGATAATTCAATATTGACATTGTGAATGCAACCAAAGAACTTTTTATATGACAATTATAATATATTCAAAGGTCTTTGCACTAAATATTTGCTATTTCATTTTACAAATGCAGGGAGCATCTTATTTTATATCAAAAATTTCCAGCTTTTTTATAAATTAAATGTTAATCTTCCACAAAAAATGTCAACGGATATTTAAATGTTTGGTTGCAGATAAAATGATAACTTACATTAATCCTTCAAAATCACAGCTACTTTTCTTAACTTTGGTAGGTAAGAAAATATCAGAAATAGGTCTAGTATATCATCCATTCTCCATTAGCCTAAAGTAAAAATAATAATAATAATGGCACTATGAAACAACAAAATTAGATTAGCATAAGGGTATAAAATGAATTAATGTATCAGTCATGTAGCATGAGCATTGTAAATGTCTCACTAAAGTTAATTTTTATTAAAAGCACCCTTTAGCCACACAGAGAACTTTAAAATATATGACTTCCTTTGTAACTCAAATAATCAGCCCTTCTTCACTATGGGAAAATAAAATGATCAGAAGTCTTATAAGCCAAGGTTGCAAATCAAACAGAAAAATCTACAGACTCAGCTTTGGAAGACTTTCCAAACTACATAAATTTCACAATTGAAGTATAGCAGCTGTGACTCTTTCAAAAGAATCCTGTGCCTGAAATCAACAATATCTGCCTGATGCTCTTAATTTATGCCTATAATCCAAGGCTCAATCAATACCCTGGTTGGAAAGATAAGCAATTTTAGCACCAAGGCCATACTCACAAAAAAAGTATGGGCTGGAGACCACTCTTGACTCAACATTTTTTACATCTCATACTCTGGAAAGTCATAACTGAAGAAAATAGTAAAACCACAATAAACATAATGGGAAACAAAAATTATTCAGACTTAAGAGTTGTCTCTATTATCTTTATACTAGGGAATTGGGGGTGAGAAGGACATTGTCAAAGAAAAATAAAGAATATATTTATATCTAACCAAGAATATAACACAAAAAACAGTAGGCAAAGTCCTTGATACACACTACCTAATTTCACTCCTGGAGGTATGTTTTAGAGTACTCTTACAAAGCTGTAAAAACCGTGCTTCTAAAAGAGTAAGTAACATGCCAAACACCATAAAAGTAAGTGTCAGACCCACAGACCAGTGGAATAGAATAGAAAATCCAAGCATTAACCCAAACGCCTACAGTCAATTAATATTTGATAAAGGAGCATCGGATATACAATGGGGAGATGACAGCCACTTCAGCAGCTGGTGTTGGAAAAACTGGACAGATACATGTAAGAGAATGAAACTGGACTACTATCTAACCCCATACACAAAGGTAAACTCAAGGTGGATCAAAGACCTGAATGTAAGTCATGAAACCATAAAACTCTTAGAAAAAAACATAGGCAAAAATCTCTTGGACATAAACATGAACGAATTCTTCATGAACATATCCCCCTGGGCAAGGGAAACAAAAGCAAAAATGAACAAGTGGGACTATATCAAGCTGAAAAGTTTCTGTACAGCAAAGGACACCATCAGTAGAACAAAAAGACATCCTACAGTATGGGAGAATATATTCATAAATGACGTATCTGATAAGGGGTTGACATCCAAAATATATAAAGAACTCATGCACCTTAACAAACAAAAAGCAAATAATCCAATTAAATGGGCAGAGGACATGAATAGACACTTCTCTAAAGAAGAAATTCAGATGGCCAACAGGCACATGAAAAGATGCTCCATATCGCTAATCATCAGAGAAATGCAGATTAAAACCACAATGAGATATCACCTCACACCAGTCAGGATGGCCAACATCCAAAACACAAGCAACAACAAATGTTGGCGAGGATGTGGAGAAAAGGGAACCCTACTACGCTGCTGGTGGGAATGCAAATTAGTTCAACCATTGTGGAAAGCAGTATGGAGGTTCCTCAAAAAACTCAAAATAGAAATACCATTTGACCCAGGAATCCCACTCCTAGGAATTTACCCCAAGAATGCAGCAGCCCAGTTTCAAAAAGACAGATGCACCCCTATGTTTATTGCAGTACTATTTACAATAGCCAAGAAATGGAAGCAACCTAAGTGTCCATCAGTAGATGAATGGATTAAGAAGATGTGGTACATATACACAATGGAATACTACTCAGCCATAAGAAGAAAACAAATCGTACCATTTGCAACAACATGGATGGAGTTAGAGGGTATTATGCTCAATGAAATAAGCCAGGCCGAAAAAGACAAGTATCAAATGATTTCACTCATATGTGGAGTATAAGAACAAAGAAAAAAACTGAAGGAACAAAACAGCAGCAGACTCACAGAACCCAAGAACGGACTAATAGTTACCAAAGGGAAAGGCACTGGGGAAGAAGGGTGGGAAGGGAGGGATAAGAGGGTAAAAGGGGCATTACGATTAGCAGACGTAAGGTAGGGGGGGCATGGGGAGGGCTGTACAACTCAGAGAAGACAAGTAGTGATTCTCATCTCACTACGTTTATGGACAGTGACTGTAATAGGGTTAGTGGGGGGACCTGAGGAAGGTGGTAGTTTAATCACCATAATATTGCACATGTAATTGTAGGTTAAAGATAGCAAAATAAATTGTAAAAAAAAAAAAAAAAAAAAGTAAGTGTCAGAGCTAGGGCATAGACAAAAGTCTGTCTGATTCACTACCTTCAAACACAAACTTATTATAGAATAAATGTGGGCACATATTATATACAGAATAAATATTTTCAAATAAATGTGTGGAGATACATTATATTTACATAGAACATATCCTCATTGTGGGTAAAATTGCAGTATTTCCAGAATCTCTCTCCAGACCTTAGGGCATCTCCATATCAATAGGGCTTCTAAGGGATGGAGAGAAGTAGTCCATCTACATGTCAGGGGGCGATTACAAGGTGAGGGTAGTGAGGGCATATCCAGACCTGAGGGGTGTAGTGGGGTCCTTTTGCAGCTGGGTCATGAGAGACATGGGTGAGAAGAAGTGAATGACAGCTTGTAAGCAATAAATGGGTTTCCCCCACTTTATTTCTCCCTTTGACCGATTTCAGCTTTAAAGGATATTTGCCCTGGGCTGGGGACATATTTTCCTCCAGAGTTACACTGATTCTCCTTAAAGAATATCATAACATATCTCATTTCTTTGCAGCAAGCATTACTGATAGTCAACTGCATGCAGCACACTGGTACTCACTAGGGGTAGAGGAAAGGGTATAATAAGAGATATAATTTCTATGTTTAAAGAAGCTATAATCTAACAAGGAATACATGCATATAAACAAGTAATAACAAAAGAAGGAAGCATGAAAGGAGATACATGCAAAATGATGAGACATAAAATTTTAATAGTACAAAAAGCATGGGCTTTGGAATCAGATCAACAGATTTCAATCCTAGTTCAACCTAAAAAAGATGTGTGACATTAAGCAAGTTATAGTTCCTCTTTTAGCAAGAGTTTCCTCCACTTATAAAATGGAAACAATACCTAACTTTCAGAAAACTACATGAGATAGTATAGGTAGATACAGCACATGTTATATCCATAACTGCTACCACTACTTTTGTTGTTAAACAGTGATCATGCAGCAGATGTGATCAATTCCCCATCAGAATTGGATGGTAGACTGTGGGAATTGGAGAAAGTTTTATGCTAGAAATGACTGATATTTGGGAAGCAAAATATGCAGAATATTTAAAAGCTGTTCATAGGAAGAAAAGGAAGGGAGGAGGGTAATAGGAAAGAGGAAGAAAATTCTAGAATGAATTGAAAAGTGTAAGGTACCATGGAGTGAAAGGGAAGTCATCTTCAAGATACAATGAATACAGAAATCTGTTGCATTCCTATATACTAATGATGAACTAGCAGAAAGAAATCAGGAAAATAATTACATTCACGATTGCATCGAAAAGAATAAAATACCTAGGTATAAACCTAACCAAGGAGGTGAGAGCACTATACCCTGAAAACTACAAGAAACTCATGAGAGAAATTAAAGAAGTCACCAATAAATGGAAATACATCCTGTGCTCATGTACAGGAAGAATTAATACTGTCAAAACGGCCATGCTCCCTTAATCAATCTACAGATTCAATGCAATCCCTATGAAAATACCAACAGCATTCTTCAACGAACTAGAACAAATAGTTCTAAAGTACATATGGAACCACAAAAGCCCCACAATAGCCAAAGCAATTGTGATAAGGAAGAATAAAGCTGGGGATTACACTCCCCTACTTGAAGCTCTACTACAAAATCACAGTAATCAAGACAATTTGGTACTGGCACAAGAACAGATCCAAAGGTCAATTGAATATAAAAGAGAGCCCAGATATAAACCCATGCATATATGGTCAATTAGTATATGATAAAGGAGCTATAGACATACAATGGGGAAATAACAGCCTCTTCCACAACTGGTGTTAGCAAAACTGGACAGCTGCATGTAAAAGAATGAAACTGGATTATTGTCTAACCCCATACACAAAAGTAAACTCAAAATGGATCAAAGACCTGAATGTAAGTCATGAAACCCTAAAACTCTTAGATGAAAACATAAGCAACTTTTTCGTGAACCCTTTTTCTCGGGCAAGGGAAACAAAAGCAAAAATGAACAAATGGGACTACATCAAACTAAAAAGCTTCTGTACAGCAAAGACACCATCAGTAGAACAAAAAGAAATGCTACAGTATGGAAGAATATATTCATAAATGACATATCCGATAAGGGGTTGACATCCAAATTATATAAAGAGCTCACATACCTCAACAAACAAAAAGCAAATAAGCCAATTAAAAAATGGGCAGAGGAGCTGAACAGACACTTCTCCAAAGAAGAAATTCAGATGGCCAAAAGGCACATGAAAAGATGCTCCACATCGCTAATCACCAGGGAAATGCAAATTAAAACCACAATGAGATATCACCTCACACCAGTTAGGATGGCCAACAACCAAAAGACAAGCAACAACAAATGCTGGAGAGGATACGGAGAAAGGGGAACTCTCCTACACCATTGGTGGGAATATAACTTAGTTCAACCATTGATGAAAGCAATATGGACGTTTCTCAAAAAACTAAAAATAGAAATACCATTTGACCCAGGAATTCCACTCCTAGGAATTTACCCAAAGAAAACAAGATCCCAGATTCAAAAAGATATATGCACCACTATGTTTATTACAGCACTATTTACAACAGCCAAGATATGGAAGCAACCTAAGTGTTCATCAATAGATGAATGGATAAAGAAGATGTGGTACATATAAACAATAGAATATTCAGCTATAAGAAGAAAACAAATCCTACCATTTGCAACATGGATAGAGCTGGAAGGTATTATGCTCAGTGAAATAAGCCAGGTGGAGAAAGACAAGTACCAAATGATTTCCCTCATTTTTAGAGTATAATAGCTAAGCAAAACTGAAGAAACAAAGCAGCAGACTCACAGACTGCAAGAAGGGACTAGTGGTTACCAAAGGGAAATGGCTGGGAGGGTGGGTGGGGAGGGAGAGAGAAGGGGATTAAGGGGTATTATGATTAGCACACATAATGTAGGGGGTCACAGGGAAGGCAGTATAGCACAGAGAAGACAAGTAGTGACTCTATAGCATCTTAGTATGGCTGATGGACAGTGACTGTAGTGGGATGTGGGGAGGGACTTGATAGTGTGGGTGTATGTAATAACCACAATGTTGCTCATGTGAAACCTTTATAATATTGTATATTAAAGAAACAAAAGAAATACTCTCAACTAGATGCTAAGGATCACTGGGTTTGTAATATCTTGTCAAATACTTCTCTTGAAAGGTTAAATTCTTAGCTAAAAATTATCTTTAAAACTATGCCTCTTATATTATTGAAAGTAGTTCTGAGGCAGGGACTTCATTTTAAAAAATAAAGAACAGTCACATGTGGAAAAAAAAAGATACAATGAATAGCCAGATAAATGGTCATACATTATGTGACAATGTAAAGAACTCTGAACTACTAAGTCTAACTCCATTTTCTATCTTCCCTCAAGCAAATATTGATCAGTACATATCATTTCCTTAAGGTCTAGTTCTTATATGATGTCTATATACTTGCTAAAGAGTACAAATAGTGGCCCAGGTGGACACAAAAGGACAATGACACCTCCTGTCATTGGCTTAGAGGTCTCTATATATGTATAAGTTAGGAGGTTAGCAGAAGAAAGAAAACAGAAGGTTGGAGTGGAGAAGGAAGCAAGGAATCAATCCACAGTATCTGTCACTAAATAGCATTAACTTATTTTAATTTGCTATTATACATTTGGGTGTACAGCAAACAGACTTTTAAGGTGTTCTCAATAATCCTCAACATCTGGTGTTCATACCATTGTGTGATCCCCTCCACTTGAGTATGGTTGAGACCCGAACTTGCTCCTAAAAAAATAGAATCTGGCAAAAGTGGCAAGATGTATGTGACTACAGATAACCTGATTACATGATTACGTTACGTAAGATTGCAACACCCATCTTTCTCTCTGTCTCTCTTGCTTCTTTGAGAAAGAAATCAGCCATGTTGGGAACTCGACATGACAAGTAACTGTGGACTGCATATGTGAAATGAGGGCTACCCTACTCTAGTCAACAGCCATAATTAAACTGAAGCCCTCGTTATAACCACAAGAGACTTAATTTTGCCAGTAACTGAATGAACCTGGAAACTGATGTTTCCCAAGTCAAGGCCTCAGATAGGACTATGTGTAACATTGGCCAACACCTTGACTGCAACTTCATGAGACCTTACACAGAAGACTCAGCTAAGCCATGCCCAGATTCCTCGTGCACAGAAAGTGTGTGATAAAAAAAATTGTTGTTTTGAGGTGCTGAATTAGTGAAAATATAGTTGTGAAGCAATAAATTAATACAGGAAGAAATTAGAAATTAAGAGTTGTAAGAGATGTCTAAAATAAGGCAATAATGTACCTGAGTATCTCACATATCAGAAAAGTGCATGTGCTTTATATCTATTCTATACATTCAGATTTCTCACTGCTTCCTGCCCTGTTCTCAGTTGTGCTCCAAACAACATCCCAGAGAAGTAATCAGTTGAGATCTTACTATATACCTCTCTGCATTAAGCAAGAACTACATATATGTTTGTAACAGGCAGTTTCTTGAGAAGTATGATTTGAAAAGCATCCCAGAGAAAACATTGTCTAAAGATGTCTCTTCAAGTAGCTTCTCACAGTGTTTGAAAAATTTAAATTACAGAGTCATTCTTCTGGAGATAAAGATATGTATCTTTACAGATATACTGTGAGAATGAAAATATCCCAAAATAAAGAATAACACATTACATTATTTTCTCCAACTGATACACTTACTGACTTAATTTACTATATAGTCTTGTTCTATGCACATTTAAAATTCCTAACTGAATGAACAGATAGGTAGACAGACAGATACACATAGATATATATAGCAAGCATTTTAGGGAACTTTACAATTTCTAAAGAACCTTCATAAGAAAACTGATTTAACAAAACATTAACTGTAAAGCTCGTAGGTTGATGCCTGCGTATAATGTTTGCTCATAATTTATGAAGATAAAATATTCACAATCATTCTCTTCCTTTTAATCCTAAAAATATTTGGTTCCATTTTTTAAATGAAGAAATTAAGTAGCATAGAATAAATGACTTCCCAAGATCACAAATCTAGTTAAATAACAGAGTTGAAATTTGAACTCAGGCTTTCAGACTATTAACTCTATACTCTCAATGCTTTATATATTTTTTGGTATTGTTAATGTACAATCACTTGAACAACATTGTGGTTACTATTATCTATACTATAACAACATTGTTAGTCCCCCTATTATCAAGTACCCCCACATACCCCACTATAGTCACTGTCCATCAGCATAGTAAGATGCTATAGAATCATTACTTATCTTCTTTATAAATACTGCCCTCCCCGTGCCCCTCTCTGCTGCATTACGTGTGCTAATCGTAATGCCCCTTATTCCCCTTCTCCCTCCCTTCCCACCCATCCGCTGCAGTCCCTTTCCCTTTGGTAACTATTAGTCGATTTTGGGTTCTGTGAATCTGATGCTGTTTTGTTCCTTCAGTTTTTTCCTTTGTTCTTATTCTCCACAGATGAGTGAAATCATTTGATACTTGTCTTTCTCTGCCTGGCTTATTTCACTGAGCATAATACCCCCTAGCTTTAATGAGGATGGGTATTAGGTCTTCACTAAATGTTTGACAAAATTCAGCAGTGAAACTATCTGGTACAGGCGTTTTGTTCTTAGGTAGTTTTTTGATTACCAATTCAATATCTTTGCTGGTAATTAGACTATCCAAGTTTTCTGTTTCTTCCTGGGTCAGCATTGGAAGGTTATATGTTTCTAGAAAATTGTCCATTTCTTCTAGGTTGTCCAGTTTGTTACCATATAATTTTTCATAGTATTCTCTCATAATTCTTTGTATTTCTGGGGTGTCCGTAGTGATTTTTCCTTTCTCATTTCTGATTCTGTTTACGTGTGTAGACTCTCTTTATTTCTTGATAAGTCTGGCTAAGGGTTTATCTATTTGGTTTATTTTCATGAATATCCAGCTCCTGCTTTCATTGATTCTTTCTATTGTTTTATTCTTCTCAATATTATTTATTTCGGCTCTAATCTTTGTTATGTCTCTTCTTCTACTGACTTTGGGCCTCTTTTGTTCTTCCTTTCCTAGTTTCATTAATTTTGAGTTTAGACTGTTCATTTGGTATCGTTCTTCTTTCCTGAAGTAGGCCTGTATTGCAATATATTTCCCTTTTACCACGGCCTTCGCTGTGTCCTACAGATTTTGTGGTGCTGAATTATTGTTGTCATTTGTCTCCATATATTGCTTGATCTCTGATTTTATTTGGTGATTGATCCACTGATTATTTAGGAACATGTTATTAAGCCTACATGTGTTTCTGGTCTTTCTCATTTTCTTTGTGTAATTTATTTCTAATTTCATACCTTTGTGATCTGAGAAGCTGGTTGGTACAATTTCAATCTTTTTTAATTTACTGAGGTTCTTTATGTGGCTAGTATATGATCTATTCTTGAAAATGTTCCATGTGCACTTGAGAAGAATGTGCATCCTGTTGCTTTTGGATGAAGTGTTCTGTAGATGTCTCTTAGGTCCATCTGTTCTAATATTTTGTTTACTGCCTCTGTCTCTTTATTTATTTTCTGTCTGTTTGTTCTGTCCTTTGGAGAGAGTAGTGTGTTGAAGTCTCCTAAAATGAATGCATTGCACTCTATTTCCCCCTTTAATTCTGTTAGTATTGGTTTCACATATGTAGGTGATCCTGTGTTCAGTGCATAGACATTTATAATAGTTATATCCTCTTGTTGGACTGACCCTTTTATCATTACATAATGTCCTTCTTTCTCTCTTGTGACTTTCTTTGTTTGGAAGTCTATTTTGACTGATATAAGTACTGCAACTCCTGCTTTTTTCTCACTATTAGTTGCATGAAATCTCTTTTTCCATCCCTTTACTTTCAGTCTGTGTATGTCTTTGGGTCTGAAGTGAGTCTCTTGTAGGCAGCATATAGATGGGTTTTGTTTTTTTATCCATTCAGTAACTCTATGTCTTTTGATTGGTGCATTCTGACCATTTACATTAAAGGTGATTATCGATAGGCATGTACTTATTGTCATTGCAGGCTTTAGATTCGTGGTTACCAAAGGTTCAAGGGTAATTCCCTTACTATCTAACAGTCTAATTTAACTCACTTTGTATGCTATTACAAACACAACCTAAAGCTCCGTTTTTATTTCCTCCTCTATTTTTGTATGTTATGAATCATATTCTGTACTCTTTGTCTAGCCCTTAGGAATACTTTACGTGTGTAGACTCTCTTTATTTCTTTACTCTTCATCTATTTAGCCTTAGGAATACTTCCATCTATAGGAGTCCATCCAAAATGCGCTGTAGAGGTTGTCTGTGGGAGGTAAGTTCTCTCAGCTTTTGCTTATATGGAAATTGTTTAAACCCTTCTTCAAATTTAAATGATAACCTTGCCAGGTAGAGTATTCTTGGTTCCAGGCCCTTCTGCTTCATTGCATTAAGTATATGATGCCACTCCCTTCTGGCCTGTAAGGTTTCTGTTAAGAAGTCTGATGATAGCCTGATGGGTTTTACTTTGTATGTGATCTTTTTTTTTATCTCTCTAGCTGCTTTTAAAAGTCTGTCTTTATCCTTGATCTTTGCCATGTTAATTATTATATGTCTTGATGTTGTCTTCCTTGGGTCCCTTGTGTTGGGAGATCTATGCACCTCCATGGCTTAAGAGACTATGTCCTTCCCCAGATTGGGGAAGTTTTCAGCAATTACCTCCTCAATGACACTTTCTGTCCCTTTTCTCTCTCTTCCTCTTATGGTACCCCTATAATGTGAATATTGTTCCATTTGGATTGGTCCCATAGTTCTCCCAGTATTGTTTCATTCTTAGAGATCCTTTTTTCTCTCTGTGCCTCAGCTTCTTTGTATTCCTCTTCTCTAATTTCTATTCCATTTACCATCTCTTCTACTACACTAATCTGATTTTAAATCCCTCCATTGTATGTTTCATTTCAGATATGGAATTTCTTAATGTTTGAATCTCTGATTTAAAATCATTCCTGAGCTCTTGAATATTTTTTTGAATCTCCATAAGTATTTTTATAATTTTATTTTGAACTCTCTTTCAGGAAGATTGGTCAGTTCAGTTTCATTTGCCCCTCTTTCTGGGGTTTGTGAGATTTTGGTCTGAACCATGTTCTTTTGACGTTTCATATTTCTGTGTAGTGCCCACTAGTGTGCAGAAACTCCAGTCTCTGGAGCTGTTCAGCCCCTGGATTGAGGTTTTGGGTCATAGGGGAGCAGAGCTGGTGCCTGTGGGGAAGAAGGTCTGTGTCCTCATTCCTTTCTGTCCTGCCTGTCTCCAGTATCCGGGCCAGTGGACCAAGCACACACGTGTAAGCCTCTGTGCTTTGCATCTCTAGGTGTTGTAAGTGGGGCCTCCCTCTGGCTGGCCTGATGCCAGCGCAGTGGCCGCCAGTTTGCGAGCTGGTGCCTGCAGGCCAGTAGGAAGGCTCAGCATGTCGTGTGTCACAGTGGGGGGCCTCAGAGCTGAGTAGGCAGCCAGGGTGATGGAGCATCTGAACCTCCTCAAAGTTGCCAACCTGCTGTGCAGAGCGCATCCAGACAACCTTGTCCAGCTCTCCCTTCTCCCATGAAGTGAGCTCCGTGAAAACCCTGCCCCTCCAGCAGCCCTCTCGCTGTTAGGAAGCCTCTCAGGCAGCCTGCCCTTCCTCTGACACAGAGAGGCGGGGTGTGGATCACGTTCTCCACCAATGGCCAGAATGTCAATCTCCCAGACCCTCCGCCTGTCCGAGCACCCCAACTTCCAGAGCACCACACACTATAGGTTTCTGCTCACAAAGCAGATCTCCAGACTGTTCAGCAATCCCAATCTTCCACCCCCTACCCCGCTCTATTTCTCTTCCTCCCGTCAGTGAGCTGGGGTGGGGGAAGGGCTTGGGTCTCACCCGATTAAGGCTTTCATACGTTACCCTGTTTTCTGAGGTCTGCTCTGTTTGTGAGGTCTGTATGCAGTCTGGTTCAGCTTTCTTTCTTCTTGTTGTTTTAGGGCTAGTTGTATTAATTCACTAATTTTATTTGTTGTTTTGGGAGGAGTTCTCCATGTCACCTCTCATGCTGTCATGTTGAATCCAACCTACACTCTCTCTGCTTTTGACCTTACTGTTCAGGAGGGACTACTAACCCATCACTTGGAATATGAAAGTTTAAATAACATTGTCCATTCCTCATCAAAGATATTTTTGGTATGTTAATTTCTGTGATATTTAATTAATTAAACAGAACTTTATAAGAATTTGGAATCCTACTCCCAAGGTCTGCTACTCGCCAGCTATATGATCATGGAACATTCACTCTTCTCTGAGGAGACCACAGTTTCCTTATGTCTAAAGTGGGGTGAAAATGATGATAATAATTCAATATTTGCCTCAAATTGTCACTGACATAATCAAGTGACATAAAAACTCTAAACAAACCTTTGAGAAATGAAGCTATAATGTTACAAATATGAACAACTGCTATAATTATAATAATTACTGTTGACTAGGCTTCAATAAGTGTACTATCTTAATTAACCCAGCATTTCTAATCTCATGTTAACAAAGATCTGATAAAATTTCCCACATTTTATTTCCTTTAATATTGCTTTTAAGGAACAATAAGTACTACTATTAAAAGGAAATTAAACAAAGTGTTGACTGCCTATTCTAAGATGTGTGGATTAAATTCACACTAGAAAATTGCACCTTTGGATTGTTCACCAACTAAGGTGTGTTAATCTCTAAAAATATTGTGTTGATAAGCCTTATATAGTTGGAATTTTTTAAATTAACACTTAAAAGTTGACAGTTTACTTACAACTTCTCACAACACACTCTTTTAAATCAGGAATCAGTCTTTTATAATAAAGTATAATTTTTAAAGAATTCTTTGTTCTTTCATGAAAAGCTGCCAATAGGTTAATATGTCTTTTTCTAAATATACTAACAATGCATAAAATTAACAAGGAAGGATGAGTAAATTAAAATTATTTTACTTAAAGATATTCAATGCATACTATGAAGTTAAAGTATAATTTTACCTTTATGCAACCAATTCATCCATTACAGTCTCCCATTCATGACAGGAAAAAAAGATGTATTCATCTCATTATTACATTTATTATTTTAGTAAACACTAGACAAATGCATGCAAAAGAATGAAGTGGGACTGCTTCCTTTCTTTCCTTTCCTTCTTTCTTTCTTTTTATTTTCTTTAATTTAAAAAATTTTTATTTCTACAATTTTTTTATTAAGGTATTATTGACATACACTCTTATGAAGGTAGCACATGAAAAACAATGTGGTTACCACATTCACCCATATTATCGAGTTCTCCCCCATATCCCATTGCAGTCACTGTCCATCAGTGAAGTAAGATGCCACAGAGTCATTACTTGACTTCTCTGTGCTTCACTGTGTTACCCATGATCATAATATAATGTGTACTAATCATAATACCTCTCAATCCCCTTCTCCGTCCCTCCGGACCCACCCTACTCCACCCCTCCCCTTTGGTAACCACTAGTCCCTTCTTGGAGTTTGTGAGTCTGCTGCTGTTTTGTTCCTTCAGTTTTGCTTTGTTGTACTCCAAAAATGAGGGAAATCTTTTCACACTTGTCTTTCACTGTCTGGCTTATTTCACTGAGCATAATACCCTGCAGCTCTATCCATGTTGTTGCAACTGGTAGGATTTGTTTCTTTCTTATGGCTAAATAGTATTCAATTCTGTATATGTAACACCTCTTCTTTATCCATTCATCTACTGATGGATTCTTAGGTTGCTTCCATATCTGGCTATTGTAAATACTGCCTCAATAAACATAGGGGTGCATATGTCTTTTTCAAACTGGGCTGCTGCATTTTTAGGGTGAATTCCTAGGAGTGGAATTCCTGGGTCAAATGGTATTTCTATTTTTAGTTTTTTGAGGAACCTCCATACTACTTTTCACAATGGTTGAACTAATTTTCCCCTTTCTTCACATCCTCGCCAACATTTGTTGTTGTTTGTCTTTTGGATGGTGGCCATCCTAACTGGTGGGAGGTGATATTTTATTGTGGTTTCAATTTGCATTTCCCTGATAATTAGTGATGTGGAGTATCTTTTCATGTGCCTGATGGCCATCTGAATGTCTTCTCTGGAGAATTCTCTGTTCATATACTCCACCCGTTTTTAATAGGATTATTTGCTTTTTGGTTGTTGAGGTGTATGAATTCTTTATAAATTTTATATGTTAACCCCTTATCAGATAAATCATTGACAAATATATAATCCCATACTGTAGGCTGCCTTTTTTTGTTCTGCTGATAGTGCTTTGTTCTGTACAGAAGCTTTTTAATTTGATGTACTCCCACTTGTTCATTTTTTATTTAGTTTTCCTTGCCTGAGATGTGCAAAGGTTGCTCATGTTTATATTCAAGAGCTTGCCTATTTTTTCTTCTAAGACTTTTATGGTTTCATGACTTACAGTCAGGTCTTTCATCCATTTTGAGTTTCCTTTTGTGTATGGGGTTAGACAATAATCCAGTTTCATTCTCTTGCATGTAGCTGTCCAGTTTTGCCAACACCAGCTGTTGAAGAGCCTGTCATATCCCTGTTGTATATCCATGGCTCCTTTATTGTATATGAATTGACCAGATATGCTTGGGTTTAGATCTGGGCTGTCTAGTCTGTTCCACTGGTCTATGGGTGTGTTCTTGTGCCAGTACCAAATTGTCTTGCTCACTGTGGCTTTGTAGTAAAGCTTGAAGTCAGGGAGTATAATCCTCCCAGCTTTATTCTTCCTTCCCAGGATTGCTCTGGCTATTCAGGGTCTTTCGTGGTTCCATATGAATTTTAGAACTATTTGCTCTAGTTCATTGAAGAATGCTGTTGGTATTTTGATAGGGACTGCATTGAATCTGTAGATTGCTTCGGGCAGCATGACCATTTTGACAATATTAATTCTTCCTATCTGTGAGCTCGGGATGTATTTCCACTTATTGGTGTCTTCTTTAATCTCTCTCATGAGTGTCTTGTAGTATTCAGGATATAGGTCTTTCACTTCCTTAATTAGGTTCATTCCTAGGTATTTTATTCTTTTTGATGCAACTGTGAATGTAATTGTTTTCCTATACAGTGTTAGTGTATAGGAATGCAACAGATTTCTGTGTATTAATTTTGTGTCCTGCAACTACTAGATATTAGATCTAGTAGTTTTGGAGTGGATTCTTTAGGGTTTTTAATGTACAATATCATGTCATCTGCCAACAGGGACAGTATAACTTCTTCTTTACCAATGTGGATGCCTTTTATTTCTTTGTGTTGTCTGATTGCCATGACTAGGACCTCCAGAACTATGCTGAATAAAAGTGGGGAGAGTGGGTATCCTTGTCTTGTTCCAGATCTTAGAGAAAAGGCTTTCAGCTTCTCACTCTTAAGTATGATGTTGACTGTGGGTTTGTCACATATGGCCTTTATTATGTAAAGGTACTTGCCCTCTGTACCCATTTTGTTGAATTTTTATGATGAATGGATGTTGAATTTTGTTGAATGCCTTTTCAGCATCTATGGAGATGATCATGTGATTATTGTCTTCTTTTTGTTGATGTGGTGGATGATGTTAATGGAGTTTTGAATGTTGTACCATCCTTGCATCCCTGGAATAAATCCTACTTGATAATGATAAATGATCTTTTTGATGTATTTTTGTGTTCGGTGTGCTAATATTTTCTTGATTAGTTTTGCATCTATATTCATCAGGGGTATTGGTCTGTAATTTTCTCTTTTTGTGGTGTCTTTGCCTGGTTTTGGTATTAGAGTTATTAGAGTTATGGCATCATAGAATGAGTTTGGAAGTGTTCCCTCCTCTTCTATTCCTTGGAAAACTTTAAAGAGGATGGGTGTTAGGTCTTCACTAAATGCCTGATAAAATTCAGTGGTAAAGCCATCTGGTCCAGGGATTTTGTTCCTAGGTAGTTTTTTGATTACCAATTCAATTTTGTTGCTGGTAATTGGTCTGTTCAGATGTTCTGTTTCTTCCTTGGTCAGCCTTGGAAGGTTGTATTTTTCTAGAAAGTTATCCATTTCTTCTAGGTTATCCAGTTTGTTAGCATACAATTTTTCATGGAATTTTTTAATAATTCTTTGTATTTCTGTGCTGGGACCACTTTTTTACACCATATACAAAATAAACTTAAAATTCTTTGAAGTCTTAACTGTAAGACTAGAAACCATAAAACAGATCCTAAAAAAAAAATACCCTTGAAGCTCTTGCATATCAGTTTGAGCCATTTTTTTCTGGATCTGCCTCCCCAGGCAAGGACAACAAAAGCAAACATAAACAAATGGAACTACATAAAAACTAAAAAGCTTCTGCACAATGAAGGAAACCATCAACAAAATGAAAAGACAACTTATGAATGTGAATATACTTGTAAATGATGTAACTGATAGGAGAATAACATGCAAAATATATAAAGAAGTCAACATCTCAATATCAAAAATAAAAACAACCCAATTAAAAAATGAGCAGAGGAACTTAACAGACATTTCTCCAGAGAAGACATACTCATGGACAAGAAACATATGAAAAGATGTTCATCATCACTAATCATCGGAGAAATGAAAATCAAACCACAATGAGATACTGCCTCACACCAGTCAGGTTGGCAAGTATCAAAAGACAAGAAATAATAAGTGTTGGCAAGGATATGGAGAGAAGATAACCCTCATGAGCCTTTGGTGAGAATGCAAAATGGTGCAGCCTCTATGGAAAACAGTATGGAGGTTCCTCCAAATATTAAAAATAGAACTGTCATGCAATCCAGCCATTCCATTTCTGGGTATTTATCTAAAGAAAATAAAAACACTAAGCCAAAAAGAAATGCACCCAATGTTGACTGCAACATTATTTACAATAGTCAAGATATGGGAGCAATCAAAGTGTCCATCCATAGATGAATGGATAAAGAAGATGTGATACACACACACACACAATGGAATATTTACCATAAAAAATAATGAACTATTGCCCTTTGCGACAACATGGATAGGCCTAGAGGCCATTAGCCTAAGTAAAATAAATAAAATAAAGACAAATACTATATGAGTTCACTTACATGATGAATCTTAAAAACAAAATAAATGAACATATTAAGACAAAACAGAAACTGACTTATAGTTACAGAGAACAACCTGGTAGTTGCAGAGGGGAGGCAGATGGGAGAATGGACAAAATAGGGGAAGGGAATAAAAAGGTACAAACTTCCAGTTACAAAATAAACTAAGAAATGGGATACAATGAACAACATAGGGAATGGATATGGTTAATAATATATAACAACTTAGTATGATGAGAGAAGGTAGCTAGATAAACCATGGTGATCACTTTGGGATATATATAAATGTTGAATCACTCTACATACACTTGAAACTGACATAATGCCATATGTCAACTACACTTTAAATTTAAAAAAAACAGTGTTTTGTTAAATTTCCAAAAACTCAATTTACTGAATGATTCATAAAATTGGATTTCACCTTATTCATTAATTGTAGTGTTGGACTAACTTGAGTAACTCTTTTGTCTGTCTGCATGGAGACAAGATAATTGTTATTTTGATTTCTATTATGTATCATGGGTAATGAATTCTTTTAGGGGTAAAAGAATAAATAATTTGCATTTTCATGAATCAACAAGCATTTGTATTTGCTGATGAGATTAGAATCTATCAATACATTCTGCAAATAAACAATTTGAAAATCAGGGTTTTCACACATTACATTTTCTTTCAGGATGATGAAGTAAACTCTTACATTTGTGTATCCATAGCTGCATAAAAAACCACTACAAAACTCTGTGATTTAAAAGACCAGCTTCTTTTATTTCTTCCAATATTGTGGGTTGGCCAGTGGTTTATCTGGAGTACAGGAGAGAGGTCTGTACTGGAGATATAAATAACTGTGTAGATGATTTTTAAAGTCAAACAATCAGATAAGCTAAACAAAGAGAGTAAATGTATATACAGAAGAGAAAAGGTATAAGAACTGCCCTGAAACATGCCAGTGTTTAAGGGTAAAGAAATGAGGTGTAACCAATAAATGTAAAGAGGGGTCCACTAAGCAAGAAAGAAAATTAGGGAGTTGGTATGCATATTTGAAGCCAAGAAAAGAAATATTTCAAAGAGGAGAGACTAGGAATAATCGAACTAGATCCTGCTAATAGATAAAAACTGATATTTAGCAACCCAGAGGTTGGGTATGGTTTATGAAAGCCTGATTGAATGTACTCTAAGGAGAAAGGAACTAGAGACAGACAAACCTTTCAATTTTTTTTTTCGATAGAGGAGAGCAGAGAAAGGAAGTAGTAGCTAAAGAGGTAATGGGAAAAACTGCAGTTTTTCAGATAGGAAAAATAGCTGCATATTTATATGCTGATGGAAATGATATAGTACAGAAAAAAATAACAGTAATGAAGACAGAAGAAAGAATTGTTGAAGTGATATCCTTGGGTAGGGGAGAGGAAATGGGATCTAATGTGCAAGTGGAAAGGTTAACTTCAGATAAGAGCAGAAACAGTTCCTCCAGTAAAGAAGGAAAGAAATAGTAAAGGGCACAGATCTGAGTGAGTGGGTGGCTATTGGGGGGTAGAGTTTAAAAGTGCTCTTCCACTTACTTCGATTTTCTCTGTTTATTACCTATCAGCCCCTGTGTTAGGTTGTAGGGACCAAAAGACAAATAAGCATGGTACCAGTCTTGAGAAGATTTCTTATTTGAGTGACAGAATAGATTGGGGATAGGGGGGTTGTATGTGGACTCAAATAGGGAAGACAGGGGGAAGATTAGGGTTGAGATCACTAAATTTTGTGCACACTAAATTTGTGGTATCTCTTAGATAATCTCCTTCATTATTTTGTGTAGAGCTGAAATAGTTGTGATTACCTAAGTCAGTATCATTATAACCCCCTCAAGTCCTTCTCTGTTACTATTAAAATAATATATACAATAAAATAGTATATACATATATGTGTGTCATTCTTTCTACATTTCTGTTCTGCCCACTGGGACTCAAAATTCAATGAATTATTAGTTTAATTATTAGCTTAATTATGTAACTCGTCTTGCATAAGACAACTTACTATTTATAAATGCTTATTAATATTAGGAGAAAAAGCATGTTGAATATATCAGAAAAAATATCCTGTTCCTAACATAGTAGGAGCTAATTTGTTTGTGACATCATAGTATACAGGTAATTTGCACATGGTATGATTTAAGTTAGCAGTCTATAGAAGATTGCTGTTATGAAATTTCCTTGTATATTGTGGTAATTTACCTCCACATTATTTCATTATTATAAATTCTGAAGTTCTCACTAGCTTCTGAAAAAACATGCAGTGATAATACATGGTTTGTTCCCTGTTTGCTTTCAGAAATAAAAACACTAAATCAAAATCAACTTAAAAAATCTGAACCTAGTAGGCAGTTAGGCACTCGAAGAGAATCAATCATTATAAATATGAACAGTCATGTGCTACCAATGGAATAATACTATTGAGCATTACATTTTTATTGCAATAGGTTTTCAACCACACAGGAAGGATACTAAAAATGCTTTCTAATAGTATCGAATGACACTCTTAGGAAACCAAAATTGATGTTTTGGATAACACCAGCGCTTTATAGAAATGCAGTCTCTGTCAAGATTTGGTAGAATTATTATATCAGAACTATAAACTTACGGGTGTATAAACTAAAGGAGCTTTTCCCCTTTCCTCAACTATTTTCTAATACCCAGCTGCTTTAATCAGAGCAGTTATTGTCAAAATCATATGATGCCATAAAATAAATGCAAAATTAGTCCCAGCTTCAAATTCCCCATATGTGATACTGAAAAAATTATAAGATGAGATGATCACAATCAGACAGAATGCAATGAACAATCCAGGCTTCAGCCTTGCCCATTTCAAGTGACTGATGCTAGGAACTTATAATGAAATACCTCGGATTAGGCACATGAAAAAATGCTCCACATCGCTAATCATCAGAGAAATGCAGATTAAAACCACAATGAGATATCACCTCACACCAGTGAGGATGGCCAACATCCAAAACACAAACAACACCAAATGTTGGCGAGGATGTGGAGAGAGGGGAACCCTCCTACATTGCTGGTGGGAATGCAAATTAGTTCAACCATTGTGGAAAGCAGTATGGAGGTTCCTCAAAAAACTCAAAATAGAAATACCATTTGACCCAGGAATCCCACTCCTAGGAATTTACCCCAAGAATGCAGCAGCCCAGTTTGAGAAAGACAGGTGCACCCCTATGTTTATTGCAGCACTATTTACAATAGCCAAGAAATGGAAGCAACCTAAGTGCCCATCAGTAGATGAATGGATTAAGAAGATGTGGTACATATACACAATGGAATATTACGCAGCAATAAGAAAGAAACAAATCCTACCATTTGCAACAACATGGATGGAGCTAGAGGGTATTATGCTCAGTGAAATAAGCCAGGCCGAAAAAGACAAGTACCAAATGATCTCACTCATATGTGGAGTATAAGAACAAAGAAAAAATAAAAAAATAAAAAAATGAAGGAACAAAACAGCAGCAGACTCACAGAACCCACGAATGGACTAACAGTTACCAAAGGGAAAGGGACTGGGGAGATGGGTGGGAAGGGAGGGATAAGAGGGTAAAAGGGGCATTACGAATGGCAGACATAGGGTGGGGGGTCACGGGGGGTACTGTACAGCTCAGAGAAGACAAGTAGCGATTCTCATCTCACTACGCTGATGGACAGTGACTGTGGTGGGGTTGGTGGGGGGGACCTGGTGATGGGGGGAGTTCAATCATCACGGTATTGCTTATGTAATTGTAGGTTAATGATACTAAAATAAAATAAAATATTAAAAAAAAAAAAAAAAGAAATACCTCGGATTAAATTTAAGAAAACTTGCTATATAAACCCAGTGATTTCCAAATTCATATCTATCACATAGTTTACTATCTTCAATTACACCTTCCCATCCCATGTTAAATATTTGGTTTCCCAGTGGCTACTTCAATTCCATAAAAACATTAGTTTGTTTCTAAACCAATAATAACTATCATTCAATATAAAACCTATTTTGTTCCAAGTGCTTTATATACTTGACATCATTAAATCTTTACCATTTCCCTCCCTGTAAGGTAGGTGTAAGTTTACCTTCCAGGTACGGAAATTAAGGTTCAGCTACATGCACAAAGTCACACAA
>JAQQAC010002837.1:40127202-40180269 GCA_029783875.1 Phataginus tricuspis
CACACATCTGATTATAAATTTCAGAAAAGGTTTTATGGGTGAGATGCCATTTGAAATATGTCTTAAATGATAAGTTGTTTTATCAAAAGGTGAAAATTTGATGGTAGGATTGGAGATTGAGGAAAGACATAGTCAGAGGTCTTTCTATGGAAAGAGAATAATGAAGAAAAACTGCAACAAAAAGCATGTTTAATATACAGTGTATACTTCGAATTGACTAGAGCACTGGGTAAATACAGCTCAATGAAGCAAAGAAAGACTAGAAAGAGAGGTTGAGTCCATACTAAAAGTCTTAAATAGCATATTGAGTAAATTTTATTTCATTCATAAGGCATTATGAATGAAGGAAAGTTACTGAAAGTTTCTAAGTAGGGAATGATATGATTCAACCTATGCTTCAGGAAAATGACATCCACAAAAGTATATGCAATATTTTGAAAGGGTAAAGGTCTAAGGAAGGAAAATTAATTTGGGAATTATTGCAACAGTCCTAGCAGCCTGAACTAACACAACTGTACTAGGAATGGAGTAAGTGTAACAGTATGAAATCAAAATACTTTCTAAAAACACAGGGTTAGCAAAAAGTAAAGGGCAATCAGAATCCAGATTCTGTCTGATTCCAAAATATATGTTCTTTCCTTCACACCAGGCTGCCTCCATAGTATTATATGCCACAGCACTGGGCACAAAAGCACATGTTCAAAAAAGATTTGTTGGCTCTTGGTTGTGGTTGTTGCTAAGTATTTAAATCTTGTACATAAGCAATCACTGCACATAATAACTGGCCAATGAATATTTGTTGAGAGAATGAATGAAAACTCAATGAGGAAACAAACTGTGAAGAAAAATTAAAACTTCTATAGACATAGACTTTGAAGGAATACATTCATTGTGATGCTTACAAGTAAAGTCATTCCCTTTCTGGTCTAGTACTAAAATAGTCAAAGATAAATAGTCACAATTACATTTGCTAAACTCTAATTGCTTGGGCAGAGTAGTACATCCAAGGTGAAACAGAAGGGAGAAATACCATCCCTCAGCATGACTGCTTTTAGCACTTACCACTCCAGGCTGTTAAGAGTGGGAGCCACCAGGCTATATGCATGGACTTGCACATTTGAGGACAGACAGCTGTGGTGTTTTATGATGATACATCAAATTTATCTACATGTATTGAAACAGATGCATTCATCAACATTTTTCCCACCTAAGGACCAATGACATGATGGTGCAAGGCTAGAAGAAAAGAGTGCAAGTTCATTCATAGGTGTCTCCACAAAACCTATGAACACTGACAGTAGGAGAGGGGCACTGTGCTAGTGTTACTTTAGGAATGTTGATATTAGGGAAACTGTTGCTGTGTCTGAGCATGGGATAATCACTAAGGTATTTAAAATTTCCTTGATAAGTGTTAATTTTCTACCTTCGTCTTAACTATTTTTCTATTCATTCATTCCCCACTTACTGCAGAGTTACTGTGTGCCAGATACGGTCCCAAGCTACACTACAGGAAAGAGATACAGTCTAAGAGAAGTCCTTGTCCTTCAACAGCTCAAAGTCTAACAGAAGGGACCTACATATAAGTAAATCATTATAGTGCAATGAGAGAAGTAGTATATGAATCTCCCAGATGAACAATATGGGAAAGAAGCCAGAGCTATATTTAATGGACAAAAAAGTGCATTATCTACAAGAATCTTAAAAGCTATAGAAGTGTCAGGCTGAGGAGAATCACAGAATTCTAGAGTGTTCCAACTCAAAGGGAACTTTAATCAATTTCTATTAAAAAAAATACTTCTAGCAAAGTAATTCCCAGCCACTGTGTTAGGCTCTAAGTATACACAAATACCCCCAATACCTGCCCACCTCAGGAAACCTGAAACCCAATGGAAAAGCTCATAATTACGCAATAGGCAGAAGGCATTAAAAAAAGTATGAAAATACAGAAAAAATAAATGGCAAATTTTATTAATTTAGAATGCCACACCACCAGGATGGGATTTAAAAGTAACTCTTGCTTAAGACGTTCTCCTGCTATAAACTCTGGAATATTCTATTATGAACTCTGCCTCTACAAAGGCATACACAGGAAGCACATGACAAAACTGTCCACATCCACCTTCCTCAATCTTAGACCATACTTTCTGACATCACCCTTGCCCCCAGGGAAAGATAACCACTCCCTCCTTGGTGACTCTATCATCCCCTTTAGAAACTCTACTCACTTGTACTTGATTCATTATCTTATTCATTCTCTTACCCAATCAACAAGTACTTTTTGAGTATCCATTATGTACTAGACACTGTACTAGTTACTGGGATATAAAGCACTCAATAACACAGACACAATCCTGTTCTCATGGAGCTTACATTTGAGAGGGGAAGACACAGGATCTTAATGTTACACGGACTATAGTTGGAAACCCTGCCTATACATTAGGGACATTTCCAAAAAATACTGTTGGAGAACTCATCCCTAGAAATCCTGATTTAATTGATCTGGGTTGAGGTCTATCATGGTCATAGATCTAATTATATTTCAGAATTTTTCCCCTTGTAAATTAAACTGTACTGAAACTTCAGCTCAGCTCTGACTTCCTGGCATCCTCTAGTCCTGTAGAAGCCAGGTATGTCGGGTGTGTATCTGAGGCTTCGTGGGGTTTGATGGTGCACCAGCAGGAATCTTCTGAGGCAGTGCCATGCCAGGGCAAATGCACAGCTGCTGAAGAACTACTACATCTATTTCTGCCTTCTTATTCATGCCCTTGCAGGATTCAGTTCATTCCAAGAAAAGCATCCATGCCTTCCTATCTTACATATTAGGGATTTGCTGTCTAGGAACACTCAGAGAACTGGGTGCTGAAAATTTTAAGGTTTCAGGGTAGCTTACTTGCCTGTCAAATTGTGGCCAAACATCTTTTGGTTTTATCTTTCCCCGATAGCAAAATGGGAGTAACTAATTTTTCTCACAAGCTTTTAGAAAATATGCTTTTACAGTTGACCAGACACTACTAAATTAAGATTTCCAGTGTGATGGGTGCTTGCAAATGTTAAACCTATTACTTAATAAGAAGCTCAAATTGATAACATTAAATACCACTTGAATGGTGAGAGGGAGCTGCAAGTATTGTTCCTTTACTAATGCATCTCAGGGACAGAAACAATTCCTGGCACAAGGGATGCTCTTAAGTATTTGTTGATTAAATAAATACTTCAAAACCTAAATAAATAAATACACACATACATACATAAATACATAACAAATCCAGTGATAAGTGCTAAGAACAAAAGTATAGTGGGGTAAGACAGATGGGGAAATGAAAAGAGAGTGCTAGATTAATTGCATAGTCAGCAAAAACCTTCCTGATAGGAAAACATTCTAACAGAAACCTGAATGAAGTGAGAAATGTACCATGTATCTTGGTGACAGAGTATCCCAGGCAGAAGAGCAAAGGCCCTGAAATGAGAGCATGCACACAATATTTTAGGAATAGTCAACAGATGAAAGATGGTGATGACTTGAACACTATCGCCCCTATAGCATGTTAGTGCACTTATTTGAATCCCTCATCAGACTGTGAGCTCCTTGACAACAAGGATTTGATCTTAGTTACCTCTGAGTCCCCACTGCCTAAAAGAGAACATAACATGGCAGACACTCAATAAATATTTGAGTACTTAATAACGAGTCAGGATTCAATCCTTCTTTCGCTTGATTCACTCCCTGGTATTACTGATGAGTATGTGCTACATCCTTCACCAGGCTTTAAGTTTTTCTAAGGCAAGGACTATGTCAGATGTACCATTTCTCTTTTTCCCATATCACCCCTACCCTAGTGCCCATCAAGTGTTGTACAAATATAATACAGTATTAACAGAAATAAAATCATTGAAAGAATATCTTGGTGCAGTGCTACCAAAAGACAACCGGAATAGGAAATAAATGGCAGAAATTCCAGGAGATCAAAATTCTCTATGGAAAAAATGGTGTAAAAATATTTAAAAGTAGCTATTTCTTAAGGCAAACAACCACCTAATTTCTATCACTGCCATCTTTAACTCTTACCTTTACCACTTTACAGGTGGAACGAGTCTTACTGTCACAGAGTATGCTTTCAGAGTCCAGAGCTAGATCAGAGGCCAGTGATTCCAGTGAGGGCAACCAGGGGTCTAATATACAGTGCACAAAAAGCACAGGATACCCAAGCACGATTTCAGCTAGAAAAGATTCCAAAAGATGTAAGTTGTGGTCAATAATGCAGACCAAGCAAATTTGCCACTTAGTGGCCTAGGGAAATCTATCTATTCACATCTGGATTTCAGCCAATGATTGAAAAAATGAAAAGTAAATTTGGGTATAGACATGGTGAAAATTAGGTCTCCTAGCCCAGATTCCAATAAAGAGGGCAAGAGTTCAAGACAATACCCCAGGGCTTAAAGAGATACTAATTCTAAGATTCTAAGCTAGGGGACGAGTAACATTATGGCAGATCAAAACCACTGTGAGATACTACCTCACACCTGGTAGAATGGCTAGTATCAAAAAGACAGGAAATAAGAAGTATTGGCCAGGATGTGGAGAAAGGGGAACTCTTATGCACTGTTGGTGGGAATGTAAACAGGTGTAGCCACTAAGGAAACAGTATGGAGGTTCCTCAAAAAGTTAAAAAACAGAGCTACCATAAGACTGAGCAATTCTACTTCTGGGTATGTATCCAAAGAAAACAAAAACACTTACTCAAAAGATATATGCACACTTATGTTTATTGCAGCATTATTTGTAATAAGCCAATAAATAGAAGCAACCTAAGGGGCCATCAATAGATGAATACACAAAGCAGATGCGGCACAACAGAATATCGCTCAGCCATAAAAAAGAATAAAATCCTGCCATTTGCAACAACGTGGAAGGACCCAGAGGGTGTTATGCTAAGTGAAATAAGTCAGATGGAGAAAGACAAATATCATATGAATTCACTTATATGTGGAATCTAAAAAATGAGTGAACAAACAAAAACCCAGAGACAGACTCACAAAGAGAACACACTGGTGCCTGCCAGAAGGGTGGGTGTTAGGACGGCGAGTGAAATGGGTGAAGGGGATCAGGAGGTACAGGTTTCCAGTTATAAATGGGTAAGTCACAAGGATGGAAAATACAAAATTTGGAATATAGTCAATATTGTGATAATTTGTATGGTGACAGATGGTAACTACACTTATCATGTCGAGCATTTTGTAATGTATATAAATGTCAAATCACTATGTTGTACACCTAAAACTAATATAGTAGTATGTAAACTACATTTCCATAAAAAAGTTACTGTATTTTTTAAGAAGACTATGGCACAGAAAAGGAGGTGTCAAGAAAGAGCCCAGTTTTGCAGACCATACCAATGCAAATAATGGAGGAAATACTAGAACTTGTAGACGAGTAGCCAGGGTTTGTTTCTTGCACATCTGGTAAAAGTCAGCAACCTGTTGTTAGTTGGCAGCAACTGTGATACGACTCACAGATCTTAAGCTCTGGTCAAGACTGGCTCAGGGATGAGGCCTACTGGGATGAAAGGTAAGGTTCATCAGCAATACGTCTAACTGCTGGAGGCCAGAAAGCGAAATGCAAAGATAGAGGTGGCAGCTGTGCTACAAAATCAGAAACTGCCAAACTGAATGAATCACTGTAGACCTGCAAGCCCACCATATTAAATGTCCATCACTTCCGCTTAAACCATAGCCCCTTCTTAGATAATCTGTCCTACCCACAGCCCTGACAAGGCAGCCCTATATACCCAGTGATCACACTACTAGCCCACACTGACCAGACACAAGCTAAGCCAATAATATTTTCCCTCTAATAATTTGGAATTGAAATATAATACTGTGTTTATTCAATTATGTTGAGCACGCCAAAATCAACACTATGGCAAATGACAGTACAGCAAGATGGGAATACAAGGAAAACAGACTCCAGACCATGAAGGCCCAGGCATATATGGAAGGAAGAAGATGCAGCCTGACAACTTCCCAGTTTCCTTTATGTCCTACCCATGCATGGGTTAAAATATTTATTAATAACTCAGAATTGTTGGATAAAGTTTCCCTTAAAAAATAGTCTTGTTTTCTAGAATTCTGGGGATCCTAAGTAACATGTAATTCTCATTTGCTATACTGTTATTTATAGTCCTTTGTTAAATATTCAGATTCAATTATAATTATTCTATTCCTAAATGATGTTAAGCTATAATTTGAATATGACCCAATATACCAGGATAACAAATCTCAAGAAGAAGAAAACACACAAAGGGAAAAAATGAATAGTCTTACCCTTCAGAAACAGGCAGCCAAATTTTACTTATAAAATTGCTTCCCATATTTTACCCTGTTTAGATGTATAAAAGGTTAACACCTAATTCCATTTACAATGCTGATCCAGCAAGAAAGAAATTAATTTGGCATTAGACTAGTAACATCAATTTCCCATGTATTTGAAGTAATGCATTTACTGGAAAGAGATTAATATCAATTCCATAAATCATTCACATGCTTTTTCTGGAGTTTGAGACATCTGAGTAATGTCATATATGTGAGCTGATATCACTTTGTGCATACTCCATTCATTAATCTATGCCTGGGATTGCTGAGTAGTTGTCATGAGAAAATATAAAACTTGGAAAAAAATCAATCTTTTTGTTCTTAATTTTTGTGACTCATCTTAGGTAAGGTAAGCCAAATGTTCCCAGAAATACATTGGAATTGATCCATACTGGCAGCCAGCATTTTCAAGAAAAAAAAATTAAACATTTGGTCAATTATCTTCATAGTGGTAACAACCACTTAATATCCACATAAGACAACATGTAAATGTCAATGTAAAGATTCCATTAAGGATCCTTAATAAAATGCTGACTGAAATGAGAACTGAATCTGAACCTCTCCTGTAAACAAGACCTCTTCATTGTTACTGTTGAATTTCATAATCACACCATCTCAGAGTTGTTTGAGCCTGTATTAGGAAAAAAGAAAACCAACAGGATGTGTGTGTGTGCGTGTGTGTGTAAAAAGAGATTTATTATAAGGAATTGGCTCATGCTATTAGGTAGGCTCACAAGGCTCAAGATCTGCAGTTGGCAAACTGAAGACCCCCAAGAGACAATGGTTTAGTTCTAGTCCAAATGCCGGCAGGCTCAAAACGTACAAAGACTGATGTTTCAGTTCAACTAAAGGCAAGAAAAAATTGGTGTCCCAGCTCAAGGCACTCAGGCAGAAAGACTTCTTGCTTACTCAGGGGAGGTTTAGCCTTTTCGCTCTACTCAGGCTTAAAACTGATTAGACAAAACCCACCCACATTAGGGAGGGTAACTAATTGTTTTTATTAAGTTATTATTCATATATCATATACACTCTTATGAAGGTTTCACATGAAAAACAGGTGGTTACTACATACAGCCATATTATCAAGGCCCCCACAAAGCCCACTGAAGTCACTGTCCACCAGTGTAGTAAGATGCCACAGAGTCACAAATTGTCCTCTGTGCTACACTGTCTACCCCGTGTACTAAACATAATACCCCTCACCATGTGTACTAATCATAATACCAATCAATCCCCTGGTCCCTTTCTCCCCACCCACCCTACCCTTACCCCTCCCCATTTGTAACCTCTAGTACCTTCTTGGAGTCTGTGAATCTGCTGCTGTTTTGTTCCTTCAGTTTTGCTTCGTTGTTGTACTTCACAAATGAGGAAAATCATTTTTTACTTGTCTTTCTCTGCCTGGCTTATTTTGTCGAATGCTTTTTCAGCATGTATGGAGATGATCGTGTTATTTTTGTCTTCTTTTTGTTGATGTGGTGCATGATGTTGATGGATTTTCGAATATTGTACCATCCTTGCATCCCTGGAATAAATCCTACTTGATCATGATGGATGATCTTTTTCATGTATTTTTGAATTCGGTTTGCTAATATTTTGTTGAGTATTTTTGCATCTATGTTCATCAGGGATATTGGTCTGTAATTTCTTTTTTTGTGGTGCCTTTGCCTGGTTTTGGTATTAGAGTGATGCTGGCCTTGTAGAATGAGTTTGGGAGTATTCCCTCCTCTTCTATATTTGGAAAACTTTAAGGAGGATAGGTATTAGTCTTAAAATGTTTGATAAAATTCAGCAGTGAAACCATCTGGTTCAGGAGTTTTGTTCTTAGGTAGTTTTTTGATTACCGATTCAATTTTGTTCCTGGTAATTGGTCTATTCAGCTTTTCTGTTTCTTCCTGGATCAGTGTTTTTTCTAGAAAGTTGTCCATTTCTTCTAGGTTATCCAGTTTGTTAGCATATAATTTTGCATAGTATTCTCTAATAATTGTATTTCTGTGGTGTCCATAGTGATTTTTCCTTTCTCATTTATGATTCTGTTTATGGGTGTAGACTCTCTTTTTTTCTTGATAAGTCTAGCTAGGGGTTTATCTATTTTGTTTATTTTCTCAAAGAACCAGCTCCTGCTTTATTGATTCTTTCTATTGTTTTATTCTTCTCTATTTTATTTATTTCTGTTCTAATCTTGATTATTTCCCTCCTTCTACTTTTCCCTCATTAGTTCTTCTTTTTCTAGTTTTGTCAATTGTGAGTTTAGACTGTTCATATGAGATTGTTCTTTCCTGAAGTAGGCCTGCATTGCAACATACTTCCCTCTTAGCATGGCCTTTGCTGCATTCCACAGATTTTGCGGTGTTGAATTATTGTTGTCATTTGTCTCCATATATTGCTTGATCTCTGTTTTTATTTGATCATTGATCCATTGATTATTTAGGAGCATATTGTTAAGCCTCCATGTGTTTGTGAGCCTTTTTATTTCTTTGTGTAATTTATTTCTAGTTTCATACCTTTTTGGTGTGAGAAGCTGGTTGGTAAATTTCTTAATTTACTGAGGCTCTTTTTGTGGCCTACTGTATGATCTATTCTTGAAAATGTTCCATGTGCACTGGAGAAGAATGTGTATCCTGTTGCTTTTGGATGGAGTGTTCTGTAGATGTCCGTTAGGTCCATCTGTTCTAATACATTGTTCAGTGCCTCTGTCTCCTTATTTAATTTCCATCTGGTTGATCTTTCCTTTGGAGTGAGTGGTGTGTTTAAGTCTCCTAAAATTAATTCATTGCATTCTATTTCTTCCTTTAATTCTGTTAGTATTTGTTTCATTTATGTAGGTGATCCTGTGTTGGGTGCATAGATATTTATAATAGTTATATCCTCTTGTTGGACTGACCTCTTTATCATTATGTAATGTCCTTCTTTATCTCTTGTGACTTTCTTTGTTTTGAAATCTATTTTGTCTGATACAAGTATTGCAACTCCTGATTTTTCATCCCTACTATATGCATGAAAATCTTTTTCCATCCCTTCACTTTTAGTCTGTGAATGTCTTTGGGTTTGAAATGTGTCTCTTGTAGGCAGCATATAGATGGGTATTGTTTTTTATCCATTCTGTAACTCTATGCCTTTTGATTGATGTATTCAGTTCACTTACATTTAGGGTGATTATCAATAGATATGTACTTATTTCCATTGCAGGTTTAAGATTCCTGGTTACCAAAGGTCCAAGGGCAGCTTCTTTACTATCTAATGATCTAACTTAACTCACTAACTATGCTATTACAAATACAATCTAAAGATTCCTTTTTCTTCCTCCTCCACTCTTTATATGTTAGGTGTCATAGTCTGTACTCTTTGTGTATCCCTTGACTGAATTTGTGCGTAGCTGATTTAATTTTGCATTTTCTTAGTAATTGGTCTATTTTCTCTGGTGGCAGGTATTTAGCCTTTGCAGCACTTCCATCTAGAGCAGACCCTTTAAAATACACTGTAGAGACAGTTTGTGGGATGTAACTTTCCTCAACTTTTCCTTATCTAAAAATTGTTTAATCCCTGTTTCAAATTTAAATGATAATCTTTCCAAGTAGAGTATTCTTTATTTGAGGCCCTTCTGTTTCATTGTCCCAAATATATCATGCCACTCCCTTCTGCTGAGAAGACTGATCATAATCTGATGGGTTTTCTTTGTATGTGATCTTTTTTCTTTCTCTGGATGCTTTTAGTACTCTATCCTTGTCCTTGATATTTACCATTTTAATTATTATGTGTCTTGCTGTTGTCTTCTTCGGGTCATTTGTGTTGAGAGACCTGTGAATTTTCATGGCCTGAGGGACTATTTCCTTCCCCAGATTGGGTACATTTTCAGCAATTATTTCCTCAAAGAGACTTTCAATCCCTTTTTCTTTCTCTTCTTGTTCCCCTATAATGAAAATATTGTTCTGTTTGGATTGACCACATATTTGTGTTATTATTCTTTCATTCCTAGAGATCCTTTTTTCTCTCTATGCCTCAGCTTCTTTGTATTCTTGTTCTCTAATTTCTATCCCATTTACCATCTCCTTTACCTCTTCTAATCTGCTTGTAAATCCCTCCATTGTATGTTTCATTTCAGATACCATATTCTTCAAGGTTTCTATTTCTTGCTTGATTTCCTCCCTGAGATCTCAAATATTTTTCTATAGCTCCATGAGGATGTTTATGACTTATTTGGAAATCTTTATCAAGAAGAATGGGGATTTCCATTTCAGTGAGCTCTCTTTCTGGTGTTTGATGTATTTTGGTTTGCACAAGCTTCTTTATCCTTTTCAAATTTCTATGATCACTATGGAATAATAACTTTGTGTAGGCAGCACCCACTGATGCCCAGAAGTTCTAGTCTCTGGAGCTGCCTAGCACCTGGAGTGATAGAGGGGGTTGCAGTCGATCAGCACCATTGCCTGCCAGGAGGAAAGAGCTCTTTCCTGCTTCCCAGCTGAAGTGCCCACCTCCACTGCCAGGGCCAGTGGGCTGAGTGCACAGGGAGGAGAATCTGAGTTATGCCCCTGTAGCTGCCATAGGTGGGGCCGCCCTCTGGCTGGCCTGGCACAATGGCAGGGGATGCAAGTTTGTGAACTGGTGCCTGCCCAGAGGAATGAGCAGCAGGCTGCATATCGCAGTGGGGTCCTCAGTGCTGTGTTGCCAGCCAGGGGAATGGAGCACATGAACCTCCTGAAAGTTCCCAACCTACTGGGCTGAGTGTGCTGGAATTACTTTGTTTCCTGTCCTTTCTCATAAGCAGCAAGCTCTGTATAATCCTTGCCTCTTTAGCAGCCCTCTTGCTTTTAAGAAGTCTTTCATAGTGCCCACCTTTCTTTTATCCCAAAGCAGCTGGTTGTGGGTTCCTGTTCTCCAAGTATTCTGCCTGTCTTTGCTTTCCAACACCTCTAGTCCCCAGGAGTCATGTAATATGGGTTTGCACTCCCGGAGCTGATCTCCAGAGGTGGACACTTTGAGGTCCTGGGCTTCCGCTCCTTCCCCATTCTGTTTCTCTTCCTCCCGCTGGTGAGCTGGTGTGAGGGGAGGGCCTGGGTCCTCACAGATTATGGCTTTGATATTTTAGCCTTTTCCATGAAGTCTTCTCTTTTCCCCAGATGTAAGCCATCTGTTGCAGTCTTCTTTCTGATCACTCTTTCAGGATTAGTTGTATTTGCTGTATTTTCATGTTATATGTGGTTTCAGGAGGTGGTTTCTGCTCACTTGTAATGCTACCATCTTTTTCCACTATCCTGGTATATACTTTTTATTAAGTTATAATCTTCATATGATTATTGGTACATAATCAATGTACTGGTACAATGCTTCTCAAAACTGTGTGTGCTCAGGAACTGTTTTACTGTTTTTTTATTATTGAAAAGTAGATATTCAAGTCAAACATTCTGATCTCTAGGAAAAATTTTACTATATGTACATAAGTGCATTTTTATTGGAAGACAGTTCATAGTTTTTATCAAATTCTCAAAAATGCCTGAGAACTAGGAAAGGCTACTAACCACTGCATTACAAATTACTACCATCTCTGTGACCCCAGTATCTGACACATAATTCATTCATCCTCTGACAAATAGTTATTGAATGTCTACTATAAGTCAGGCTCTGGTGATAAAGCAAAAGACAAAGTAACTGTTTGTACCATAGAAGAGGCAAATAAGGAAACAAGTAAATGAACAGACAGAGAATAAAAACAGGACAATATGATAAAGTGACTGGGTGGCTACTTTATACTGGCTAGTCAAAGAAGGCCTCTCTGAGGAAGCAATAAGCTGAGATCTAAATTCCAAGACACAAAGATGGTAGAGGGGAAGGGAGAACTCCACTGTTCAAGGGAGAAGAAATGACTGGAACAAATTTGGCCTGCTCTATGAACAGGCAGAAAGTCAGCTGTCTGAACAAGCTCAGCCTTGTCTGAAAGAAAAATAATTTGAAAATAAACAATAATTTCCCCAAATAAAGTGCAAACTCAGAAAGTAAAGCAAGATTGAATGAGTACATTTTCAAAATCAATGTCTAATGATCTCAGCATAAGCCAAGGGATACAGCTCAGTAAAGGGAAAAAAATATTGTCACAAACATCATGACATTTCTAAATAATGATGATTAGGTTTTGAATTTTTGTATAAACCAGAACTGCCCCCAAAAATCTGGAAACCCTACACAAACTCTATTTTAAAATGCAAAAATCTGGTCAAGAACACAACTCACTTACCAAGGTGGCATAAAATTACTAAGCATAACCTAACTCAGGGAATTGCTAGGTTGGCAACACTTTGAGCCACAAATATTAACTCTAATCATTAAAACAAAGCTTTCCCTAAAGTTCAGCAAGTCATGTGGACTATTATGGCCCTGAGATATGAAAGCCAGCAGGTGTTGAGTTGAAGGTCCAGCCCTACCATTTATAGGAACCTCTGAGCAAGGTTTCCTGCCTTCAACATTGAGGTATGAATCAAGCAGTGATAAGTCAGTAAAAGAGCTCATGCTAGGCAATATAGTAATAAGAATGTATTACAGGAAAGTAGTTGCAAAAGTGTTGGGAGAATTGAAAGGCCAAACAGATGAGAGTGGAGTGGAGGAACACAGATATTAAAAGTAGGAAGCCTATACTATACCTCTGGATAGAGGGCAGAGGCAGGAGAAGGTGATATACTGGGAGCCAGAGCAATCCAACAAAGTTGGGATCAGAAGGAAGGGGCTTTCTGGCAAAACTATGAGGGAAATGTGACCACTGATAAAGATGGTGCACAAAACAGAAAGGAGGACAAACAGCCAGGCTTCTCTTTTCTTCCTGTCCCTCAGTATCCTGCTAGAACCTCCTATTAACTAAACCTAGCCAGAATCCAGATGAGATAGGAAACTAGCAGTGCAATTTTCAAGGTGTTGTCCCTCTGCAATACAGAGAAAAATGGGGAAAGGATGAGGAGTGGAACCAACTGCAAACGTGACCGGTATAACACATTCCCTTTTGAAGGCAAGTCTATTTGAAAGCTGTGTGACAACTCACAATTTGTATGGATTTTTCAATACTGGAGTATACTATCAAAGTATGACTATCTTATGGAAAGTTAAGAATAAAAACAGTCAACATTCTAGTTTAGCTAATAAATATAACTTTTAAAACGTTATTTGCAAATGGGAAGCAGTGAAAATGGAAAATTAAAAGCAAGTTCTATTTGAAAATGTATCATTTGGTTACCACTTGAAAAAGTGTTTATGTCTTAGATTTTAAACTAATATATACATATATCGTAATCATTCAAGTAGTACCTTAAGTCTTTATAGGAAAAAGGAGGGCTGTAAATGAACTTAATCAATCATATTTAAGAGATGTGTCCCCTTTCTTGCAGTTATTTTGCTACCAGAATATATGGTGTTTTGTGTGTGCTGGAAGTCCTCATTCTAAGCAGTGTTTCAGATTATTTGAAAAGCACATTTGAAGAGGTGTGCAAAAAGGAGTTTATTAAATATGGCTCATACTTCTTCAACTGTTCTTTCCAAGGCCTGTAGATTCAGGAATGTTACTATAGAAAATGTCATTATTCTTAAAGTAAAGTTATTTGGGAATGAAATATGTTATTTCTTCTTCAAAGAGCAAGTAGAGAAAAGAGAAAAGAGAAAAATACACAAGAAGATATATAACCATGTGTATGTAGATATAATTCAGTAAAGAGGTCAATTATTTATCTACAGTTTCACAGCTACAATATTTCTTCAATATAATATCTAGACATGGAAAACACTACTTTATATTTCAGAACCATGTTCTTTTATCCAAAATGTGCTAGTATTTTCTATAAAATACATAATGGCTCTTTAAAATAGCATGTTCTGTCATGATGTGATAGAATTCATAAGAAGGACATTTGTATCAGACCCTATGTTAAAGACACTGCCAAATAAAAGCATCAGTAACTTACCCTGAGGACAATAGGGAGCCATGAAAGATTTTAATCAATAAAGTAATATGATCAGATGATTTACATTTTAGCTTTGGTGACATTGTGAAGAATGGACCAGTGATAGTTGGGGCTAAATCTGAAATTCCATTTGAAAAGCTTCTTTACAAGGCCAGCAAACCCACAGAGGACCTAGTCTAAAACAGAAGTTGTTAGGCTGAAAAGGTTGCAAGATTTTGTCATCATTCATTTAATAACAAGCAGAGGGAAATCAAAGTGCATTGCCTAAGAATTTCTCTTACTATCATCCTATGGGGAAAAATCCAGCAGGGACAAGGGCTAAACCCATTGATCAGGGCCAAAACATTGGATTAGCAAAATACAGAGTTTCAATACACATAATTCAGGAGGTTCCCCAGGACAGAGATGTGATACAGGGTGGAGTTGTGGAGACAGAAGGCCAACCAGGGGGTCCAGGATGTAGACACATGGATGATGTCTTTATATTTGCTCACAGTGGGGAAAGGTAAAGCACACTTACTTCTTTGAGAATGGAGATAGGGTACATATATTATAAATGAATTTTGAGGTAGAGAAAAAGAATTCACTTAATTAAAAAGTTTTAGTAAGCACTTACTCTCAGGCATACTCTCCATTTCTGAGAATTACTTGCTGTTTGCCATTCCCTGAGAGCACCATCTCTCTAGCAATGTCTTTCTGCATGGCATCACAAGAACTAGATAGTCTCTCCAACATGCTATAATTTATCCGGATAATTCTTACTAAACCTTTAACATTTAGCCCATAGCAGCCTCCTCTAATCATTGACTGCCAACTTTCTCCCTACAGCACCTTGCTAAAAAGACATGCTTTTCTGTGCTTTCTTACTATCCTATATTTACCTCTGTTAGAGCTAGAGATACTGTACATTGTGGTTGGCTGCACACAGGTGCCAGGGCAAGCCTGTTGTCCCAGCATGCCTTCCAGATTAGCATTTGTTCTGGGTAAAAATGTTTGCCTTACATGATAAATTTTGTGGGCAATTTAATCTCAGCCTTTTGTCAGTCTATCCAATGAAACTCCTTTAAGCCAGGAACTGTATGTTATATTCTTCCCACAGGTTAAAACATACCTGCTACTTAGTAGATTTATAGAAAAGAAAAATGCAAGACTCCACCACATCCCCTACAACAACCCAAATCAAATCTCCACCACAGTTAAAATTAGATACAAGCTTAAAAGTCTGAAAACTCTTCCTCCTTAAACAAGATACAAGGATCTTACCTAACTTCTATTAGAATAGAAAGGGGAAATTCTACAAATAGAAAATTCACAATTTATTGTTTCTTAGAGATGCTGAAAATGTAGGCTTCATATACTACAAGGTTTTTATTTAATTGTTAAGTATTTGGAAATGTCTTTCAACATAATTTTTTGCAAGTGAACTTTTCTTTAAAAGTTAATGGTCATAAGCTCTTAGCTTGGAGTAATTAAGAACCACTGTAATCTATTTTCTGATACAATAAATTAATTCTGTAATTTATGGAATTGAGTATCATATTTTTACTTCAAGTTACAACAATCTTATTTTTCTTGGAAGTTATAAAAACCTAAATGCAAATTTTTTTAATTATGGAACTATTGCTAAGTGCCTGACAGTGATATAAGTGCTTTTATATGAATTATGACCCCACATACTACAGTGGTTACAAACGCAGATTCTGAAGCTAGACTCACTGAGTGAGAATCAGAGCTCCACAACCTACCAACAATGTGAGTCTGGTAAAATTATCCAACTCGAGGATGGGAAAAAAAGATGGTGGGGTAGGAAGGCAAGGCAGAAACCTCACACACACACACCAAGGAAGCCACTACAGCAATAAAACTAACCAAGAAAATGACCTGAAAACTAGAACAACCATCTACACCTGGTGAAGAAGAGAAGATCACACATAGAAGGGTAAAGTTAAAGAGTCACAATCAATCAGGACAAAAGCCCTTCCCCCATCCCAGCCCATAAGCAGGAGGGAGAGGAATGGAGCTTGGAGGGGAAAAGGGCTCAGGAACTCTGTATACCTGGGGATGTGCTCACAGAACACAAGCCCATGTTGCACTGGGCTTTGGTGATTAATGGGGTTGGACACCAGGAAGAGCTAGAACACTCTGGAAAGCTGAGACTCCTGCTACTTGTAAAAGACGGGCATGCTCCATCAGTCCCACTGAGACCCAACACTGATGCAGCAGTTTGAAAGACTTGCCAGCAGCAGGAGGGGTTCCAGAGGGGCAAGTGTTAGAAGGAGCTCTCTCCACAGGAGAAAGTGTAGGTGGATAATGCTTCCACAGTCCTCTCTCAGCCCAGTGGGGAGAAGGAGACATTGCTTCTTGACGGAAAGAAGGAGAATTTCTCAGCTTTCTTGGCCCTCTCTTAGACCAACTGGGAAGATGCTAATAGAAGCCAACTCTGAGCACTCCTTCATCATGGCTAGCAGGCCACACCTGTGCCACACTACTCTGTGCAAATGCTCCATCCAGACAGCCAAGCAGCACTGCTATCACTGCAGGGCAGGCAGAGGGCAGCCCCACCCACAACAATCCCAGCACAAGGACCAGAAACACAACTCACAAAGGCCTCTGCTGACAAAGATCAGCCACAGCTGGCAGACAGGCAGAAAGGTGGCCCCAGAGCCCACCAACAGCAACCAGGGCTCCACTAAAAAGGAGAACCAAGCACTGGAGAGTAAAGTCTTGCACTTCTGGGCACCACAAGATGCCTTCTTCATAAAGTCATTACTCCCTAGACCAGGAGGTATAGTGGACCTATCTAATACAAAGGAAGGAACACAGAAACCCTGATAAAGTGAGGAGGAAGAGGAACATGTCACAAACAAAAGTACTGGATAAGACATCAGAAAGAGGCTGAATGGAATGGAGGTCACCAATCTTCTTGATAGAGATTTCAAAGCAACAGTCATAAATATGCTCAACAATCTATGAAAAGTATTGAAGATCTCAGGGAGGACTTCAACAAAGAGAAAGAAGAGCTGAAAAAAGGCCAATCAGAGCTGCAGAATATAGTAAATGAAATGAAAAATACAATGGAGGAAATGAATAATAGATTTCTCAAGTAGAGAAGACAATCAATGAGATGGAAATTAGATAACAAGAAAACAATGAAGCTAAGGGACACAAAGAAAAAAGAAGTTCCAGAAACAAGAGGATGCTAAGAGAGCTGTGTGACAACTCCAAACAAAACAATATTTTTATAACAAGGGTACCAGAAAGAGAAGAGAAAGACAGAGGAGTAGAAAGTCTATTTGAAGAAATAATTGCTGAAAACATCCACAATCTGGGGATGGAAATAGACACCCAGGTCTTGAAAGTGCAGGGAACCCTAACAAAAGGAACTCCAGGAGGACACCACCAATTAAAAATAATTAAAATGACAGAGATTAAGGATAAAGAGTGGGTACTGAAAGCAGAGAAAGGCAAAAAATTTACTTATGAGGGTAACCCCATCAGGCTATCAGCAGACTTCTCAGCAGAAACTTCACAGTCCAGAGGTAGTGGCATGAAGTACTTAATGTATTGAAACAAAACAATCTTCACTAAAAATTCTCCACCCAGCAAGGTAGTCATTCAAAATTTAAGGACAGTTTAAAAATTTCCCAGATAAATGAAAACTGAAGGAATTCACCACCACTAAACTGACATTACAGGATATGTTAAATGGACTTCTGTAGATGGAAATGTTTTTAAGACTAAATATTTTTCACCAGTGAAAATAAACCCACAGTAAAGAACAATTGCTTACCAAGAAAATATGAAGTTAAAACAAAACAATATTGGTAGAACCAACTATATACAAAATCTGTTGAAGAATACACAAGAAATGCAGATTATGACATGTGGGATGAAGACAGGAAGAAAGAGAAACTTCGAAACAACCAGAAAACAATGAAATGCAATAAGTACATATGTATCAATAACAACCTTCAGTGTAAATGGAAAGAACGCATCAATCAAAAGTCAGAGGGTGGCAGAATGGATAAAGAAACAAGACCCATTCATATGCTGCCTACAAGAGACTCATTCATTTCAGGCCTAAACACATACAGAGACTGAAAGTGAAGGAAATGGAAAATATTTCATGTAAATAATAGGGAGAAAAAAGCAAGGGTAGCAGTACTTATATCAGACAAAATATATTTCAAAGAAAGAATATTAACAAGAGACAAAGGACATTATATAACGATAAAGGAGTGCAACAAGAGGATGTAACAGTTATAAATATCTATGCAGCCGATATGGGAGAACCTGTAAAACAAATACTAACAGAAATAAAGGGAGAGAAAGACTGCAATTTGATCATATCAGGGAACTTTAACACCCCACTTACATCAATAGATATATCAACGAGACAGAAAATAAATAAGTAAACAATGGCACAGAAAAACACATTTGATGAGATGGACTTAACATATCTATAGAACATTCTACCCAAAATCATCAGGATACACATTTTTCTCAAGTGCACATGGAAGGTTCTCCAGAGTAGCTCACATACTAGGCTACAAAAAGAGCCTCAATAAATTTCAATAGGTTGAAATTGCATCAATCAACTTCTCAAAACACAATGGTATGAAACTAGAAATAAATTATACAAAGAAAACAAAAAAAACCCACAAACACATGGAGGCTAAACAACATGCTTCTAAATACTCAGTGGATAAATGAACAAATCAAAATAGATATCAACCAATACATGGAGACAAATGAGAAGGAAAATACAACAATTTAAAATCTATGGCATGCAAAAGCAGTTCTAAGAGGGAGGTACACAGCAATACAGGCTTACCTCAAGAGAAAAGAGCAATCACAAGTAAACAGTCTAAACTCAAAACTAAAGAAACTAGAAAAGGAAGAAAAAATGAAACACAAAAGAGAAGAGAGATATAATAAAGATCAGAGGAGAAATAAATAAAATAGAGAAGAATAAAAAAGAATAAACAATCAATGAAAGCAAGAACTGGTTATCTGAGAAGATAAATAAAACAGATAAATTCCTAGCAAGACTTATCAAGAAAAAATAAAGGGCACAAATAAACTCAGAAACAAAAAAGCAGTAACTGACACCACAGAAATACAAAGAATTATTAGAGAATTCTATGAAAAATTATATGCCCATAAATTGGACAACATAGAAGAAATACACAATTCCTAGAAAAGTATAACCTTCCAAGACTGACCCAGGAAGAAACAAAAAGTCTGCACAAATTACCAGTAATGAAATCGAATTGATAATCTACAAACCACCAACTAATAAAATTCTATCACCAGATGGCTTCACAGCTGAATTCTACCAAACATTTAAAGAAGAGCTAGTACCCATCTGTGGAGAAAATGGAAAATTCTGACCAGGATTCCTGCCTATTAAGATAGCACCCACTGTATATTTATAAGAGCCTTTTTGCGTATCTATGGGATATTTACTGGGGACAGAGTGGCTGATCAGTCACAGGAGTATTGACCCAAGAAAGGGTGGAAACACCCATTCTCTCCTCTCCTCAGTTCCTCATATGGAACTGGTGAGGTGTCCATGAGTCATCAGAGACCCGCTCACAGAGTCCCTCCTGATTCTATGGTCAGGGAAGTGGAGAGCCAGGAGAATGTGGAGAGAGTGGTGCCAGTGAGAGAGCAGAGAGCTTGGAGAGTGGAGAAGGGAGGTCTGGAGGGAGAACGAGGAGAGAATGGGTGGTTGGTGCGGGGAAGCAGAGGAGCCCCAGTGCCAGGGAAGGATTAAGCCCATGCTGGGGAAGAGAAGGGAGCAGCACTGGACCCAGCTACTTGTACTTAGCCAGGTGCCTGCCATACAAATAAACACGGTATGAACCCCTTTCAAATCCTCCAACTTCATGCCCTTACCTTATTCAGAATCATCAAATTCATAAGGAACATTCCCCAGGCAGGGAATCCCCTACTACTGGAGAAACACCATCCTTCTTAAAGTATTCCAAAAAGTAGAAGAGGAGCGAGTACTCCCAAACTCATTCTATGAGGCCAACATCACCTAATACCAATACCAGACAAAGACACTACAAAAAAAGGAAATTTTAGATGACTATTCTTGATGAACATAGATGCAAAAATACTTAACAAAATATTAGCAAACTGAATTCAAAAATATATCAAAAGGATTATCCATTGTGACCAAGTAGGATTTATTCCAGGGATGCAAGGATGGTACAATATTTATGAATCAATCAATGTGATACACTACATTAACAAAAGGAAAGCTAGAAACCATATGATCATCTCAATAGATGCTGAAAAGGTATGTGACAAAATTCAACATTGACTCCTGAAAAATACTCAATAAAATGGGAATAGAGGGTATGTACTTCAACATAATAAATGCCATATACAACAAACCCACAGTTAACATCACACTCAGTGGTCAAAAGCTGAAAGCTTTTCCTCTATGATCAGGAACAAGTCAGGATGTCTACTCTCACCACTTTTATTAACATAGTACTGTAAGTTCTAGCAACAACAATTAGAAAAGATAAGAGATAAAAAGCATCCAAGCTGGTGAGGAAGAATTAAAACTGTAACTATTTGCAGAAGACATAATACTACATATAGAAAACACTAAAGATTACACCAAAAAAACTATTAGAACTAATAACTGGATTCAGCAAAGTTGAAAGATAAAAAATCAATACAGAGTAATTTGTTGCATTCCAATATACTAACAATGATATAGCAGAAAGAGAAATCAGGAACACAATTCCATTTATAATTGCATCATAAAAAATAAAACACCTAAGAATAAACATAATTGAGGAGGTGAAAGACCTGTACTCTGAAAGCTATAAGACACTCATGAGAAAATTATGGAATACACAAATAGAAATCTATCCCATGCAAATGGATGGGGAGAATATTGTCAAAATGGGCATCCTGCCCAAGACAATTTACACATTCAATGCAATCCCTATCAAAATACCAACAACATTCTTCTACGAACTAGAACAAGTAGCTCTAAAGTTCATAGAGAAGCAAAAGAGACCCCAAATATCCAAAGCAATCCTGAGAAAGAGCAAAGTAGGGATTAAGGCCCCTGACTTCAAGCTCAACTACAAATCTACAGTAATCAAAACAGTATGGCACAAACCAAAGGGAAAGGGACTGGGGAGATGGGTGGGAAGGGAGGGATAAGAGGGTAAAAGGGGCATTACGATTGGTAGACATAGGGTGGGGGGGCACGGGGGGGACTGTACAGCTCAGAGAAGACAAGTAGTGATTCTCATCTCACTACGCTGATGGACAGTGACTGTAATAGGGTTGGTGGGGGGGACCTGATGAAGGGGGTAGTTTAATCATCACAATATTGCTCATGTAATTGTAGGTTAATGATACTAAAATAAAATAAATTGCAAAAGCAAAAAAAAATAAAATAATAAAATAAATAAATAAATAAATGGCACAAGGACAACAAATATATCAATGGAACAGAATAGAGAGCCCAGACATAAACCCACACATGTATAGTCAATTAATATATGATAAAGGAGACATGAATATTCAATGGGGAAAAGACAGTCTCTTCAATAACTGGTGTTGGTAAAATTGGAGAGCTACATGGAAGAGAATGAAACTGGGTTACTCTCTAACTCCATACACAAAAATAAACTTGAAATGGATTAAAAGCCTAAATGTAAGACATGAAACCATAAAACTCAAAGAAGAAAACATAGGCAAAAATGTCTTGAACATAAGCATGAGCAAATTTTTTCTGAACACATGTCCTCAGGCAAGGGAAACAAAATAAAAAATGAACAAGTGAGACATCAAACTAAAAATCTTGTGTACAGCAAAGGATACCATCAATAGAACACTAAAGCAACCTCCAGTATAGAAGAATATATTCATAAATAATTTATTCAATAGCTGGGGTTAACATCCAAAATATATAAAGAACTCATATGACTCAACATCAAAAGAACAAATAGCCTTATTAAAGAATGGGTGTAGGACCTGAACAGACATTTTTCCAAAGAAGAAATACAGATGGCCAACAGGCACATGAAAAGATGCTCGACGTTGTTAATCATCAGGGAAATGCAAATCAAAACCACGATGAGATATCACTTCACACCAGTTAGGATGGCTACTATCCAAAAGAGAAGAAATAGCAAGTGTTGGAAAGGATATGTAGAAAAGGAAACCCTCCTACACTGTTGGTTGGAATGTAAAATGGTGTAGTCTCTATGGAAAGCAGTATGAATGATCCTCAAAAAACTAAAAATAGAAATACCACAAGACTCAGTGATTCTACTTTTAGGAATTTACCTGAAGAAAACAAAATCCCTGATTTGAAAAGATATATGCACCCTTATGCTTATTGCAGCATTATTTACAATAGCCAAGATATGGAAGCAACCTAAGTGTCCATCAATAAATGAATGGATAAAGAATATGTGGTACATATACACAATGGAATATTGGAATGTTATTCAGCCATAAAAAATAAAGAAATCTTGCCATTTGTGACAACATGGATGGACCTAGAGGGTATTATGTTAAGTGAAGTAAGCCAGGTAGAGAAAGACAAATAACATATTATTTCACTTATATGTAGAATCTAAAAACAAAACAAAGCAAAATGAACAAAATAGCAGTAGACTCACAGATACTGAGAAGGGACTGGTGCTTACCATGGGAGAAGGGTTGAGGTAGATGGGTGGGGTGAGGGGTATAAAGAGCCACAAAAATTATCAATCATAATATAAGTTGGTCGTGGAGATGATAGTGCAGCATGGAGAATATAGCCAGCGACTCTGTTACATCTACCTATGTTGACAGATAGTAACTGCACTAGTTGGTGTGAGGATTTAATAATATGGCTAACTGTTGAGCCATATGATATACATAAAACCAATATAAGATTGCATATCAACTATACTTCAATAAAACAATTATCCAGCCTCTTTCTGTTTCCTCTTCTGTTAAATGAAAATAACAATAGAATCTACCTTATAAGACTGATATGAGAATTAAATGAATCACTATATCAAACACTTAGAACTGTGCATGACACACAGTAAATTCTGTTCATGTTTAATATTATTGCTATTTTAATCATACCCAACTGGGGTTCAAATACCCAGTCTGATACATGATTGATTAACTATAGCCATGGACAAATTACTTAACCTCTTGAGCACTCTACTTTATCTTCATTTAAGACAGAATAATAATACCTACCTCATAAGATGTGAGGATTCAATGAGAAAAAATAAATGAACGTATGTCTGACCTTTGTCAAATGACTGTGATTATTAACTATTCGACATTAATCCACACACCCAGATTCAAATCCTGGCCCTACCTATTAGAAGTTGTGTAACCTTGATAATACTTAACATCTGAGCTTCATTTTCTTCATCTGTGAAGCATTAGTAAAATTTACATTGCAGAATTATTATGATAATTGTATTTGTTTGATATATATTTACTGAGCACCTATTATGTACCAGGCTCTGGACTAAGCACTGGATACATGGTAGTAAACAACAGCTCCTACAGAACGTACAAACTTCAAACATTTAAACAAGTATTTCTAGTAGTGTGAAAAGTATACAGACTGCTATGAATCTGTATGGATGAGACCCTAACATAGTCTAGGGAGTCCTGAAAAGGAAAGTCTTATAGCTGACATATGTAACGTTCCTTGCTCAAAGGCTGGAATAGTTTAAGCATTTTAAAAATGGTAATTATAATTACTAATTTTTTAAACCTTCGAAGTATTCTCCCCATTTTTAGATGGATAGAATTAGATTCAAAGGCTTAAAGTAATTCCCAAGATCTGATCAGGCTAGGATCCAAAGCCAGGTCATCTAACTCTACACAGTGCTCTTCCCACAACTACAGAATTAACTCTTGAAGCCAAAGGACAATACTGTTAACTAAAATACTCCAAATATTCTTCTAATTTTGGCTTATTTTATGAACACCCAAAACAATCTTACAACACCACATTTTCCACTCTTAAAGAACCAGGATAAGAATGATCAAGAATACAATAAAACCAACAAAGCATGAATGATCCAGAGAATATATCACTCTGTCTTGCACTTCAGTTCCTATAAACCGTTTGTAGTATAGTTACTGGTTTGTACATTTGTTCCACCGGCTATAGAATGAGAGTTACCCATTCCTGTATCTTACATAATAACTAATACTTTGTGGACAGTTGTCATACACTAAATATTGTTGTTTCACATGTATAATCTCATTTAATCTTTCCTACAATCCCAAGAGATAGGCACTGATATCATTCCAATCTTATAGATGTGTAAACCAAGTGCAGAAACATTAAACAAACTGTACAATGTCAAACAACTAGAAAATGGAGCTAGGATCTCATCACAGGACAATTTACTCCTAAGCATGTGAAATTAACCACTCTACACCTCCAACTAAGGGTGTTCAATAATTAGTGATTAATTAATAAAATTGGCAGAGTAAGAAGCAGCACTATATACTCCAATTTCCCATAAGGATATTAAAATCATCAAAATATGTTTATTGACTAACAAGATATATGACATAGTAAAATTGATGTCCTTGATGATGGCCCTACTTCAAAGGTTTATGTGCCATTAAATTTTTTCCTTAGCCCCCATATATAGAGTCCTAACTTCTTTTTTTTATTTTATTTTACTTTGGTATCATTAATCTACAATTACATGTGCAATATTATAATGATTAAACTACCCCCTTCATCAGGTCCCCCCCACCAACCCCATTACAGTCACTGTCCATCAGCATAGTGAGATGCTATAGAATCACTACTTGTCTTCTCTGAGTTGTATAGCCCTCCCCATGCTCCCCCAACATTATGTCTGATAATCATAATGCCCCTTTTACCCTCTTATCCCTCCCTTCCCACCCATCCTTCCCAGTCCCTTTCCCTTTGGTATCTATTAGTCCGTTCTTCGGTTCTGTGAGTCTGCTGCTGTTTTGTTCCTTCAGTTTTTTTTTTCTTTCTTCTTATACTCCACATATGAGTGAAATCATCTGATACTTCTCTTTCTCGGCTTGGCTTATTTCACTGAGCATAATACCCTCTAGCTCCACCCATGTTGTTGCAAATGGTAGGATTTGTTTTCTTCTTATGACTGAATAATATTCCATTGTGTATATGTACCACATCTTCTTTATCCATTCATCTACTGGACACTTAGGTTGCTTCCATTTCTTGGCTATTGTAAATAGTGCAGCGATAAACATAGGGGTGCATATGTCTTTTTCAAACTGGGCTGCTGCATTCTTAGGGTAAATTCCTAGGAGTGGAATTCCTGGGTCAAACGGTATTTCTATTTTGAGTTTTTTGAGGAACCTCCATACTGCTTTCCACAATGTTTGAACTAATTTGCATTCCCACCAGCAGTGTAGGAGGGTTCCCTTTTCTCCACATCCTCACCAACATTTGTTGTTGTTTGTGTTTTGGATGTTGGCCATCCTTACTGGTGTGAGGTGATATCTCATTGTGGTTTTAATCTGCATTTCTCTGATGATTAGCAATGTGGAGCATCTTTTCATGTGCCTGTTGGCCATCTGAATTTCTTCTTTAGAGAAGTGTCTATTCATGTCCTGTGCCCATTTCTTAATTGGATTATTTGCTTTTTGTTTGTTAAGGTGCATGAGTTCTTTATATATTTTGGATGTCAACCCCTTATCAGATACGTCATTTATGAATATATTCTCCCATACTGTACGGTATCTTTTTGTTCTACTGATGGTGTCCTTGGCTGTACAGAAGCTTTTAACCTTGCTATAGTCCCACTTGTTCATTTTTGCTTTTGTTTCCCTTGCTCGGGGAGTTTTGTTCATGAAGAAGTCGCTCATGTTTATGTCCAAGAGATTTTTGCCTAAGTTTTTTTCTAAGAGTTTTATGGTTTCATGACTTACATTCAGATGGTGATCCACCTTGAGTTTACCTTTGTGTATGGGGCTAGACAGTAGTGCAGTTTCATTCTCTTACATGTAGCTGTCCAGTTTTTCCAACACCAGCTGCTGAAGAGGCTGTCATCTCCACACTGAATATCCAAGGCTCCTTTATCAAATATTAATTGACTGTATATGTTTGGGTTAATGATTGGATTTTCTATTCTGTTCCACTGGTCTGTGGGTCTGTTTTTGTACCAGTACCAAATTGTCTGGATTACTGAGGCTTTGTAGTAGAGCTTGAATTCAGGGAGCATAATTCCCCCTGTTTGATTCCTCCTTCTCAGGATTGCTTTGGGTATTCAGGGTCTTTTCTGGTTCCATATGAATTTTAGAATTATTTGTTCCAGTTCATTGAAGAAAGCTGTTGGTAGTTTGATAGGGATTTCATTGAATCTGTAGATTGCTTTAGGTAGTATTGCCATTTTGACAATATTTATTCTTCCTAGCCAAGAGCATGGGATGCATTTCCATTTCCTAGTGTCCTCTTTAATTTCTCCTAGGAGTGTCTTGTAGTTTTCAGAGTACAGGTCTTTCACTTCCTTCATTAGGTTTATTCCTAGGTATTTTATTCTTTTTGATGCAATTGTGAATGGAATTGTTTTTTGATTTCTCTTTCTGTTAGTTCATCGTTAGTGTATAGGAGAGAAAAAGATTTCTGTGTGTTAATTTTGTATCCTGCAACTTTGCTGAATTCAGATATTAGTTCTAGTAGTTTTGGAGTGGAGTCTTTAGGGTTTTTTATGTACAATATCATGTTATCTGCAAATAGCGACAATTTGACTTCTTCTTTACCAATCTGGATGCCTTGTATGCCTTTGTTTTGTCTGATTGCCGTGGCTAGGACCTCCAGTACTATGTTGAATAACAGTGAAGAGAGTGGGAATCCCTGTCTTGTTCCCGTTCTTAGATGAAAAGCTTTCAGCGTCTCGCTGTTAAGTATGATGTTAGCTGTGGGTTTGTCATATATAGCCTTTATGATGTTGAGGTACTTGCCATCTATACCCATTTTGTTGAGAGTTTTAATCATGAATGGATGCTGAATTTTGTCAAATGCTTTTTCAGCATCTATGGAGATGATCATGTGGTTTTTGTTCTTCTTTTTGTTGATGTGGTGGATGATGTTGATGGATTTTCGAATGTTGTACCATCCTTGCATCCCTGGGATGAATCCTACTTGATCATGGTATATGATCCTCTTGATGTATTTTTGAATTCAGTTTGCTAATGTTTTGTTGAGTATTTTTGCATCTACGTTCATCAGGGATATTGGTATGTAATTTTCTTTTTTGGTGAGGTCTTTGCCCGGTTTTGGTATTAGAGTGATGCTGGCTTCATAGAATGAGTTTGGAAGTATTCCCTCCTCTTCTATTTTTTGGAAAACTTTAAGGAGAATGGGTGTTATTTCTTCTCTATACGTCTGGTAGAATTCAGAGGTGAATCCATCAAGTCCGGGGGTTTTCTTCTTGGGTAGTTTTTGATTACCGATACAATTTCATTGCTGGTGATTGGTGCGTTTAGTTTTTCTGTTTCTTGCTTGGTCAGTCTTGGAAGGTTGTATTTTTCTAAGAAGTCCATTTCTTCTGTTTTCCAGCTTGTTAGCATATAGATGCTCATAATATACTCTTATACTTCTTTGTATTTCTGTGGGGTCCGTTGTTATTTTTCCTTTCTCATTTGTGATTCTGTTTATGTGTGTAGATTCACTTTTTCTCTTAATGAGTCTGGCTAGGGTTTTATCTATTTTGTTTATTTTTCAAAGAACCAGCTCTTGGTTTCATTGATTTTTTTCTATTCTTTTATTCTTCTCAATTTTATTTCTTCTCTGATCTTTATTATGTCCCTCCTTCTGGTGACTTAGGTACTCATTTGTTCTTCTTTTTCCAATTTCAGTAATTGTGTCTTAAGACTGTTCATTTGGGAATGTTCTTCCTTCTTTAAATAGGCCTGGATTGCAATATACTTTCCTCTTAGAACTGCCTTTGCTGCGTCCCACAGAACTTGTGGCTTTGTGTTGTTGTTGTCATTAGTCTCCATGTATTCTTTGATTTCTGTTTTGATTTGGTCATTAAACCATTGATTAATTAGGAGAATGTTGTTAAGTCTCCATGTGTTTGTGAGCCTTTTTGATTTCTTTCTAAAATTTATTTCTAGTTTTATACCTTTGTGATCTGAGAAGTTGGTTGGTAGGATTTCAATATTTTTTTATTTACTGGTGTTCTTTTTGTGGCCTTGTATGTGGTCTATTCTGGAAAATGTTCCATGTGCACTTGAGAAGAATGTGTATCCTGCTGCTTTTGGGTGCAGAGTTCTGTAGATAACTGTTAGGTCCATCTGTTCTAGTGTGTTGTTCAGTGCCTCTGTGTCTTTACTTATTCTCTGTCTGGTTGATCTGTCCTTTGGAGTGAGTGGTGTGCTAATGTCTCCTAAAATGAATGCATTGCTATCTATTTCCTCCTTCAATTCTGTTAGTATTTGTTTCACATATGCGGGCGCTCCTGTGTTGGGTGCATATATATTTGTAATGGTTATATCCTCTTGTTGGATTGACCCCTTTATCATTATGTAATGTCCTTCTTTATCTCTTGCTACTTTCTACGTTTTGAAGTTTATTTTGTCTGATACAAGTGCTGCAACGCCTGCTTTTTTCTCTTTGTTGTTTGCATGAAATATCTTTTTCCATCCCTTCACTTTTAGTCTGTGTATATATTTGGAGCTCTACCTTCTTAACTCACCTTGATTACTAAGCTTCAAAGACAAGATCTTGTCTTCACGTAGATGGTCTCTTCTTCCTTAGCAAGACTGTATTATTCCCCCTGATTTAATAACTAGGGGAAGTAGGGACCTCTTTGTGAATGGTATATTGTCCTTGCTAATCGAATGGAGATCCCTTTGAAGACTATATAAAAAAATCATTTAAAGAGAAATTTTCAAAAGGTGATGCTTATTTTTCTTAAGATCTTCTTCAGTTCCCCCAATTCGCCAAATACAGTGGTTTAAAAACACATTCACAAATTTTATGACATTTTCCCCATCTATCAGGAAGATCTTTATCTCCTCCCCCTGAGAATGGGTAGGTTTTGGTCATTATTCCAACCAATATAATGTAGTGAAAGAGATGCTATCTGACTCCCAAGGCTAGGTCATAAAAGCAATGAAGCTTCCATCTTACTTACTATGACAGTCACACTTGGATTGCTGAGCTTCCATGTAATAAATCCAACCATCCCAAGCCACCAGGCTGTGAGGAAATCCATGCCAGAGAAAGGCCACATTTAGGTGTTCTGGTTGACTAAGTCCCAGACAACAGCCAGGATTAATTGCCAGATGTGTGAGGGAATATGCCTCCAAATGATTTTAGTTTCAAGTTTTTGAGTCACTCCCAGCTGCGAAGTCTTCCCAGCAGAGGGTTCAGACATTGTGAAACAAAGACAAGCTGTATCTGCTGTGACATGACTGAATTCCTGATATAACAACTCCATAAGGATAAGAAAATCGTCATTTTATGACACTAAATTCTTGAGTAGTTTGTTATTCATCAATGTAACTAAAACACCTCTAGACCAGCATCTTGAGTCAAGACAAGGCATAGCACAAGCAAAGAAGTACAGTCCCAGCTACATGAGGAAATAGCTCAGAAAAGCTCCAAAATTAATAAAAAAAACTACAGGATCTAGCTAGTATATGCCATCAAGGGCAGGGTAAATGCATGGTAGTAGATCTTGAGAGTATTTCACTGGGGAAAAAATATAACACTAAAGAAGGGTTAGTCATATGCGGGCATATTTCCACGACTGAAGATTTAATGTCCTGGCAGACACCTAAAAGCATCCTATTTCTTTTCTGAGATGCTCCTTGGAAATCTAGACATAATAATGTATCACAGTAATAATGAGGGAGACATTTTGGCAACATATTGTTGGGGAAGGGTTTGAAGTCACAGAAAAATTAGCATACTAGAATGAAATCCTGTTATATCTATTCCACTAGAAAGCCAAATTGAATAACTAAATCTGCTGCTATCAAGTTTAGTTTAGAGAGGACAGCAAGCACTGAATTTCTCAATTATGCCAGTACCTACCCTACTAGCATACTTTATATTGCTTTAGCAAAGGGAGTATCCCATGGATCCCTCTGAGAACATAGCTAGATACTAGGTTCTCTAATCTCATATAATAAAATCCGTTATACCTGGAGTATGGATGCCAACCATCCTTGGTATTATTTGGCTTATAGCTGCATCTGTCAAAATCCTACTTCCATTTTCACTTGGTTTTCTTTCATCTGTGTGTATCTGCCACCCTAAATCTCACTTTCTGTCTATGGACACCAGTTATTGAAATAGGACCTACTGTAGTCTGGTATAACTCCATCTTAACATTATTGTATGCAAAGATCCTAGTCTCAAATAAGACCACACTCCTAAGTATTTGGGGTTAGGATTTCAATACATCTTTCTGGGAGACAAAGAGGGTAAAATTCAACACAAAACACATGATAAGATATATGTTTTTCATAAGTGGGATATGAATATTGAAAATATTCAGAGGACAGCTACATGATGAAGTTTTTTAGGTACCCAATGGGATATGCCAGGGTATTTTCTCTATGTAAAGGACAAGTTACTACTCTGTGCATCTCCTAGTGTTAAGAAAGAAGTACAGTTCAGGGATAGCTTAGAGATGCTGCAGGTTCAGTTGCAGACTACCACATAAAGATTATCACAAAAAAGGAACTCAAATGTATTTTTTGGTTTCCCAGTGCAGATAAAAGTTATGTTTATACTATACTGTAGTCTATTAAGTATGCAATAGCTTTATGTCTAAAAAATGCACATAACCTTAATTTAAAAATACTTTATTGCTGAAAAATGCTAACAATCATCTGAGCTTTCAGCGAGTCACAATCACTGACCACAAATCACTGTAACAAATATTATAATAATTTTAAAAGTTTGAAAGATTGTGATAATTACCAAAATGTGACTCAGAGACATAAAGTGAGCAAATCCTATTGGAAAAATGGTGCAAATGGACTTGCTGTATTGCAGGGTTACCACAAACCTTCAATTTATAAAAAATGCAACATCTGCAAAGCACAACAAAGTGCAATAAAATAAGGTATGTCTGTACTTGCTAAATCTGTTTTTGTGTACTATTCCACATTTGGTAATACTGTATTCATTGCATTTATCATTAGACTCAGAAGGCTAATTTTTAAGTGGGCAAAAAGAGGCTCAACAGGACTGACATTTGCATGAAAGCATAGTAGGAAACCTTGGATCTGCTTTCTCCCTACAAACATATCAATTTAGCAACAATTCATAGCCAGATAGATTCCCTTTGTGAGAAATCCAGAAACTAACTAAAATTCTCCTGCACCCTGGCGAAGCATGAAATTAGATTCCTCAGTGCTATCAGGGAGATTTGGGACACCATAAGTAGAATTTCAACACCCAGCACAGAAACATATGGTCAGGAAGAGACCATCTCCCAGTTTCTTCCAGAGGAGGGAGAGTTGGTTCACGTTTCCAGAACACCAACTTTTTCGAGTGGGCTCCCCAGAAGTCTGGCTTTTGTGTGGCTGCTCTTGGAGCTCTGTCCAGTCCAGCATAGTCAAGCTGCCTGGGAGGAAATAGAGATAGCAGCTTTGGCTGACAGATGCCAAAGCTCCTATCCTGGCACAGCATAGGGACAGAAGATGATAAATCATAGCTCTCAGCTTCCCTGGGAAAAAAAAGAGTTGATCCATGTGTCTAATGCCCCAATTTTCCTGTGGCTGCCCAAAGAACTGGCAACTGCCTTGCCAGTCTTGGAGCTCTGACAGAATCAACACAAACTAGGTACCTGGGGGAGATAGGAGACAGGAATTTAGACTGATATACATCATAGATCCTTCCTTTTTCTCACACAGCATATGTGGACAAAACTCAAAGCTGAAGAACACAATTGAACTGAATAAAATCCATGATAGGAATTCAACAAGTTAAATGAAGAAGAAAGGATCAGTAATTCAAATGCAACTCATCAAAAATATTTCAGCCAGAGGAACAAAATGAAAAAGATTGAAGAATACTTACAGGACTCATAAAATACCATTAAATAGATCAATAAATGCAGAATGAAAGTCCCAGAAGGAGAAGAGAGTGAGAAGGGACAGAGAATTATTTAAAGAAATAATGGATGAAAACATCCTAAATCTGGAGAAGGAAATAGACATCCAGATCCAAGAAGCGTAAAAGATTTTAAATAAGATCAAAGAAATCGACACTAAAACACATTATAATCAAATTAACAAACAGAATTTAAGAAAAGAAAAGCAACTTCTCACATACAAGGAACCACCCTAACACTATAAGCAGATTTCTCAAGAGAAATTTGGAGGCCAGAAAGGAGTGAGATGACACATTAAAAATACTAAAAGAAAAAAATACTAATCACCAAAAATGCAATATGCAAGAAAACTGTCCTTCAAAAACAATGGAAAATATTTTTTTAAGGTTTTCCAAGACAAGCAAAAGCGGAGGGTATTCATCACCAATGGATTTCCTTTAGAAGATATGCTAAAAGGAGCTCTTCAAGCTGAAACAAAAGAGTGACAAACAGCAATACGCTATCATAATAAAGTATGAAACTCATTGGCAAATGTAAATGTATAGACAAACACAGAATACTGTATTACTGTAATAGCAGTTCATAAATAACTTTTATTCTAGTATAAAAGTTAAAATATGAAAACATTATTAAAAATAACTATAAAATATGGTACAATATACACAATAAAAATAAGATATATGCTGTGACACAATAACATAAAGGATGTGTGTAGAAGAGAACTTAATTTTAGAGTTTTTGTATGTAATTGAATTTAAGTTGTTATCAGTTTTAAAAAGACTATTATAACTATAAGATATTTAATGTTGACCTCAAGGTAACCACAAAAAATGTCACCTATTAAAATTATACAAAAGAAAAAAACAAATCAAACTACATCAGCACAAAAACAACAAAACACAAAGGAAGATACCAAGAATGAAAGAGACACAAAAGACCACTACAGGACTAATAAACAATTAACAAAATGAAAAGAGCAAATAGTTCCACAGAAAAATTACTTTAAATATAAATAAATTAAACTCTCCAATGAAAAGTAAGAGAGTAATTGAAGGGATTCTTTTTAAGTACTCAGCTATTTTCTGTCAAATAAAACCTCATTTTGATTTAAGGACATGCATAGGCTGAAAGTGAAAAAATGGAAAAAGCATTCAAGGCAAATGGTAACCAAAAGAAAGCAGGGATGGCTATAATTAGCTTAGAAAAAAATAGACCATAAGTCAAAAACTATCAAAAGAGACAAGAAGGGCACCATAATTATAAAAAGGGAAATTCAACAAGAAGATAAAATAATTGAAATATATATGCATCTAACATCAGAGTACATCAATATATAAAGCAAAGATTAAGAGAACTGAAGGGAAAATAGACAGCAATATAATAATAATAGGAGACTTCATACTCCACTTTCAATAATGGATAGAATATACAAACAAAAGGACAATAAAGAAACACAGGACTGAACAATTCTATAGATATAACAGACATTTATAGAATATCTGCCCAATGGCAGCAGAGTATATACTCTTCTCAAGTGCAGATAAAACTTTCTCCAAGATAGGTCACAGTTATGTCATGCAACAAGCCTTAACAAATTTAAGAAGATTGAAATCCTACTAAGTATCTCTTCTGACCACAATGGAAAACAACAGGAAATAGAAACTATAAAATTCACAAATATGTGGAAATTAAACTGTTGAACAATATCATCAAAAAATAAATCAAAAGGAAATTAGAAACACCTTGAGAAAAAGAAAAACAAAAATTCAACATACCAAAACTTATGGGTACAACAAAAGCAACATTAAACGGTAAGCTTATGGTGATAAATAGCTATTGTCACAAAAGAAAAAGAGTTCAAACAACCTAACTTTATACCTCAAGGATCTAGAAAAAGCAGAATAAACAAGTCCAAAGTTAGTAGAAGGAAAGAAGTAACAAAGAGCAGAAAATAAACAAAATAAAGAATAGGAAAACAATTGAAAAGAAATCAATGAAACTAAGATATGGGTTTTCTTTTTAAGAAAAATTGGTAAACCTTTAGCTAGACAAAGAAAAAAGATTTCAATAAATAATATCAGAAATGAAAGAGGAAACATTACAACAGTGAAATGCCACAAAAACAAAAAAAGTATAAAAGACTCCTATAAACTACACAAAAAATGGAGAACCTAGAAAAAAATGGATAAATTCCCAGAAAAGTACAACCCACCAAGACTGAATTCTGAAGACATAGAAAATCTGAATAGACCTATAACTAACATAGGGGTTGAATCACTAATAAAAAACCTCCAAACAAAGAAAATCAGACCAGATGATATCCCTGGTGAATTACACAGAACGTTTAAATAAGAATTAATGCTAATCCTTCTCAAACTCTTCCAAAAACTGAAGAGAAGGGAAGACTTCAAAACTCACTGGGGGATTTTCTGTCTGGGTGGAATTCAAGATGGCGGTGTGAGAAGTGAGACAGAGAACTCCTCCCAAAACCATAGATAGTGTGAAAATATAGTTAATACAATTAATCTAAAACAGCAAGAGGAAAAAAGGCTGCACCAGACTGTATACAGACCTCACAACACAGGGTAATGTACGAAAGCCTTGATTCGGCGGGATCCGAGCCTTTCCCCCACCCCAGCTCACTGACAGGAGGAAGAGAAATGGAACAGGGAGGGGGTGGAAACCTTAGACTGCTGAACACCTAGCCCTGGAGAGCTGCTTTGAGAGCAGAAATCTACACTGTGTGGTGCTCTGGAGGATGGGGAGCTGGGACAGGCAGAGTGCTTGAGAGACAGATTCCGGCTGTTTGTGGGGGACTGAATCCACACCTGACCACTCTGAGACAAGGGAAAGGCAGGCGGTCTGAGAGGCTTCCTAGCAGTGAGAGGGCTGCTGAAGGCGCAGGATTTGCATGGAGCCTGCTGCGCAGAAGGGATAGGGGGACAAGGCTGTCTGGGCAGCGTGCTCTGCCCAGCAGATTGGGAACATTGGGGAACTTCAGGTGCTCCATCTCCCTGGCTGGCTACTCAGCTCTTAGGCCCCACACTGTGATATGCAGCCTGCTGAGCCTTCCTCCTGGCCTAACAGGCCCAGCTAACAAACTGGCAGTCACTGCTCTGGTGTCAGACCAGCAAGAGAGAGGCCTCACCTACAACAGCTAGAGACGCCAAGCACAGAAGCTTACACCTGTGTGCTAGGCCCACTGGCGGTGATACTGCAGATAGGCAGGGCATATGAGAGACAGGAAACAGATATTTCCTCCCCCCAGGCACGAGCTCTACTCCCATACGAACCCCAACCTCACTCCAGGGGCAGAGCAACTCCAGAGACTGGAGCTTCTGGGCAATAGAGGGCACAACACAGAAATATGACATGTCAAAAAAAACATGCTTCATACCAAAATCTCACAAACCCCGGAAAAAGGGCCAAATGAACCTGAACTCACCAAACTTCCTGAAAGAGAGTTCAAAATAAAAATCATAAACATGTTTGTGGAGGTACATAAAAACATTCAAGAACTCAGGAATGAATTTAAGATGGAGATTCAATCATTAAGAAATTCCATATCTGAAATGAAACATACAATGGAGGTATTTAAAAGCATATTAGATGTAGTACAAGACACGGTAAATGGAATAGAAATTAGAGAAGAGGCACAGAGAGAAAAAAGAATCAGACAAGAAAGCTGAGGCACAGAGAGAAAAAAGAATCTCTAAGAATGAAAGAATATCGAGAGCACTGTGTTACCAATCCGAATGAAACAATATTTGCATTATAGGGGTACCAGAAGAAGAGAGAGAGAAAGGGATAGAAAGCGCTATTGAGGAGGTAATTGCTGAAAACTTCTCCAATCTGGGGAAGGAGATAGTCTCTCAAACCATCGAGATGCACAGATCTCCCCACACAAGGGACCCAAGGAAGACAACAGCAAAACATATAATAATTAAAATGGCAAAGATCTAGGATAAAGACAGACTTTTAAAAGCAGCTAGAGAGAGAAAAACGATCACATACAAAGGAAAACCCACCAGGCTATCATCAGATTTCTCAACAGAAACCTTACAGGGAGAAGGGAGTGGCATGATATATTTAATGCAATGAAGCAGAAGGGCCTCGAACCAAGAATACTCTACTCAGCAAGGTTATCATTCAAATTTGAAAAATGGATTAAACAATTTCCATAAAAGCAAAAGCTGAGAGAACTTACTTCCCACAAACCACATCTACAGTAAATTTTGGATGGACTCCTATAGATGGAAATATTCCTAAGGCTAAATAGATATCACCCAAGGGCTAGATAAAGAGTACAGAATATGATTCATAACAAAGAATAGAGGAGGGGAAAAAAAGGAGCTTTAGGTTGTGTTTGCAATAGCATACGAAGTGAGTTAAATTCGACTGTTAGATAGTAAGGGAATTACCCTTGAACCTTTGGTAACCACGAATCTAAAGCCTACAATGCCAATAAGTACATAACTATTGATAATCACCTAAATGTAAATGGTCTGAACACACCAATCAAGAGAAGTACAGTCACTGAATGGATAAAAAAATAAGAACCATCTATATGCTGCCTAAAAGACTCACTTCAAACCCAAAGATATATACAGACTGAAAGTAAAGGGATGGAAAAAGATATTTCATGCAACTATAGTGAGAAAAAAGCAGGAGTTGCAGTACTTGTATCAGACAAAATAGACTTCAAAACAAAGACAGTCACAAGAGACAAAAAAGTATATTACATAATGATAAAAGGGTCAGTCCAACAAGAGGATATAACTATTATAATCTATGCATCCAATACAGAATCATCTACATATGTGAAACAAATACTAACAGAATTAAAGGGGGAAATAGAATGCAATGCATTCATTTTGTGAGGCTTCAACACACCACTCACACCAAAGGACATATGAACCAGACAGAAAATAAACAGAGGCACTGAACAACATGTTAGAACAGATGGACATAAAGGACATCTAAAGAACACTCCATCCAAAAGCAACAGGATACACATTCTTCTCAAGTGCACATGGAACATTTTCAAGAATAGATCATATACTAGGCCATAAAAAGAGCCTCAGTAAATTCAAAAAGATTGGAATTGTACCAACCAGCTTCTCAAACCACAAAGGTATGAAACTAGAAATAAGTAACTCAAAGAAAATGAAAAAGCCCACAAATACATGGAGGTTTAATAACATGTTCCTAAATAATCAATGGATCAATGACCAAATAAAAACAGAGATCAAGCAATATATGGAGACAAATGACAACAAATATTCAACACTGCAAAATCTGTGGGATGCAGCGAAGGCCGTGCAAAGAGGGAAATATATTGCAATACAGGCCTATCTCAGAAAAGAAGAACAATCCCAAATGAACAGTATAAACTCACAAGTAATGAATCTAGAAATGGAAGAACAAATGAGGCCCAAAGTCAGTAGAAGGTGGGACATAATAAAGTTTAAAGCATAAATAAATAAAATTTAGAAGAATAAAACAATAGAAAGAATCAATGAAAACAAGAGCTGGTTATTTGAGAAAATAAACAGAATAGATAAATGCCTAGCCAGACTTACCAAGAAAGAAAGAGAGTCTACACATGTAAACAGAATCAGAAATGAGAAAGGAAAAATAACTACGGACACCACAGATATACAAAGAATTATGAGAGAATACTATGAAAAATTATATGGTAACAAACTGGATAACCTAGAAGAAATGGACAACTTTCTAGAAAAATACAACTTTCCAAGGCTGACATAGGAAGAAACAGAAAATCTGAATAGACGAATTACCAGCAAAGAAATTGAACTGGTAATCAAAAAACTACCTAAGAACAAAACCCGTTGACAAGATGATTTCACTGCTGAATTTTATCAAACATTTAGTGAAGACCTAATACCCATCCTCCTTAAAGTTTTCTAAAACGTAGAAGAGGAGGGAATAGTCCCAAAATCGTTCTATGAGGTCAACATCACTTTAATACCAAAACCAGGCAAAGTCACCACAAGAAAAGAAAATTACAGACCAATATCCCTGATGAACATAGATGCAAAAATACTCAACAAAATATTAGCAAAGTGAGTTCAAAAATACATAAAAAACATCATCCATCATGATCAAGTGGGATTCATCCCAGGGATGCAAGGATGGTACACCATTCGAAAATACATCAACATCATCCACTACATCAACAAAAAGAAGGACAAAAATGACATGATCATCTCCATAGATGCTGAAAAAGCATTTGACAAAATTAAACATTCATTCATGAAAAAAACTCTCAACAAAATGGGTATAGAGGGCAAGTACATCAACATAATAAAGGCCATATACGACAAACCCACAGCTAACATTATACTGAAGAGCATGAAGCGGAAACCTTTTCCTTTAAGAAGGGGAACAAGACAAGGATGCCCCTCTCCCTACTTTTAGTCAAAATAGTTCTAGAGGTCCTAGCCACAGCAATCAGACAACACAAAGAAATAAAAGGCATCCAGATTGGTAAGGAAGAAGTCATATTGTCCCTCTTTGCAGATGACATGATATTGTACATAAAAAATACTAAAGAATTCACTCCAAAACTACTACATCTAATATCTGAATTCAACAAAGTTGTGGGATACAAAATTAATACACAGAAGTCTGTTGCATTTCTATACACTAATGCTGAGTTAGCAGAGAGAGAATTCCATTCACAATTGCATCCAAAAGAATAAGATACCTAGGAATAAACCTAACCAAGGATGTGAAAGACTTATACTCTGAAAACTACAAGACACTCATGAGAGAAATTAAAGAAGATACCAATAAATGGAAACACATCCTGTGCTCATGGATAGGAAGAATTAATATTGTCAAAATGGCCATCCTGCCGAAAGCAATCTACAGATTCAATGCAATCCCTATCAAAATACCAACAGTATTCTTCAATGAACTAGAGCAAATAGTTCTAAAATTCATATTGAATCACAAAAGACCCTGAATAGCAAAAGCAGTACTTAGAAGGAACAATAAAGTGGGGGCAATTACGTTCCCTGACTTCAAGCTCTACTACAAAGCCACAGTAATCAAGACAATTTGTACTGGCACAAGAACAGACCCAGAGATCAACGGAACAGACCACAGAGCCCGGATATAAACCCAAGCATATATGGTCAATTAATATATGATAAAGGAGCCATATATACACAGTGGGGAAATGACAGCCTCTTCAGCAGCTGGTGTTGGCAAAACTGGACAGCTATGTGTAAGAGAATGAAACTGGATTACTGTCTAACCCCATACACAAAAGTAAACTCAAAATGGATGAAAGATGTGAATCTAAGTCATGAAACCATAAAACTCTTAGAAAAAAGCATAGGCAAAAATCTCTTGGACATAAACATGAGGGAGTTCTTCATGAACATATCTCCCTGGGCAAGGGAAACAAAAGCAAAAATGAACAGGAACCCTGAGACACTGTTGGTAGGAATGCAAAATGGTACAGCCATTGTGGAAAACAGTATGAAATTCCTCCAAAAATTAAAAATAAAACTACCATAAATATATCCAGTCATAAAACTTCTGGACATTCATCCAAAGTAACTGAAATAAGATCTCAAAGAGATTATTAGCACTACTATATTCATTGAAGCATTAGTCATAATAACCAAGATATAAAAACAACCTAAATATCCACAGACTGATAAATGGATACATAAAATATGACATATATAGGCATATCTTGGAGATATTGCATAATCAGTTCTAGAACACTGCAGTAGGCAATTATCACAATAAAGTGAGTCAAATAAATTTTTTGATTTCCCAGTGCAGATAAAAGTTAGATTCACACTATACTGCAGTCTATTAAATGTGCAATAGCATTAGGTCTAAAAAAACTTCATACTTTAATTTTAAAATTCATTATCCTTACAAAACTCTAGGAATTACCTGAGCTTTCAGCAAGTAATAATCACTGATCACAGATCACCAAAACAAATATAGTAATAAATGAAAAAAATTGAAATATTGTGAGAATTACCAGATGTGACACAGAAATATGAAGTGAGCAAATGCTTTTGGAAAAATGATGCTGATAGACTTGCCCCATGTATGGTTTCCACAAACCTTCAATTTATAAAAAACTCAACATCTGTGAAGCACAATAAAATGAGGCATGCCTGTACATGCACCAGAATATTATTTAGACTTTAAAAAGAAGGAAATTCTTCAAGATGAATAAACAAGTATGAGCCCTAGGGATATTGTGCTAAATGAAATAAGTCAGTCATAGAAAGACAAATATTGTATGATTCCACACACATAAGGTATCTAAAATAGTCAAATTCATGGAATAAAAATGTGAAAAAAATGATTGCCAGGGGCTGGCTGAGAGGAGGGACAAATGAGGAATAACGAGTCAATGGAAATAAAGTTTCAGTTAAGCAAAATGAGTAAGTTCATTTTACCTATAGTCACAAAATTGAACACCGAAAATTTTGATAAAAGGCTAGATCTCATATTAAGTATCCTTACCACAGTAAAATTAAATTTATAGAAAAAAGAGAGCCAATGATGCTATGGGCAACCATAGTAGAAAAGACAGTGCAGATCCCTGGAGTTTTAGAGCAAAGGATGCCTTTTCCAGTACAAAACTGCCATTTAAAAAGTATCTCCTGCCAAAATCTTGATGTTTAACTAAATACTGAGCATATCATCAGGAGATATCAAGTAACTGTGTAACTTAACAGACAGGTGGCTCTGACTCCTATGTTGCTTACCTCTGTTACACCAATGCCTCTCCCTCAGCTCACAAATACTGCTTCATGGGAAGCTTCCTGAGACCAACTGACTAGAAGAAAAAAAAACTCAGGATTGATTAATAGATGGTTCCTTGATATGTTGGGACAGGTTTAAAAAAAAACACTAGTTCCTGCTTTATAGCCCCACACAGTGTTTTCTAAAGGACTGTGAGGATAGCAACATCTTCCAGTGGACAGAACTAGGGAGTAGTACACTTACTCTTCTTCTTCATATGGAATATGAAGTAGTATGAAGTAAGAATATATTCATGGACTCTTGGGTAATTGCAAATGGCTTGGTCAGCTGGTTGGCAGGAGACTAGAAAGAAGAACACTGAAAGATTCGATTCATGGAGTTAAGGGGCTGAGACATGTGAAATGGGGCTTCAGAAATGGATAAAAAGTATTCAAAATTTTAGTTATGAAATCTTAACCCAAGTAAGATATGCTGAAGATTGTCCATGCTCATTAGATACCTACCATACAGGAAGCACTGAAAAAGGAGATAGATGGGATAATTTAACCAGCAGACAACAGTTAACTTCACATAAAAAAAGCGACATGTTGACAGAGATATAGAGCTGTTCATGAGTCCTACAGCATGGGCTCCCTCTAATCAAGGCTAATGTACCTACAGTGACTGAAATTCCTATTTGTGAATACATTCTTTTTATTATTATTATTAAAGTATCATTGATAAACAATCATATGAAGGTTTCACATGAACAACATTGTGATTTCAACATTCACAAACATTATCAATTAAGATACTATAGAGTCATTACTTGTCTTCTCCGTACTATACTGCCTTCCCAGTGGCCTATCTATATTGTGACTGCTAATTATACTTTCCATTAATCCCCTTCTCCATCCCTCCCAACTTACCTTCTCCTAGCCCTTCCCTTTGGTAAGTGCTAGTACTTTTTTGGAGTCTGTGAGTCTACTTCTGTTCTGTTCCTTCAGTCTTGTTTTGTTGCTATACTCCACAAAAAAATTAAATCATTTGGTATTTGTCTTACTCAGACTGACTTATTTCACTGAGCATTAATACCCTATAGGCAAATTGTGGAATTTGTTTTTTCTTGCGGCTGAATAAAATTCCAATGTGTATATGTACCACCTCTTCTTTATCCATTCATCTATTGATGAACGCTTAGGTTGCTTCCATTTCTTGGCTATTGCAAAAAGTGCCGGGATAAACATAGGGGTGTATATGTCTTTTTGAATCTGAGATATTGTATTCTTTGGGTAAATTTCAAGGAGTGGGATTCCCAGGTCAAATGGAATTTCTATTTTTCGTTTTATAAGGAACCTCCATATCGCTTTCCACAATGGTTGAACTAGCTTACATTCCCACCAGCAGTGTAGGAGGGTTCCCCTTTCTCTGCATCCTCACCAGCATTTGTTGTTCTTCATCTTTTCATTGGTGGCCATCCTTACTAGTGTAAGGTGATATCTCATTGTGGTTTTAATTTGCATTTCCCTGATGATTAATGTAGTGCTGCAATAAACAGGGGTGCATATATCTTTTTGAATATGGGATCTCGTTTTCTTTGGGTAAATTCCTAGGAGTGGAATTACTGGGTCAAATGGCATTTCTATTTTTAGTTTTTCGAGGAACCTCCAGTTTGCTTTCAACAATGGTTGAACTAATTTATATTCCTACCAGCAGTGTAGGAGGTTTCCCCTTTCTCCACATCCTCACCAGCATTTGATGTTTCTTGTTTGTTGGCCGTTGGTCATCCAAACTGTTGTGAGGTGATATCTCAGAGGTTTGATTTTTCAATTCCCTGATGATTAGCGATGTGGAGCATCTTTTCATGTGCCTGCTGGCCATTCAAATTTCTTCTTTGGAAAAGTGTCTTCTCAGATCCTCTGCCCATTTTTCAATTGGATTATTTGTTTTTTGGGTGTTGAGGCATGTGAGAACTTTATGTATTTTGGATGTTAACCCTTATCGAATAAGTCATTTATGAATACGTTCTCCCACACTGTATGATGCCTTTTTGTTCTGCTGATGGTGTCCTTTGCTTTACAGCTTTTTAGTTTTATGTAGTCCCATTTGGTCATATCTGATTTTGTTTTCCTTGCCTGAGGAGATGTGTTCAGGAAAACATTGCTCATGTTTATATTCAAAATATTTTTGCCTGTTTTCGTCTATTACTTTTACAGTTTCATGAATTACATTCAGATCTTTGATCCATTTCCAGTTTACTGTTGGATGTGGAGTTAGACAATAATGCAGTTTCATTCTCTTACATGAAGTTGTCCAGTTGTACCAACATCAGTTGTTGAAGAGGCTGCCTTTTCCCTATTTTATATCCATATGGCTCCTTTATCAAATATTAATTGACCATATATGCTTGGATTTATATCTGGGTGTCTATTCTGTTCCATTGATCTATGGGTCTGTTCTTTGGCCAGTACCAAATTGTTCTGATTACTTTGGCTTTGTAGTAGAGCTTGAAGTAAGGGAGCATATCACCCCAACTTTGCTCTTCTTTCTCAGGATTGCTTTAGCTATTTGGGGTCTTTTGTGATTCCATATGAATTGTAGAACTATTTATTCTAGTTAGTAGAAGAATGCTGTTGGTATTTTAAATAGGGATTGTACTGAATCTGTAGATTGCTTTAGGCAGGGTGGCCATTTTGACAATATTAATTGTTCCTATCAATGAGCATGAAAAGTATTTCCATTTATTGGTGCCTTGAATTTTTCTCATGGGTGTCTTGTAGTTTTCATGCTCTAGGTCTTTCACCTCTTAGGTTAGGTTTAATCCTAGGTGCTTTATTGTCTTTGATGCAATTTCAAAAGGAGTTGTTTCCCTGATTTCTCTTCCTGTTAGTTCATCATTAGTGTGTAGGAATGAAACAGTTTTCTGTGTATTAATTTTGTATCCCACAAATTTGCTGAATTCAGTCATTAGTTCTAGTAGTTTTTTAGTGGATTCTTTAGGGTTTTCTATAAACAGTATCATGTCATCTGCAAACAATGACAGTTTAACGTCTTCCTTACCAATCTGGATGCCTTTATCTCTTTTTGTTGTCTGATTGCCATGGCTAGGACCTCCAGTACTATACTGAGTAAGAATGGTGAGAGTGCGCATCCTTGTCTTGTTCCCCATTCTAAATGAAAAGCTTTCAGCTTTTCACTGTTCAGTACATATGAGTTTGTCATATATAGCCTTTATTATACTGAGGTACTCTATACCCATTTTGTTGAGAGATTTTATCATGAATGGATGTTGAATTTTGTCAAATATTTTATCAGCATCTATGGAGATGATGATGTGATTTTTGTCCTTCTTTTGGTTTATGTGATATATGATGTTGATTCACTTTTTAATATTGTACTATCCTTGCATCCTTGGAATAAATCCCACTAGATTATAGTGGATGACATTTTTTATGTACTTTTAATTCAGCCTGTTAATATTTCATTATTTTTGCATCTAAGTTCATTGGGATTATTGGTCTGTAATTTTCTTATATAGTGATATCTTTGTCTGGTTTTAATATTAGAGTGATGCTGGCATAATATAACTTTGGAAGTACTCCCTCCAGCTCTACTTTTTAAAAACTTAAAGAAGATGGATATTAACTCTTGTTTAAATGCTTGATAAAATTCAGATATGAATTAGTTTACATTCCCACCAGCAGTGTAGGAGGGGTCCCCTTTCTCTGCATCCTCGCCAGCATTTGTTGTTCTTAGTCTTTTCGATGCTGGCCATCATAACTAGTGTGAGGTGATATCGCATTGTGGTTTTAATTTTCATTTCTCTGATAATTAGCAATGTGGAGAATCTTTTCATGTACCTGTTGGCCAACTGAAATTTTTCTTTGGAGAATTGTCTGTTCATATTCTCTGCCCATTTTTTAATCAGGTTATTTGCTTTTGGGGTGTTGAGGCATGTGAGTTCTTTATATATTTTGGATGTTAACCCATTGTCGGATATGTTGTTTATAAATATATTCTCCCATACTCTAGGTTCCTCAAAAAACAAAAAGTAGAAATACCATTTGACCCAGGAATTCCGCTCCTAGGAATTTACCCATAGAATACAAGTTCTAAGATTCTAAAAGACATTTGCACCCCTATGTTTATTGCAGCACTATTTACAATAGCCAAGATATGGAAGCAACCTAAGTGCCCATCAGCAGATGAATGGATAAAGAAGATGTGGTACATATACACAATAGAATACTATTCAGCCATAAGAAAGAAAGAAATTTGCAACAACATGGATGGAGCTGGAAGGTATTATGCTCAATGAAATAAGCCAGGCAGAGAAAGGCACATACCAAATGATTTACCTCATTTGTGGAATATAACAATGAAGCAAAACTGAAGGAACAAAACAAGAGCAGACTCACAAACTCCAAGAAGTGACTAGCAGTTATCAAAGGGGATGGGTGGGGCGAGCAGGTGTGGAGAGAGGGAGAAGAGGATTGAGGGGTATTATGATTAGTACGCACCGTTGGGGGGGGATCATGGAGAAAACAGTGTAGCCCAAAGACAAGTAGTGACTCTGTGGCATCTTACTACATTGATAGACAGTGACTGCAATGGGGTTTGGGGAGGGAATAGATAATATGGGGGAATGTAGTAACCACTTTGTTTTTCATGTGAAACCTTCATAAGAGTGTATATCAATAGTACATTAATTACAAAATTGTATTAAAAATTCACACATGAAGCCATCTGGTCTAGGGCCTTTGTTCTTCGGTAGTTTTCTGATTACCAGTTCAATTTCATTGCTGGTAATTGGTCTGTTTGGATTTTCTGTTTCTTCCTGGATCATTCTCAAAGGTATTTTTCTAGGACATTGTCCATTTCTTCTCAGTTATCCAATTTATTGATATATACTTTTGTACAGTATGCTCTAATAATTCTTTGTATTTCCGTGATGTCCATAGTGATTTTTACTTTTTCATTACTGAGTCTGTTTATATGTGTACAATATTGTTTACTTGATAAATCTGGCTGGGGGGTTATCTATTTTGTTTATTTTCTCAAAGAATAAGCTCATGGTCGCATTGATTCTTTCTGATATTTTATTCTTCTCAATTTTATTTCTGCTCTGATCTTTATTATGTCCCTCCGGGCATCATTTGTTCTTCTTTTCCTAGTTTTATTAATTGTGAGTTTAGACTGTTTATTTGGGAATCTTCTTCTTTCTTGAGGTAAGCCTGTATTGCAATATACTTCCCTCTTAGCACAGCCTTCGCTGCGTCCCACAGATTTTGTGGTGTTGTTATTGTTTTTATTTGTCTCCATATATTGCTTGATCTCTGTTTTAGTTTGGTCATTGATCTATTGATTATTTAGTAGCAGGATCTTAAGCCTCTGTGTTTGTAGGCTTTTTGTTTTCTTTGCTAGTTTCATACCTTTGTGGTCTGAGAAGCTGGTTGGCACAATTTCAATATTTTTGAATTTACCAAGTCTCTTTTTGTGGCCTAGTTAGTGATTTATTCTGGAAAACATTCCATGTTCACTTTAGAAGAATGTGTAACATGCTCTTGAATGGAGTGTTTGTAGATGTCTAGTACATCCATCTGTTGTAATGTGTTGTTCAGTGTTCCTGTCCCCTTACTTATCTTCTGTCTGGTTGATCTGTCTTTTGGAATGAGTGGTGTGATGAAGAGTCTTCTAAAATGAGTTCGTTGCATTATATATCCCCCTTTAATTCTGTTAGTAATTTTTTCACATTTGGGTGCTCCTATATTAGGTGCATAGATATTAATAATGGTTATATCCTCTTGTTGGATTGATTCTTTTATCATTATGTAATGTCCTTTGTTTCTTGTTACTTTGTTTTGAAGTCTATTTTGTCTAAGTACTGTTACTCATGTTTTTTTCTCCCTATTAGTTGCATGAAAGATCTTTTTCCATCCCTTCAATTTTAGTCTGTGTATATCTTTGGATTTCAAGTGAGTCTCGTGTAGGCAGCATATAGATAGGTCTTGATTTTTATCCATTCTTCAACTCTATGTCTTTTGATTGGTGCATTCAGTCCATTTACATTTAGGGTGATTATTGATAAATATATATTTATTGCCATTGCAGGCTTTAGATTCATTGTTACCACAGGTTCAAGGAAAGCTTCCTTACTAACAGTCTATCTTAAATCACTTATTACACTATTTCAAACACAACCTAAGGTTCTTTTTTTTCTCTTCTTCTTATTCCTCCACCGCTTTTTATATATTAGGTGTCATATTCTGTACTCTTTGTGGATCCCTTAACTAACTTTGTGAGTAGTTGCATTTGCTTAGTAATTAATTGGTCTACTTCCTTTATTGTGATTTTATTTCCTCTGGTGACAGCTACTTAGCCTTAGGAGCACTTCAAACTATAGCAGTTCCTTTAAGAAACACTGTAGAGATGGTTTTTGGTGGTGAATTCCCTCAACTTTTGCTTATCTGGAACTTGTTCAATCCCTGCTTCAAATTTAAATGATAATCTTGTTGGGTATAGGTTTCTTGATTGGAGACCCTTCTATCTCATGGCATTAACTATATCACACCATTCCCTTCTGGCTTGTAAGGTTTCTGTTGAGGAATCTGATGATAGCCTGACAGGGTTTCCTTTATAAGTTATCTTTTTCATCTCTCTGGCTGCTTTTAATACTCTCTCCTTGTCTGTGATCTTCGCCATTTTAATTATGATATGACTTAGTGCTCTCTTCCTAGGGTTCCTTGTGTTGGGAGACTCTGCACTTCCAGGACCTGAGAAACGATTTACTTCCCCAGATTGGGGACATTTTCACCCATTATTTCCTCAAAGAGACTTTCTATCCATTTTCTCTCTCTTCTTCTGTTACCCCTATAATGCTAATATTGTTATGTTTGGATTGGTTGCACAGCTCTCTTATTATTCTTTAATTACTAGAGATCCTTTTTTCTCTCTATGCCTCAGCTTCTTTGTTTTCCTTTTCTCTAATTTCTATTTCATTTACGATATTCTCTACCTCATCTAATCTGCTTTTAAGTCCCTCTATTGTATGTTTTCATTTCAGATACTATATTTTTCAATGTTTCTGTCTCTTTCTTGAAGTCTTACCTGAGATCTTAAATATATTTTTTGTAGGTCCATGAGCATGTTTATGACTTTTACTTTGTAATCTTTATCAATAAAATTGGTGATTTCAGTTTCAGTAAGCCCTCTTTCTGTTTTTTTTTTCCCTTGTAATTTTGTTTGCACCAAGTCCCTTACCACTTCATTTTTCTTAGAGTTTCCTATGGAATAATAACTTTGTGTAGGCAGTGCTTCTATTGCCCAGAGCTCTACTCTCTGGAGCTTCTGTGCACCTGCAGCAATTATAGGGTTCTCAGGGGACTGGAACCGTCACCTGCTGGGAGAAAAGAGCTCGGCTGGGAGGATTTCCTGACTTCCTGCTGTAACTCCTGCTTTCACTGCCAGTTCCAGTGGGCTGAGCATGCAGGGAGGAGCTTTGGTGCTATGTCCCTTTACCTACCATAGGCAGGGCAACCCTCTGGCTGGCCTAGCGTGATGATGGGGACAGCAGATGAGCAGGATTTGTGCCTGATAGGAGTGGCAGGCTGTGTACTGTAGTGGGGGGTCTTAGGACTGCATTGCTAGCCAGGGAAATGGAGAATCTGAAGCTCCTGAGAGTTCCCAGCCTGTTGGGCTGAACATGCCAGGACGGTTTTGTCCACCTGCCCTTTCTCCTGAGCAGTGAGCTGTGTAATCTTTGCCCCTTTAGTGCCCCCTCGCTGCTGCAAAGTCTTTCAAACTGCCCACTTTTCTTTTGTCCCAGGGGTGCCAGTTGTGCATACCTATCCTCCACAAGTAGTTGGAACCTCAGCCTCTTTGAGTATTCTACCCATTTTTGCTTTCCAGCACCGCTAATCTCCAGAGCACCATGCAATGTGTGTTCATGATCCTGGAGCAGATCTCCAGGGCTGGGTGTTCAGCATTTCTGAGTTTCTACTCCAGCCCCACTCCATTTCTCTTCCTTCTACCTGTGGGCAGTGGTGGGGAGAAGGCTTGGGCCCCCCCAGAGCATGGTTTTGCTACTTTACCCTTTTGTGTGAGGTCGTCTTTTTTTCCCCAGATGTAGGCAGTCTGTTCTTCAGTCTTCAGTTTGCTTTTTCAGGATTACTTGTATTTGCTGTTATTTTAATGTTTTATATGATTTTGGGAGGTTTCTGCCTAACTTCCCACACTGCCATCTTTTCCTGCCCTCGTGAAACACAGTCTTTATAGGCTACATTTCCTCTCTTGTTCCCCCCAGTCCCTCACCTATTGTTCCTGAGATACCCATCTAAATATGCAACCTTTTCCTAAGCCCTTATCACAGAATATGATTCTTGGGGGAACCAAATTTAACATTACTATTTTGTAAGGTTCTTCTGAATATTGGTAGTAATACATATAAATACATGTAGAAAAGTTCCTGGCCCATTTTAGCAACCTTAAATAATATTATACATTATTATGCATGTGCCAGAATTATTACCTGAAGTTGATACTGTGCAAGCCTATTTTATCTGTTATCCTAATTTATACAATAATTCTATCATACAGATATTTTCCTTATTTTATAGATGAGTAAACTTTAAGTGATATCCTCAGCATGACAAAACAAGTAACCTCCAGAATTAATATATGAAACCCAGGTCTGTCTGAAACCAAAACCTGTGTTTTGGGTAGTACTCTATGCTGCCTCTTGTTTTTCTTTTTAAAAAGTTTAGTTAGCATAATGCCCTCAAGATTCATTCATATTGTCACAAATGGAAGGATTTCCTTCTTTTTTATGGCTGAACAGTATTGCATTCTGTGTGTGTATATACACACACCACATTTTCTTCATTGATTCATCTCTTGAAGGACATTAGGGTTGTTTCCATGTATTGGCTATTACGAATAATGTTGCAGTGAAGTCGATTTCAACAGAGAATATAATTGTGGTTCCCAGGGGTGAGGGGAAAGTGGAAATGGGTGAAATAAGTCAAAGGTACAAATTATCAGTTATAAGAAGAATAAGCTAAGGGTCTAATATACAGTATGGTATATACAGTTAATAATAATGTATACTTGAAAGTCAATGAAAATAATTTTTAAGCATTCTTACCACACACACACAAAAGCTAATTATATTAACTATGTGAGGTGATCAATGTGTTAATTATCTTGAGCTTGGTAATTATATATATATATATATGTATATAATTATCATGTACACCTTAAATCTGTACAATCATATTTTGTCAACTATTCTTCATTAAAGTTAACAAAAAAAGTTTATCAGCCATTTGGATAGCTAGAAAAATTTAGGTGCATATTAAGCTAAAAACCCTTATTTCTAATATAGGCTGGCATATTTTCATACTGTGTCAAGAATGAAGACTATTTTGTTTCAAAATGAAATATATTAATTTTTTAAATTACACAAATAAATGTAGTAAAGTTCCATTGAGAGAAAAACTTTTCCGTTTTTTCCCAGTTTTGAAATAGTATATAAATGACTGATTCACATCTTTATTTCACTAGCACTTTTCCATGCCACAGTAATTTAAACAACATATTAAAATTTTCAGAAAAACCCATTAATTTGAAGTATAAATTATTTTGCTTTTTCATGTTCACACATATATTGATCATAAAACAATACTCATATTACATATGGTGGCAACTAAACACAGTATTAATTTGGATGGTGTATTTTAAAACAGAAATTTTCATTTTTCCTTACCACAAACCCTCTCCTATATATATTTATCACCTAATGAGAAATTTTCAACAATATTTCCATTATTAATGTCAAAAATTGACCTACAAGAGGATTAAAGATGGCGGCGTGAGAGGTGAGACAGAGGCTTCCTCCTAAAACCACATATAATATGAAAATAAAGCTACTACAACTACTCTTGAAAGAGCAACGGGAAAGAGAACTACAATAAACTGCATACACCTGGAGACAAGAGCAGCCCTCACAGAAAACGGTAATGTACTAAAGCTGTGGTCCTGCGGGATCCAAGCCCCTCCCAGACCCCAGCTCACCGGCAGGAGGAACAGGAATGGAGCAGAGAGGGAGTGGAGAACTGGGACTGCTTAGTACCTAACTCTGGAGATCTACTCTGGGAGCACAAACCTACATTTCATGGTGCTTGCATGATGCTCTTCTAATTAGGAGCTTGGAAAGCTAAGACAGGCGGAGTTCCTGGAGAGAGAAGGATTCCGGCTGCCTGTGAGATCAGGGATCCATACCCAGCTTCTCCAGGACGGGGGAAGGGCAGGCAGTCTGAGAGACTTCCTGGCAGGGAGGAACTTGGAAGGAGGCCTGCTGAAGGGGCAAGGACTGCACGGAGCTTGCTGCTCAGGAGAAAGGACAGGTGGACAGGATTGTCCGGGTGTACTCTGCCCAGCAGATTGGGGGTTTTCTGATCTTCAGGTGTGTCAGCTCCATGGCTGCCTGCACGTCTCCAGGAACCCCTTCTGTGACAGGCAGACTAGTGCACCTTTCGCCTGGCCAGCCCCACCGGGCTTGCAAACCTGGAAGCCCTTCCCTGGTGTTGGGCCAAACGGAGGGAGGATCTGTCTACAACAACTTAAAAGGCAAAGCACAGAGGCTTATACCTGTGTGCTCAGCCCACCGGTTCAGACAGTGGAGACAGGCATAGCAGCCAGGAACCAGAAAACAGCCCTTTCCTCCCCTGAGGCACCAATACCACTCCCCTACAATCCCTGACATTGCTTCAGGGGCTGAGCAGCTCCAGAGAGTAGATCTTCTGGGCACTAGAGGGCTCCATACACAAATATGAAACGCTAAAGGAACCTGGTCCAGAGTAAAATTATGAACACAACGCCTGAGAAAGATTTTAATGATATGGACCTTATGACTCTCCCTGAAAGGGAGTTCAAAATAAAAATCATTCACATGCTCATGGAGGTACGGAAAGATATTCAAGAACTCAGGAATGAATTCCGGTCAGAGATCCAATCCTTGAGGAACACAATGGACGGTGTTAAAAGCAGATTGGATATGGTGGAGGAGACGATAAATGAAATAAAAACCAGAGAAGAGGAATACAAAGAAGCTGAGGTACTGAGAGAAAAAAGGATCTCTAGGAATGAAAGAATATTGAGAGAACTGTGTGACCAATCCAAACAGAACAATATTCGCATTATAGGAGTACCAGAGGAAGAAGAGAGAGAAAAAGGGATAGAAAGTGTCTTTGAAGAAATAATTGCTGAAAACTTTCCCACACTGGGGAAAGAAATAGTCTCGCAGTCCACAGAAGCCCACAGAACTCCCAACACAAGGGACCCAAGGAAGACAACACCAAGACACATAATAATTAAGATGGCAAAGGTCAAAGATAAAGACAGAGTATTAAAGGCAGCTAGAGAGAGAAAAAAGATCACCTACAAAGGAAAACCCATCAGACTATCATCAGACTTCTCAACAGAAACCTTACAGGCCAGAAGAGAATGGCATGACATATTTAATGTAATGAAACAGAAGGGCCTCAAACCAAGAATATTGTATCCAGCACGATTATCATTTAAATATGACGGAGGGATTAAACAATTTCCAGACAAAGAAAGTTGAAAGAGTTTGCCTCTCATAAACCACCACTACAGGCTATCTTAAACGGACTGCTCTAGAGGGAAGCACCCCTAAGGCTAAAAAGATGTCACCAGAGAAAATAAAATCATAGCAAAGAAAGCAGACCATCCAAATACTAACTAAAGGCAAAGAATGAAACACCCAATATATAAAGAATGGAGGAGGAAGAATAGGAAGGGAGAAATAAAGAAACATCAGACAGCATTCACAATAACTTAACAAGAAAGTTAAGTTAGATTCTTAGATTGTAAAGAAGCAACCCTTGAAC